>CM024766.1:22595592-22928460 GCA_014218235.1 Colocasia esculenta
GGGGACTGCTCCTTCTTGGACTTGTTATAGGTGGTGGAGGTCTATTTTTTATTTTGTTCAGCAATTTGGTGTTCTGGTGAATCATGTTTATAGGAAAGCAAATCAGGTGGCAGATGCTTTGGCCTCTTTTGCTTGCAACAGTCGTTGTAATGAGATGTTTACCTCATCAACCCAGCTCCCTCAGCCTTGTTTCCCTGCTCTAATTGGGGACCAGTTGGGTCTGGCTAATCTTAGATTTTCTTAAACCATTGTACTTCTCAGGGGTATGCCCCGTAGTTCTTGTAAAGTAATTTTTTTCATAAATAAAATTATATGTAGCAGGTGTCGCCTGGGGAAGTGATTACATGCTATCCTGCTGGGATGGTATGCACTTGACCGGTGCTAATCCTGTTCCACTTTTACCCAAAAAAAACCCATTTACTAATGGGTATTGGGTTAATAAGAATATTAAACATTATTTACTCTTTGTTTGACCACCTATTGACCCAATACACATGATTTGACCTCGAACATCTATTTTAATTTAGTTAGTTATATGAAATAACAGGTTTTCGACATTATTGGGTTTTATTACCTTAAGTCAGAGTTTATGGTTTTACTAACCCAACATGTTTGTATGATCCTAATTTCTTTACTATTATTTGTATTACTTTATTTAGTTTGTCATTTCATGGGATTCTGAGTGGTTTTATATCTACAATAATCGCTTTTATCGTTATCGGGTTTATTCGTCTTAAGACTTTGTTCAACATTGGCCAACCCAATTAATCATGCCCTGACCCATTTTATTTATTACTCCTTGAAATTTATGGTTTAGTGTCTGAGCATATATTTTCATTTAATTTTGTTGAAATGTCCCGCATGTGATTATGAGTTTTTCTTATTTATATTATATTTTAAAATTTTGGGTTGCTATAGGTACTGTGGAGGGGGCACTGTCGAGAGAGGTATTGGTGGGGTTGGGGGTCACCGAGAGGGCGTTCATGGAGGGGGAGGGGGCTTTGGTAGTGGGAGTGGGGCCCTAGAGGCGAAGGGTTCGGGAGAGGGAGCAGCGGGGGTGGGGGTCGCCGACAGGGGGGTCATGGAGGGGGATGGGGCTTTGAGAGGGGTAGTGGGGGCCCTGGAGGGGGAGGGTCCGAAAGGGGAGCAGTGGGGGTGGGGGTCCGAGAGGGGGAGCAATCGAGGTGGGAGTCCGGTAGGAGGGTTGTGGAGGGTGAGTGGGGGTCCGGTAGGAGGGTGTTGTGGAGGGAGTGGTGGCCTAGAGGGGAGGGTCTAGGAGGGGAGCAGTGGGGGGGGGGCCAACAAGGGTGGGTTGCCGAGAGGGGGAGGGGGAGCAGTGGGGGTGGGGGCCAACAGGGGGGGTTGCCGAGAGGGGGAGGGGGTGGGGTTGCCAAGAGAGGAGGGGGCCTGCAAGGGTGGGGGGCCGAGAGGGGGAGGTGGGGTGGGGGTCACCAGGAGGGGAAGGGGGGCTAGCAGGGGTGGGAGGTCAGGAGTGGGAGGGGGTGGGGTTCGTTGAGAAAGGGTGGGGGTCGTTGGGAGGGGGAGGGGGGCCGGCAGGGGTGGGGTGCCGGTGGATGGGGGGGGAGGGGGTGGGGGTCACCGAGAGAGGGAGGGGGCTAGGAGTGGGAGGGGGTGGGGGTCACCTGGAGTGGGAGGGGGTCAGGAGTGGGAGTGGGAGGGGGTGGGGGTGGGGTTTGCCAAGAGGAGGAGGGGTGCCGGGAGAGGGAGGGGGGGTCCCCGGCAGTGGGAGGTGGAAGACTCACCTGCAGCGGTAGAGGCGGCGGCATAGGGTTGCAGCGGAGGCGGATGCATAGGGTTTAGGTGGCAGTGCGGGGTCGTGGTGGTGGCGGTGGTCCACACCGGAGAGAGAGAGAGAGAGAGAGAGAGAGAGAGAGAGAGAGAGAGAGAGAGAGAGAGAGAGAGAGAGGAGAGAGAGAGAGAGAGAGAGAGAGAGCGAGAGAGAGAGAGAGAGAGTGAGAGATTTTGGAACGGGAGGTTGGGGAAAAATGGAATTTTTTGATGAAAATATTTTTGTTAGAAATTCCATTGGGATTACCGGCGGAATTTCTGACGGATATATTTCTGTCGAAAACTTCGACAGATATTCTCGACGAAAACTTATACTTTGGAATGTCTGACGGTTTTCTTTTCCTTGTAGTGTGTGGGAGCTATCCAAGGGCATGGACCATGCATGTCATGTGCCCACCACTCGCCAAGACCTACCACTACAAGAAAATGCGCTATTTCCGACGGACGTAATCCGTCGGAAATCCGTCGGTATTCTGTCGGAAAAGGCTTCTTCCGACCGCTTTCCGTCCAAAGCTCGTCGGAAACTTTCCGTCGGAAATACTTGGTCAGAAATTTCCGACGGATGACAATTCCGTCGGAATTCGGTCGAAACCTCCGACGGACATAATCCGTCGGTAAAGCCGTCCATATTTTCCGACGGAATTGCCGACGGTGTTTAGCCGTCGGTAATTTATCAGTTCTGATGGATACTTATCCGTCGGTCAATCCGTCAGTATTTTCTGACGGTATTACCGACGGTCTTTTTTCGTCGGTAATTTATAAGTTCCGACGGATACTTATCGTTGGAAAATCCGTCGGAAAAGTCACATATATATTTTTTAAAATAGGCAAATAAAAATGATTTGTCAACATTACTACAATGTCAAACTTGCTACATTATTCATAAATTAACAAATACTAACAATCAACATAAAATCATAAAATATAATAATATAAAATCATATAGAATAATGAATACAAAAATCAACATAGATCTGCTGGATCGTCTGCTATCCCTGCCTCGTCATCGTCTGGAGCTGGATCCTATATTAAAACAAATTAAAATGAGAAACATTAATAATAAATAAAAGACATACAATATTTTCAAAAATGAAATTTAAAACATGTGATTATTTCTCAAGCTTAATACAATACTATTTTAGATCCATCATTTTCTTGGGTGTTTTTAGATTCGTCCTTTGAATGCCCAACCCAATCCGGAGATCCAAATTGGATTCCGTCAGTTCCCACACGTCACTTTAACCCACCGGTCGTGTCGGAGAAAACGGCAGTCGATCGGATCCCTATTTGGGATTTTAGACCCCCGGTTGCGTCTTTTAACCATTTATATATGTTTGGCCGTGTTTTTAGATCCGTCCTTTGAATGCCGAACCCAATCCGGGGATCCAAATTGGATTCCATTAGTTTCTACACGTCACTTTAACCCACCCGGTCGTGTCGAGAGAAAACGGCACATCGATCGGATCCCTATTTGTGATTTTAGACCCCCGGGTTGTGTGTTTTGACCCTTTATATATACTGGGTGTTTTTTAGAACCGTCATTTGAATGCTCAACCCAATCCGGAGATCCAAATTGGATTCCGTCAGTTCCCACACGTCACTTTACCCACTCGGTTTGTCGGAGAAAACGGCACGCCGATCCAATCCCTATTTGGGATTTTGGACCCCCGGGTTGTTGTTTTGACCCTTTATATATATACTTGGGTATTTTTTAGATCTGTCAATTGAACGGCCGACCCAATCCGGAGATCCAAATTGGATTCCGTCAGTTCCCACACGTCACTTTAACCCACCTGGTCGTGTCGGAGAAAACGGCACGCCGATCCGATCCCTATTTGAGATTTTGGACCCCCGGTTGCGTGTTTTAACCATTTATATATGGTTAATCGTGTTTTTAGATCGGTCCTTTGAATGCCCAACCCAATCCGGGGATCCAAATTGGATTCCGTCAGTTTCTACACGTCACATTAACCCACCCGGTCGTGTTGGAGAAAAACGCACGTCGATCGGATCCCTATTTGGGATTTTAGACCCCCGGTTGTGTGTTTTGACCCTTATATATACTGGGTGTTTTTTAGATCCGTCATTTGAATGCCCAACCCAATCCGGAGATCCAAATAGATTCCGTCAGTTCCCACACGTCACTTTAAACCCCCACCGGTCGTGTCGGAGAAAACGGCACGCCGATCCGATCCCTATTTGGGTTTGGACCCCGGGTTGTGTGTTTTGACCCTTTATATATAATTGGGTATTTTTTAGATCCGTCAATTGAACGCCCGACCCAATCCAGAGATCCAAATTGGATTCGTCAGTTCCCACACGTCACTTTAACCCACCTGGTCGTGTCGGAGAAAATGGCACGCCGATCCGATCCCCATTGGATTTTGGACCCCCGGGTTGCGTGTTTTAACCATTTATATATGGTTGACCGTGTTTTTAGATCGGTCCTTTGAATGCCCAACCCAATCCGGGGATCCAAAGGATTCTGTCAGTTTCTACACGTCACTTTAACCCACCCGGTCGTGTTGGAGAAAACGGCACATCGATCGGATCCCTATTTGGGATTTTAGACCCCGGGTTGTGTGTTTTGACGCTTTATATATACTTGGGTGTTTTTTAGATCCGTCATTTGAATGTCCAACCCAATCCGGAGATCCAAATTGGATTCCGTCAGTTCCCATACGTCACTTTAACCCACCGGTCGTGTCGGAGGGAAAACGGCACGCCGATCCGATCCCTATTGGGATTTTGGACCCCCGGGTTGTGTGTTTTGACCCTTTATATATATACTTGGTATTTTTTAGATCCGTCAATTGAACGTCCGACCCAATCCGGAGATCCAAATTGGATTCGCAGTTCCCACACGTCACTTTAACCCACCTGGTCGTGTCGGAGAGAAAACGGCACGCCGATCGATCCCTATTTGGGATTTTGGACCCCCGGGTTGCGTGTTTTAACCATTATATATGGTTGACCGTGTTTTTAGATCGGTCCTTTGAATGCCCAACCCAATCCGGGGATCCAAATTGAATTCCGTCAGTTTCTACATGTCACTTTAACCCACCCGGTCGTGTTGGAGAAAACGGCACGTCGATCAGATCCCTATTTGGCATTTTAGACCCCCGGGTTGTGTGTTTTTACCTTTATATATACTTGGGTGTTTTTTAGATCCGTCATTTGAATGCCCAACCCAATCCGGAGATCCAAATTGGATTCCGTCAGTTCCCACACGTCACTTAACCCACCCGTCGTCGGAGAAAACGGCACGCCGATCCGATCCCTATTTGGGATTTTGGACCCCCGGTTGTGTGTTTTGACCCTTTATATATATACTTGGGTATTTTTTAGATCTGTCAATTGAACGCCCGACCCAATCCGGAGATCCAAATTGGATTCCTCAGTTTCCCACACGTCACTTTAACTCACCTTGTCGTGTCGGAGAAAACGGCACGCCGATCCGATCCCTATTGGGATTTTGGACCCCCGGGTTGCGTGTTTTAACCATTTATATATGGTTAACCGTGTTTTTAGATCGGTTCCCTTTGAAATGCCCAACCCAATCCGGGGATCCATTGGATTCCGTCAGTTTCTACACGGCACTTAACCCACCCGTCGTGTTGGAGAAAACGGCACGTCGATCGTATCCCTATTTGGATTTTAGACCCCCGGGTTTTGTGTGTTTTGACCCTTTATATATACTGGGTGTTTTTTAGATCCGTCATTGAATGCCCAACCCAATCCGTAGATCCAAATTGGATTCCGTCAGTTCTCACACGTCGCTTAACCCACCGGTCGTGTCAGAGAAAACGGCACGCCGATCTGATCCCTATTTGGGATTTTGGACCCCCGGGTTGTGTGTTTTGACCCTTTATATATATACTTGGGTATTTTTTAGATCCGTCAATTGAAGTCCGACCCAATCCGGAGATCCAAATTGGATTCCGTCAGTTCCCACACGTCACTTTAACCCACTGGTCGTGTCGGAGAAAACAGCACGCCGATCCGATCTATTTGGGATTTTGGACCCCCGGGTTGCGTGTTTTAACCATTTATATGGTTGACCGTGTTTTTAGATCCGTCCTTTGAATGTCCAACCCAATCCGGGGATCCAATTGGATTCCGTCAGTTTCTACATGTCACTTTAAACCCCCGGTCGTGTCGGAGGAACGGCTCGTCGATTGGATCCCTATTTGGGATTTTAGACCTCAGGTTGCGTGTTTTAACCATTTATATCTGTTGACGTGTTTTTAGATCCGTTATTTGAATGCCCAACCCAATCCGGAGATCCAAATTGGATTCCGTCAGTTCCCACACGTCACTTTAACCCACCCGGTCGTGTCGGAGAAAACGACACGCCGATCTGATCCCTATTTGGGATTTTGGACCCCCGGGTTGTGTGTTTTGACGCTTTATATTATACTTGGGTGTTTTTTAGATCCGTCAATTGAACGCCCAACCCAATCCTAATTATATGAAATTAATACTAATACTGACCTGAGCTGCTGGCTTTGTGGGGCGTACTCCCTGCATTATTGACATGAACTGCTGAACCATATCGCTGAACTGCGTCTGTAGCTATACCCGCTGCGTCTCTATCTCTACCCGCTGCGCCTGTAGCTCTACCCGCTGCGTCTGTAGCTCTTCCCGCTGCGTCTGTAGCTCTGTACGTAGCTCCTCCCAAATGATGCCTCTAATGTCCTCTACACCACTGACGGGCGGCGCAGAAGATGAACTCGCGTGTGCCGGAGGAGCGATCGAACTGGCATATGAGGACAACACTCGATGAGTATCCAGGCTGTCCCCAAAGCCGTACACTCGACCCTTCCTCGGCACTCCCGCTGCCTCGACCCAAGCGTCCGCATCCAAATCTGGCTGGGGAGTGCCCTCTGTGTAGCGCTCCGCCATCGTCCTGTCGTACGTCTCCTGTAAAATAATTTAAAATTAAATTATTGAAAACAAATTACTTTAATATCATAATTGAATTCATAATTTAAAGCTTGACTTACAGCAATCGTGCGGGCACTCTCGGTAACATAGTCATCCGTCCCCTTCCGCTTATGAGTCCGGTCAAATAACGCGGAAAGTAGGGGCACGCTCCAGGTCGTGATGCTTAAAATTCAACAAAATTAGTTACTTTCACAATAATAATCCATATGTATATATGAATCGAACAATAAAATACTTACCAATTTTGACTGTGGGTCGCATAAGATACGGATCCACTAGTATGCACATTTCTCCGGTTGAGTTGCTCTGTTGCGTATTGCCGCCTGTGACCGCTGCTGCCATGGTCCAGCAGCCCAACACGCGCAAAGGGACTCCCAATAGTCCGTCCGCAGCCAAACAGGGCCGTAATCCACCCAAGCCATAGGATCCCGGTTGCCTGTGGTCTTCATTGCCTTGTCCCGTGCCTCCCACATCGACTTTCTTAAATTAGTCTGGGCCGTAATCTCCCAGACGGCTCGAGCCGAGGGAGATCCTCGGGTCTCGTGAACGCGAACCTCCGCTGTAAAGAAATAAAATTAATCAACGTTCTGCAATAAACCCAAATTAATAATAATTGAATAAATGACTTCAACTCTTCTAAAAATAAAAATACCGTAAACATGTCAAATAATAAATCTCGGACTGGCACCGGGAAGTCTCTCCATGCATCCACTGGTCCTGGAATATGTGCGTGGACCAACGTCGTAATATAGCGGGAAGCAGGACTGGGATATCTCTCCCCCTGCAATTCCACATTAATTTTCTACATGAAATGTATATCCTAAATAACAAATACAGTAACACTGAGATGATGAACTTTACCCTGAGATCCAGCATGGTTGTCGTCCTGGTAGCTGAGGCCCCTCCTCAGCTGCTGGATGCTGGCTCTCCACCTCTGTTGAAAACAATTTAGTACACTTTTATTGTATAAATTGCAAGAGACCAAACATACTAATCTATTGAAAATATGTTTACCTTGTGGTGAGGAAGAAGACGAAGGTGGCGTGGACGGGGGGCAGTCCCTGCAAAATTTCATACACATTAGAATATTATTGAAATTCAAATAACAAGAAAATAGAAATTTACCTGTCGCTGGGACGACGGGCGTGGACGGAGAGGCAGTCCTGCAAAATTTCATACACATTAGAAATTATGAATTTCAAATAAACAACAATGTAGAAAATTACCTGTCATGGGACGACGGGCGTGGACGGGGAGGCAGTCCCTGCAAAATTTCATACACATTAGAAATTATGAATTTCAAATAAACAACAATATAGAAATTACCTGTCGCTGGGAAGACGGGCGTGGACGGGGAGGCAGTCCCTGCAAAATTTCATACACATTAGAAATTATGAATTTCAAATAAACAACAATATAGAAATTTACCTGTCGCTGGGAAGACGGGCGTGGACGGGGAGGCAGTCCCTGTAAAATTGTATGTACGTTAGTTCTCGTGAAATCATATAAACAATAATACCCATATGGTTTTTTGTGTACATATGCATATACCTGTCGCGGACCTGGAGGCAGATGTGGACGGGGAGGCAGTCCCTCTGCCAACGGACGTGGCAACCGTCCGACTGCGTCCTCCACGTACCATATCTCTATTGATACAAATAAAGATATAGCAAGTCATCAGCACTCAATTTGAAGTAGCAATTTATTATGAACATGTAATGAACAACAACACCAATTTCTTACAAAATATGCAGTATATTATCTATATTCATCATCAGATGCTGAAGACATGTTTAATTCAGCATCATCTTCATCATCATCCTGGAATTCATCCTCATCATCTTGGGAGTCTTCCTCACATCAGACTCCACCTCCCGCTCAGCGACATTGGGTCAACTTCTTCTTGTTCGTATCCTTATGTAAGGAAATTGTTTCATTTATATCATGAACATTGTACTGCGTAGAAGCTGCCAACTCTCGTGCGTCACTCCGATCTGATTGGAAAAAGTTGTCATTAACACCTTCGAGCTCATCATCAGTCGGGAGAAGCTCATACTCAGGGAATAGTCTTGATTTCACTCTACATGCAGCCCACCAATCTCTTAATTGAGGGATGTATAATTTGAATAATAAACTTGTTGGGCTTGTGCCGCCAGGATGAATGGCTCATATGTACTCAATTTGGACTTATGCTTCACATCGATTAATCCATATGTTGTGTCATGACGAATAGATGTCGGGTCAAACCAATGACACTTGAACAGAAAACATTGTTGTCTTGTCCCAAAAATTGCAGTTCAATGACTTCTTCGAGAATGCCATAATAGTCAATTTCATTTTCATTGTAGGCACTTCCCTTCACACATACGCCGCTGTTCATCGTAGACTTATTCCGTCCATAATCTCTCGTGTGAAATCTGTATCCATTCACAATGTAGCCTGGATAGACACGTACAATCTTCGAGGGGCCAAAACTAATCTGTTGTACTCTTGAATCGGGAATGAAGCCTTGTTCAACCTATTATGAGATAAATAGACAAACATTGAATAAATGACTTCAACTCAGTCTGCATAAAACATAACACTTATGTTTCAAAATAATTAGACATACTCGAGATCTTAACCAAGTAGGAAAAGACTTCTCCCGTTCCTTTTCAACCTGCACGTCAGTTAGACGTGGATTCTGTCGCAATATGACCGAGTCAAACTCTCTGCAATGTAAATGTCACACACCGTTAGGTTCTGCAGCAATGCACGCAAATGATGACGAATAAGCGTGGAGAGCTTACTGAATGTAAGGGTCTAGTTCTTCGCAATTCATGAACACGTAGATCTCCGCAGCTACCAACTCTCTGTCTTGGAGTGCGCGAGTAGATGAAGATCCGAACGCCCGTCCGGCACACTTGAATACAGAGAGTCGGTCTGACACCTCGGAATCTCCACCATCATCATTACGTGGAGGTTGAGTGCGTCGGGTTCGTATTTCCGTGTCAAAGTACATCGAACAGAAGTTCGATATCTCCTCAATGAGGTACGCCTGAGTAATGGAGCCCTCAACTTGTGCTTTGTTACGGACTTTCATCTTAAGATCGTGCATGCACCTACGACAATAATTCAAATGCATACATAAGTAATATAAAAGATCGTCGTAATGGCAATAAATTGAGATGTAGAAATATACCTCTCAAACGGATACATCCATCGAAATTGTACTGGTCCTCCGACCCTTGCCTCATATGGTAAATGGATGATCAGGTGCTCCATTGAATCAAAGAATGCTGGAGGAAATATCTTCTCTAATTTGCAGACTGTCTGAATTATATTTTGCTCTATTTTTGCAAGTCATGAATTTTGAGTTCTGATGCAGATAAAATCCTGAAGAATTGACTCAGCTCAGTCATTGCTCCCCATATTTGTTTCGGCAACAACTCACGAAAAGCAAGAGGCATCAGTCTTTGCATGAAAACATGGCAGTCATGACTCTTCATTCCGTATATTTTTCCCTCGTTGACATTTACACAACGCGCAATATTCGAGACATATCCATCCGGAAATCTCAATTGCTTTAACCATTGCAACACTTCCTTAATCTGTCTGGCCCCAAGCACATATGCAGCTTTAGGTTGCACCACTTTTCCTTGAACATGCTGTAGCTCTAGTTCTGGACGTTTGCAAAGTACTTTCAAATCGACCCGTGCCTTGACGTTATCCTTCGTTTACCTTTGACGTCCATAACTGTGTTGAACACATTATCAAAAACATTCTTCTCTATATGCATGACGTCTAGGTTATGACGTATCAAAAGTGTTGACCAATAAGGCAATTCAAAAAATGCTTTGCTTCACCCAATTGTGATCCTTCCCAAAGCCAGGGATTTGTCGGGTACTACCAGCCAGTTGTGTTACAGTCGGTAAGTTCTGGACCTGCCTCGCCATGTTTCCACCAGACACCCGTTCCATATCTACCTCCTCCATCACAGTTGTATTTTTAATAAAAGAATCCTTTTGCTTTCGGAAAGGATGGTCACTGGGTAGAAAACGCCGATGACAATCGAACCAACAAGATTTCCCCCAGATTTCAACACAAATGATTTAGAATCCTCCATGCAATAAGGACATGCCAACCTCCCATGTGTGCTCAGCCAGATAACGCCGTAGGCTGGAAAGTCACTTATTGTCCACATTAATGCAGCCTTCAGATTGAAATTCTGTTTTCTGGATGCATCATAAGACTGCACACCATCTGACCATAACAATTTCATCTCATCAATCAACGGTCTGAGATATATGTCTATATTCTTTCCTGGACTTTTTGGACCCGGAATCAGCAATGAAAGGAACAGATTCTCACGCTTCATGCACATGCCTGGCGGAAGGTTATACGGTGTAAGAATACTGGCCAACATGAGTAAGATGCCACCGAGCCTCCGAAAGGATTGAAACCATCTGTGCATAAACCAAGCCGTACGTTGCGTGGATCCCTTGAGAAGTAAGGATGAGTACGGCTAAAATGAGCCCAAGCTTCACCATCGGCAGGATGACTCATTTCACCTTCGTCGCGACGGACTCTTTCGCATGCCATGTCATATGTCCAGCTGTCCTCGAGGACATGAACAATCGCTGCAATCTGGGTGTGATAGGAAAGTACCGCAATGACTTATACGGAACATCCTTCTGCTTTGACTTGTCCCCTCTCTTGGGCTTGAACCTATCATGCTTACAAATACAGCATGATGTCTTATCTGCATCCTCTTTGTAGTACAGCATACAGTGATTCGGACATGCATCAATTTTCATAAAACCAAGCCCCAAATCATTCACCATCTTCTTCGCACGGTAAAAGTCAGCAGGTAACCTCTCTGATTGAGGAAGCATGCTCTTGACCAGTAAGAGAAGCCGGTCAAAAAAACTCTCGCTCATATGAAATTCAGATTTCAAATTCAATAGCTGCGACACTGCAGACAACCGTGTATGCTTTCACAACCATCCCATAATGGCTCATCAGCATCTCGAAGTAACTGATAAAATCTCTGAGCTGTATCATTCGGCACTTCTTCATTTGTTTGATCTTCATGAATATTGAACTCCGGACCAGCAGCATCGACAACCATGTCTACGTACGTACTTGTGGAGGCAAAGTAATTAGCTGGTGCAGACGACTGAATATTCAACTCACCATGACACGACCATAACTCATAATGGCCAACAAATCCTCTCGTATACAGATGATGCTGCACATCCCATGTCGATATCCACTTTCTGTTCTTACAAGCCGAACACGGACATCGGATGTTACCCATCGGATCAACTGCTACTGATGTATTACTCAATGCAAACTCAATAAAACTGTCAACTCCGTCTTTAAACTCCTCGGTCACAACTCCATTCACTATTCCACGGTATCCATGACCGATTCTCCGACATTTTTCCTACAGATTAAATGTCATGTCCCGAGTTAAAATCCAACACACCCTCACATCATTCAAGTACCATACATACGTTATATGGAGAGTCCCAGAGCTAATGGGTGAAATAAAGCGTTGACGTAAAGATAAATGAAGAGTAAACATACATGAATATCAAATAAATTGAGCACTATATAAATACTTAATGGTATTGAACATTAAAAACAACACAAACCGTGATGTCTTCATATTAGGCCACCACCACTTGATCGGCTCTTTATTCACCAGCTTCTCAGTAGATTTCCTAGGGAGTGAACTAACCACTGATATCCCTAAATATAGTTTGCCAAATACATCTCTTCGTACATAATGGGAAGACATAACTTTGAGAATGTCAAGTTCTTTGACACAATTATTTTTCACAAATTTACACCAGTCTTTTCCAATAAACATGTACATAGTACCACACCAACTGCGTCGTAAGATTACAGAATATCGCACTCCTTTTTCATCTTGAACAATAACAGATAATCCACTTTTATTTTCTAAACTTTGTCTTTCTTCTTCCGAATAATCTTTATGATTTTCGTCATCTTCTCTTTCACCAAAAGTAAACCATCATGCAATCTTCGAATATCGAGCGGAAATATTTTACGTTCAAACAAACAAGTACTTTGATACGTTGGACATTTGTTCTTCTTTGAGTCTAATTTCCAATCGCGAACTCTCATCACTAATTACAAAAAAAAAATTTATAACATTTATTCATGAGTAATTTAAAATATGAAATTAAATCATAATATGGTAAATATGAAAAAATCTCTCAAATGGCTACAAATAAACATACGAATGTTGAATGATTAACTTGCAGTGTGAAATTTGTGAAAGTAAACAATATGTTTAACAAAGAAAGTCATTGCATTGTTTATTTCATGTCAAGCGTAAAAAAATAACAGCGAGCAAGATAAATAAAAAATAACTTAATTTACCAAAAGCTTTGAATATAAGCAATTAGGAGAAGGAACTTGTAGGGGAAGGGGGGGCGCCAGGATGGGAAGGGTGGGGGACGGGGAGGGGGGGGAGGGGGGGCATTTGTACTCGACGAATTGTACTCGACGAATTTTCATATTTTAAAACACTTCTGATTGCGTGGGCAGTCATGTTATCAAAAAAGAAACATCAGAGCAAGTTCTGTGTAGTAGGCTATCAGTCACTATATTTTTCGTACATTTTTTTGAGATAATTTATTTCGTTTAATTTGTTAGAAATTATTCTATTTGCCGCATAGTCCCTTTGTTTAGTTTCTATATTGGTAGAATACATTTTCTGAAGAGTACTCATCCTTCTTCTGGCGTCTGTATTAATTTTAATCTCATTTTGATATTTCTTTATATTATATATATATATATATATATGAAATGCGATTAATTCTTATATATATATCCCTAAATTTTTATCTCATCGCCTACAACCCATAGTTAACTATTTCCTTATATATATAATGTTATTTTACTAGATCTATCCAATGATAATTAAATGGATGTTGAAAACGGACTACCTGCCCCTCCCTTTAAATCCCACCAAGCATAATGGATAGAGAAATGCTGGTTATTTGGGCCCTGGGTAACCAGCTGAGCTGGATCGGCCGTGCGGGCCGATCCACGTCAGCCAACTACTCGAACGCCGAGTAACTAGCACTTCTCTAATTGGATAATGTTATTTCTTTGGCAAAATTTTTTCCCCTCTCTTTGGTGTTGGGTAAGGATGTTTACATCTAAGTTCTTGTGAAATATTTGTTGCATTCTAACATCTAGCTAATCTGAGAGATAGGTGATAAGGTGCAGATTTTAACGACATATATGAGGATACGTTAATTTCAAGGAATATGAATTTCGCTGTTTGTTGTGGGGTTAAATAGGAGGATGAAATAACCCAACTCTACATTTGGCATGTAAAAAAAATGGGGACAAAGGTGATTTAAATATTTTTAAGATATCCAAAAAAAATAGATGTAAGTGGGAATAAGTCATCCCCTAATTCCCATCTCTTATCCCCGTTTTCTTATTTTTATTTAAGATTTTTCAGAACCTTAAAAAAAGGAAGGGGGTCGACTTTGTTTTATTTTTATTTTAAGTAACAATATGTTTAGATTTTCTTGTGGAACAAAAACTTAACAATGATGGTTTACATTTTAAAAATTTTAATGAGATTATTAAAATACAATATGCATTACCAAATCTAACAAATCACTCCAAAATGCAAAGAGATTATATGTTCTTTATCTTAGCTTAAAAAGTAGCTTTAGATGGAGATGGGATGATGAGAAAATTGAGAATAATTTAGTGTACTGAGTTTTGCACTTTGCATTTGCGTCTCTTGCTTCTCATCCGGATGGGTTACATTGTGTCCTCTTTTCATTGACTAATAAAAATAGAAAAGTACAAGTATAAAGTGTGTAAAACTTAAGTGCACAAATTCTTCTCGAGAAAAATATATCCATACTAACACCATTTCTATCAAACAAAGAGGCCAGTATCATGGTAAAAAAATAAAGACTATCCAACACTAATATCATTTCTACCAAATGAAGATGTGGTATTTTGAAAAATCTATCTCTGAAAATACCAAACAATGTGCAGGGGGAGGGGGCCGCGGGGGGGGGGGGGCGGGGGGGGGCGGGGGCCCGGGGGGGGGGGGGGGGGGGGGGGGGGGCGGGAGTGGGGCATGAGGGAGGGGGGTGGGTGCAGGGGGAGGGGGGGCCGGGTGGGAGGGGAGGGGGTGTGTGCAGGGGAGGGGGGCGGCGGTGGGGGGGGGGGGGGTGCAGGAGGGAGGGGGGCCGGGTGCAGGGGGAGGGTGGTATGTGCAGGGGAGGGGGGCGGGTGGGGGGGGGAGGGGGGCCGGGTGGAGGGGGGGGGGGGGGGGCAATCCCGCAGGGGGGAGGGGGGCCAGGTGGGAAGGGGAGGGGGCGGGTGCAGGAGGGAGGGGGGCAGGGTGCAGGGGGGAGGGGGGCCGGGGGGGGGGGCCACCGCAGGGGGGAGGGGGCCAGGTGGGAAGGGGAGGGGGGGCGGGTGCAGGAGGGAGGGGGGCGGGTGCAGGGGGGATGGGGCATCGCGCAGGGGGGAGGGGGGCCGAGTGGGACTCACCCGGGAGAGGGGGCCGGCGGCGAGCGGCGCAGGAGCGGCGGCGAGCGGCAAGGGGCGGCGGCGAAGGCGGAGCGGCGACCGGCAACGGCGGAGAGAGAGAAGAGAGAGAGAGAGAGAGAGGACGAGAGAGACCGACGACGAGACCCCCCGGGAGAGAGAGAGAGGAGAGGATGAGAGAGAGAGAGAGAGAGAGAGAGGAGAGAGAAGTGAGAGAGAGGAGAGAGGGAGAGAGGGAAGAGATGAGAGAGAGAGAGAGAGCGGGAGAGGGAAAGAGAGGGGTTTCGCGAGATAAGTTATAGCAGCTTTACCGACGGCTATTCTGACGGAAATATGTCTATCGGAATATCCGTCGGTATGTTTTCTTACCGACTGAAATTTCCGACGGAAAATTTCCGTTGGAACGGCCGAAGGATATTTTCGACTGACATATTTCCGTCGGAATAGCCGTCAGAATTACCGACGGAAAATAATCCGTCGAAAATTTCACTTTTCTTGTAGTGTACATCCACTACCGTTCATTTCATACCGTCCGATTTCCAATGTTTACCATAATGTTTTTGCCCAGATCAAGAACATGGGCCCTATGCAAAGGGATGATCCTTGCCTCCGAAATGTTGGATTCGTCCAACAAGGTGGGGTCTCCAAGGGTACCCCCATCCTTTTGCTTGGACTTATGCTTTACCAAGGTTAAGACATTACCCCATGAACCATGCATCGTATAATCTTTGGTGCCATGGTCCGCCCATTTAGTTGAAGTTTTGTAGTTAAACTTTTTGGGTTTCCTACACACCACATGTTTAACATATGTCTTCTTTATAACTATGCATGCTTTCTCCGGGCTCATATTCATATCTCTAGTTTTCATGTCTTCGACATCCCTCCCATGTTTTCCTTATTCCTAGACTTTGGATGGCCAATGGGGCTCCATGAGCCCTTCAACATGTTGTCATAGGGCTAAAGAAAATGGGCTAAACTTTAAGGCCATCATGACATATATTGGTCCCATCAAAGCATCTAGACATTTTGAGCCCTCTTGAAGGCAATTCCTCAAGGGGAACATGTCTAGATCACCTTGGTGCATTGCTAGGCACATATCCTATCCACCAGGGCTATCACTTCTTATTATGTGGATGGTGACCCACTTGCATCCCCCTAATAAGTCTCGGGGAAAAGGAGGAGATGTTGCCAAAATGTTGCTCGATTTTCTGTTTAATTAATATTACACATTTAATTGAATAATGAGTAACAATAAGAAAATGATAATGACTACAATAAATTTTGCTTCCTTGTCATGAACGAGTGGCAGGCTCAGACTATTTTGGTGCTCACTAGACAGACCAAGGACCCGTACTATATGACATTAAGTGAGTAATGAAATCACAATCATAACCTAATATATCAAATAAATAAAGTGGAAATAATGTCTAAATAATTATTCATTAATATCATCCAATATAAAATTAAATTCGTCATTAACGACAAATAAACTATGGCAAAAAAATCTAACATAATAAATTCATTCCTTAAACAAATGAACAAAAGATGGTAAATACATGGACATAAAAAGAAAGAAGAAAAATGTATAAAACAAATAAAAAGAACAAAACATAAAAATCTGGAGGGCTGGGATCCGACGCCAAGGCATCACGTCCACTGCTTCACTGGCGTCAGATGACCCAGCACTGGATCAGGCGCTGGATCATTCCCCCCTCTTTCCCTAAACCTTACAATAAAAAGGGTTAAAGATATGAAAGGTATTAATTATGATAATAACCATAATAATAATAGTAATGATACAAATGTAAATAAAAAAATGATGATGAAAAACAAACTTAAAATAATCAAAAAAGGGAACAAAAAATGATAAAATAATAAGTTTAAGCCAACCTAAAAATAAGGCTAATTTTCAATAAAAAATAAAATAATAATAATAAGTAAAACCAATAAGATTCAACATGTTCAAACTATGACAAATAACAAACCCAACTCGAATAAAGTAAGTCATGATGAATAATAAAAAATCAAATCAAATCACATCCACGTAACGAAAAGTCAAACATAACTAACAAACAATGACCAAATTAATTTAACAAGCCTCGTACATTACTTATGATTCATTTCATACTTTTTATGAAATGTCTTCCATTTACGGTCATAATGCCTTTCTTTTTGGCATTAATCAAGGATTTTATCTCTTAAAAAGGAGATATAATTAACGTTGTCATGTTCATGTGACATAGGGTCTTCAGTCCCCACTCGATACCTCTTTTGTTTGATGAAATCGAACGGTACACATATGGACTTAAAATCCTCTTACTCTTGGAGGCAGAACACATGATCACTTGTGTGACTGACACATTTGTGCTCTATTATTGTAAATTTATCTTCATCAATAGCCCATGGCCAGGATGTTGATGAGACTCGGATTTACAAGAACATGCCTACATATATTCACAATATAAATAAGATAAATAAATTGGATGGATTATAAGAAGATTCCATTTCCACAGCATCTTAGTTGTCATTCTTCTCGAATTGTTGGATTCTTTAGAGATGAATCCACTCTGTTACCACTTGTTGGACTGATAGACAGCTAATCACCCTAATAGATTGTTCTAAAAATATTAGAAATGTTGAGAATAAACACTCAAAAGTTTGGTTAGTGGTTAGAAAATTTTGTGAAAAAGGTAAATAAGAGAAAGCAGTCACACATAAGAACACCAGAGATTTTTATCCTGGTACGTACCTCCTCTCCAACGGGAGTCCTACGTCCATTCCCAAAGAACACTTAGGATTTCTACTAACCTAACCAAGATTACAAACATCAAGTCTAACTTGGTCTTCCCTTCAGAAAGGGGCACTACAAACTGCTTGCCCTAACAAGCCTTCCCTTCGTAGAGGGGAACACACGCATACATACATAGGGTACCAATGTCCAGCTAGTTTCACAAAGGAAACTTGGTTGACAAAAGAGGGAGTGCTCCTAAGAATTAAGCACTCAGTGAGAGGAATGAACAAGGTATACTAATAGTGCTAAAATCTCTCTCAACATGGACTCTAAGCAGATCTTAATGTGATGCTCAAGTTTACAAGACTTAAAGAAGAAAGACTTGTAAGAATGAGAGTTGAAGTGTGTGCAATATATTGTTCACAGTCGCAGTTTGGTTCATCCTATTTTTGATGGCTTCAACTCTTCTATATATAAGCCTTCGATTTCTTCTTCTTCAAGCCATTGAAAATTTGACCATTTCAATATGGACATTTGAAAATTTTCTTGTGTGTAAAATCTTCGAATTTGAGTGTAACGATCATTTTCTTTCTATTTTTGGTTCCTGACATGCTACTCAAGTAGTCAGTCGCATTAAATGGCCTGCATGCAAAAATAGACAAGAAATATTCTTTCCAAGATGATATCCCAAGTTAGTAGAATAAGTTATATTCAATGGATAAAAAGAATACATAGATAAGTTTTTATCAAGCCTTCCTATCGAGGTAATCATACATTTCTATTAATATACGACTACAAAATGTTCAATAGAATGGACTACTGGCGTCTAAGTTATTCAAGGTATGTTTGCATTGACTGCTCTTCTATATTGCTTTTCAGAACATTAATAGATAGATAAAGAAAGAGAGAGATATTTGAATCAATCTTTTCTTTAATACCATGATTGGGATTCTAAAATGACAAATCATATAAAAATATTTATGGAACATTATACTCAAAAACTTAATTTATATAAAGAATATTTTATTATAAATGGAAACCTTTTTGTACTGCACAAAAGTTTTGTAAAATAAATATTTATCAAGTCATAATAAGAAAAATTAGTGATAATATTGTCTTAAAGGAAAACATTAGGAATTAAGTCAATCTGTAGATAGATATTCAAGAAATAAGAATTAAAAATCAACTAAGATAATTATATAAATAAAAATAGTTCACTTCAACTATATGTTCGACTATAGAAGGAATTCATAGCATTTGTTGAAGAAACATATCGATTGGGGGTTCGATTGCTATGAAATACTTCGTCAGTCAGAGTGAATATCGGCTACCAAGAAAATATTTCATTCGAAGTAGAGTTCGACTCATGAGACGAGTCAAGTACAGTCAGAGTTAGACTTCGACTAGTGGGATAATTTGAAGTTCGATTTTGACTTATGTTATAAGTTCAGAGTTAGACTTCGACTATTGAGGGAACTTATGCTTCAGTTGAATTCAGATTTTGACTCCTACTTTGACTTCAGAACAATATATATTCAGTCGATCTCACACTTAGCTGATTTTACTCTATTCTTTTGTATACTGTTTAGAGTTGTATAGACTAATAAGTCATTCAATATTCAGAAAAATTATCTTGAAACCAATTTCTATCTTTAGTCAATAAATATTCACAACGAATAAATTCATCTTATCATTAAATAGTTTTTTGTCAATAAAATGAAAATCAATATAATTTATCATCATGAAAACAAAAATAAAAGGAGCATGAGTAAGATGCAGAAACTAACAAGTTATAATGCAATTAAATTCTAGATTACAAATGCTATCAACATTATTTTCATCATTAATCAGCGACGTTCCTCCATTAATTAGCGACAGAAATTTTTCGTCTCTATTTCCTCGCTAACCAATGGTGAAAATTTTTCTATCACAAATTTCAGCTGCAAATTTCTATCCCTAATCCTACTTTTTCTTGTAGTAAGATATATTTTATTTTTGTACTTGTATTGTCGATCGGGCCCTTATACCTTACAAACAATGAAATTTATATTCTTGGTATGGTTATTTTTAGTTATTTGTTCATGTCTCCAAATGAAGACTTGTGAGTGGCAAAATAAGATACGGATCTTTAATAAGTTTTGGATCTCGAGTCATAGATATGAGAGAGGAATGCGACTAATGGGTATGGGGATGAAGGGGGGCATCTAGCAATTGAACTGAGGCAGAGGAGGGCATAGGTGGTGAAGATCAAAGGGTAGTCGGGGTAGATAGGGGCAGAAGGCATATATATGAGACGTAGAGAGAAGACCGGCCTAGGGGATGTGGTCGAGGAGGGTCAACCAGGCAGCAGGCATCGTGGAGGAGGATGTGAATGGGCCAAGAGGAGATGAGGTCTTTGCAGTAGATCTGGAGAAGCAGAGAACAGCAGACGCAAAACGGCTTTAGCCGATGCAACAGAGGGCGAAGGAGAGAGAGAGTTGGGAAAAGAAGAAATGGGCGGGAGAGGATAGTCTCGATGCAGTGGTGGTCGAAACTAGTAAGAAAAACAAAGACAACGGAGAGTAAGAGAAGAAAAGGAATGGAAAGAAACAGAAAATTTGAGGGGTGGGAAGTGCCTTGCGGCAGCGCTCCCCTCCTACGTACATTTCTGCCGCATGAATGCGACAACAAATCCGTTGAAATCATGGGACAAAATCCTAGCGTAAATATCCAAGGGTTCTGCTAGGAAACCTTAGTAGAGGCCGTGGTCAAGTGATTTACCCCTAGATAAATTTGATGTTAGCTGGTATATTTGGATTTGAGTAGGTGGTATAATCTAACCTAGGGTTATAAAAAGGTTAACTCAAACTTATCTCTGCCCACCATATGCATAATCCACTTTGATAAATGGGTAAGCAACCCATGATTATGTTAACTAGATGTATGTTGACTTATTTTTTATCCTAAATTATTTTGAAACAAAAAATAATAATTTTCCCTTTGTTAACTGGGAGTTGCGCTGCCTCACTTATTCCGGTTGGGTGGAGCTACCCTATCATGCCCGCAGTTTAATTTCTGTACCCTGGTTAACTTATACCACCACCCCAAACTCATTTTTTCTTTGAACTATGCATTTACACCTCCCATACCCCTACATACCCTGGGGTTAAATGGCTATCCAAGTGCGGTACGTGGGGCAAGGAACATATCCCCTGATCGGCATCTTTTTTTTTTTAACATATTTCTGCTGCCCATTTCATAAAATGTGAACTTTTTCTTATTTTTTAACAAGGGTAACCGGATTTGGGGAAGATGAGTTATCTATTGAGTCCCATTTTTCTTTTCAAAATACAATGGATTAACTTTTGAGTTATTCTTTATCAAATTAACTCATCTATGGGATTGCTTAATCATCAACTAACGCCGCGCTTGATCAGTGATCCAGATTAATGGAAAGATGCCCAATAATAATGTCAAGAACATGGGCATGTGCCTTCCATCAGTTACTGAGCCACCGTTGTGTCCCGAGTTAATATTTTAACAAGTACTTGAAAACATTTGATATCCAGATCAGAACGCTCCATGTATTTATGCCAATGCGATTAACAGTTTATTCTAAAAGGTGGAGTCAAATCATATTTAATTTTGATGGATATGTGGGGTTTACCTGAATCACATTTGTTGTTCATGAAATGTGAGTAAAAAAATTGATAGTCTTGGAAAAAAGAATATCGTGGAGTTCCAACTCTAGCTAGTCTCACATTCTATGTACCTTCGTATATATCATTAAAACAGATTCCTCATAAAAAAAATAAATGTAGAATATTGTAACAAGTAATCAGGTAAGATGATAATATATCAAATATATATATATATATATGGTGCCAAGTCTTCCTGCAATGATAATATTACTATATACCCATTAAAATAGAAGAAGCTAATCATGTCAGCAATCTTGCCGAATCACTTCATGTGGATGATATCTTAACCGTGTTGGATATGAATTCAACTCCCATGCATGAGCACATGTGTCTGCTGAGGCATTAATTTGGTATTCATCTATGAGAGAGAGAGAGAGAGAACATGCATGGCATGGGGATGTGTACGTCGTGTTCCCCTGCGCCATGTGCATCCACGAGTCTCGTCGAGTAGTACGACAAAGTTACACCCACGAGCCAGCCGGAAATTCCAACAGCGTTTCCTAACTGCGCATGTAGCCAACCAATGGAAAACTTGTATTTTCTTTAACTGTGGCGCGTGGGGAGCCTCCTCCTCATCACTCAAAGCCACCCGCAAGTCCAGATACAGCCCCACCCTCGACCTTGTCTCACTCCAACCCTAACCTCATGCAACGGGCATAACTTTAGCCGCCACCCAAGAGTTAGTCCCTTCAAAATTTTATACTTGAGCTTGCTCGGGTGTGCAGACAGGTTGCTAATCATGTATTAAGGAGGAAGCCTAGCTACAAACTTAGCGACCCAATACGGTCTTTTGTTAATTAGCAATCCTTGGTTCTCCCACCATTCCTTAATCACCTCAAACTAAGGATTATATTAGTGATATCGGTGATTACAACGAGGACAATGGCATGTGCCAAGATCGGGAGATGGGCAGCCACCAGTTTTTGGAGCCCACGAGCTGCGCCACAAGTTTCAAGGTCACTAGTTGATGCTGGTAAGCGAGCACAACACATACGTGGCTGACAAAACCCAATTAATTAACAATCCGAACCCATGTTGTTAACCTAGAAAAGTTCGGATAACGTCATTTGATGGCCCAAGGATCAAATGCAGGTGAAGCTCCTGTATAGCTGTGGTTGACAAATGAACTCGTACGCTTCAAGCTAAGTTGTTCTGCCTTGATGCAATCACAACACTTAGAAGAAACTGATCATATCGACAAGAGAAATATTTAGTGTACATTTATGATGTGCACTAACTTAGACAAGTCCACTAGAATGTGTTGTGTCATTTATCTTTAAGATTTGAAAAAATAAGATAAGAGAGATATTATAATCTCTCAAAGATAAATGGCCCACCTCTAGTAAATGTGCCATGTAATTTATTGCATATCAAAATATAAAAATGTACTGCTTCTCTTTCTATATCGGCAATAACACAGGAGTACAATGCGCGCGGTATGGCCGCCCATGCATTTATGAACTCAAATAAGTTGAAGAGAGATCCACTTGAACAAACCGCCACCCCCACCACCAAAAAAGATAATAATAAAAGCAACCGATACTACGTTTCATTAAAATAAGATATTAGTATATTAATTACGATGAACCGGAAAAATTATACAGTAAAAACGTTAACATCTATGTTCTTATTAAAATAAATATTCTGGTTATTTATATATAGGATGAGTTGACGGCCCATTTATGGGAGTTCTCACGGTGTCCAGCAGAGCAGTTTCTTTTATGAGAGTGACAGAGCAGGCTTAAGATAATTTTATATATTAGTTTGCAATTTCCTAAAAAGTGTAAGTTCTTGAATGTGCATGAAGATTAGCAGTACAGTTCATTTATATGAGAGTAGAGAAAGACTTATTCCACTTTTACATTGCACTTTAAGTGTAATGTGACTTGACATAAGGTTCATGTGGCATCCAACAATTGGATGACTACTTTATCACTCCTCATGTGAGGCGTGTTACATGGACCTTATACCTAGTCACATTACACTTAAAGTACAATGTAAAAGTATAATAAGTCTTTTTCATGAGAGTAATACTTACTGTACAACTAGATGTGTGCCACCATCCACTGGCTAATGTATCACAATAATTAAAAAACCTAAGTGATTAAAATAACTTAAGTGATCATTCTTTTATCATTTGTAGATCAACCGTTGTTAAAAAAAAACGTGTAGATCAGTCATATAAAAATATGTTTGAATTGTATTAACTGTTACATAGTTAAATATGTAACAATTACTGAAATACTTTTTGACCTATCATAAATCTTGTAGTCTGCATATAAACTAATTATATTTAGTGTTTTTATTACATCAATTGTTGCTGTGCAGGTAGGTGTGTAATAAGTATCATCCTAGAGACAAGGCGCACCTTTTTTCAAAGTGGACTGATGGCGAATTAAACCAAGGTAACCCATAGTTAAAAGTAACCTAAGGTAGATCTATCCTATTTCAACTTCTAATGGATGTCCAAATTTGGACGACTCTGCTGGCCCACTTTACTTGCTAATATCTTAAGTCTAATTCGTGCTTAAACCATATAAAATGGATATACTTATTATTGTCATGATAGATTCACAGCTATGATAAAAAAAAATACTTGCCATAGAGATAGACAGTGGCCAAATGCACTACGAAAATTTAACCGGGTGCAGTTTACTTTTTCATTTGGGTCGTGCCCGCTAGATTTGGTCTAAAGTTATTTTGGGCTCATGGTATGACATGGTCCAAAAGTCTGATCTAATCCTTGTTTAGAGCCTATTTGATAACACTTAATAGACATATAATACTCAAAATAACTAATTTCTAAGATTTTAAATTATTTGATAAAACATTTGAAATAACGTCCAATTTCATTACTTAAATATGAAAAACTACTTTATTTTTAAGTCAGGAGAAATCACTTTTTTTTCAGACCTTTTAACTTTTTCAACCTGCAATGGCCTCGAGTCGTCAGAATTCAATGGCAGGCAACTCCATCAATGACCAGTTGCCAGATTCTGGTGATCGACAAGTCGTTGGATTTTTATAGACTATCGTTGGATTTTGACAGACTGTGTGGACGATCAGTTGTTGAATTT
Source organism: Colocasia esculenta (assembly GCA_014218235.1). NCBI lineage: Eukaryota > Viridiplantae > Streptophyta > Magnoliopsida > Alismatales > Araceae > Colocasia > Colocasia esculenta. The sequence goes on from CM024766.1 coordinate 22,620,381, forward strand.
CGATGACTCCGTCGACGACCGAAATCTGATGACTCCGTTAGTGACCTATGAATCCAATCACCAGACTCTGATGGTCAACAGTTAGATTCAAATCACTGGCCACCTTTTCATATATTAAGATGTTCAAAAGTTACTTAAATATAATGTTTTTATCAAATAAGATACTAATTTAGATGTTACTTAAGTTAATTATTAAACAACTTTTAATAAGTGTTGGACATATATTAAGTACTTTTTAAATTTCAGATTTAGATAATACATGCGAAATAAGATTTTTGACTTAAGAGTTAAATAATATCAAACAGACTCTTACTGTAACGCCCCGCGTGGAATATCGGAGCGATATTACAGTTATTAAATAGTACAGAGCGAGAAATAAATAACAAACCATTGCACAAATGAGAATAATATCAAATAACTCTAATTTCATTAATAATCCATACAATATCTATTACATCCATCCATCAGAGCCAAAACTAGGGCCCATAGTACTTTATTGAAATCTAAACTAATACATACTGACTAAATGACTACTACTCTAACTAACTACTACGCCATGATAGCTGATCGGGTCACTCCTGAGCAATATCCTCGTCAGTCTCATCCTCGTGAGTGTGGTTGCCTCCATCAGACTCACCTGAATACATGAAATAAAACGCAAGATGAGCGAATAACGCCCAGTAGGACTTAATATCTCATGAGAACAAATATGCTTTAAATAATTAATGTCTTAAATGGCTGGGTAACTAAAGAGTATAGTCATGTAGAGCAAGTAACTGTAGCAAGAGAACAATAGCACTAGTACAGTGAAAATAGCACAACGAGAATGATAATGGAATGGCCATGTAACGATAATAGCATGCAACGATAGCGCTTGTATAGCACTCGAATAGATAGCACTTTGATTGTCATTGATTAATTGTTATAGTATTAAATGGCACTAGATGCATGCCGTACACATCCTGATCATGTAACCCTCGCAAGGAAATGACACTCTTTGGACGCTCTCCCCAGGACCAGACCGGGCCCTATTGCACTAGCATATAGCACTGTTTGTTATTTTGGACAATCAATTGTATGGCCAAATAGAGTACCAAGAAGAGATGAGAGTAATAGACAAACTAGATGAGAGTATAGAGTGAAAGTGAACAGATGAGCGTAATGAGATAGTAGATGAGATAGGGGTATAATCGTAAAACACTGTTAAACCACGATAGTAACAGTTGCATAGCACAGGTCGGGTACCGACAGTCTGGTAGAAGTCAACACCGCCCACTAGCCGTGCTATGAACACAAGCTAGATGGTCCGGCATGATCACGAGGTAAGAAGGAAACACTAAGGCCATGGATCGTACTGATCCCTAAGGGTGTAACAGGTTTTAAGGGTACAACCAGCTCGTCGGCTAAGGACGTGCGCCAAAGTCAAGAAGACTTACGGAGGTCTTGACAAGGAGTCTCTGGTCCTGTCAGGAGTCTTCCCAACGGAGAGGTGGTCCATGCCAAGAAAGTGTGTAGAAAACTAAGGTCCGTCATGCCTCGAGTGCTCGAAGGCCGAGGGAAGCGGTAACGGTGTTTAAAACGTGCGAGTAAAATGAAGACAAGTGTAATTATTTAAATAGGGAATTTAGTAATTTATTTTACTAAATTATCAGATACATTAGTGAGTAATTTAATAGAGTTTAATGGCAAACATGATTGTAAAGTGTGTGCAAGTGTAAGAAATCAAGAGAGCATGTATGGCTATGCATATACTTTTTAAATTAATTAATTTCATGGAGATTTTATCCATTTACATTTAACAAGTCGAAATTAATCATGACAGTACTTAATTGGGGTTAATCAAGGCTTATATGTCATTAATAGCAAGGTTATAATGGTAATTTAGGGTTCTGGCTACGACAGTCAGGTCGCGACGTAGGGGTCTATCGTGTTCAGGTTGCGACGAATGATCCTGCCATGTTCTGTGGAACCGGACGCCGGGGGTTGAACCGGGGAAGGTCGCGACATGTCGGCCCGTCGCGTTAAGAACGCGACGGTTCTCCTTGTCGTGACCCCCTCCTGAGGTCGCGACGGGTCGGGCTGTCGCGATCTCAGAAGGTGGCCTGAGCCCAGAAAAGAGCTTTTGCCCCTTTTCCACGTGGGTTTCATCCCTCATAGCCCACTTCAAAAATCGATATAAAATCACAGAAAGTTCCAAAATTAATGAAATAAATTTTAAACGAAACCAGACATGGAGATCTATCACTGGGTATGATGAATTAGAAAACAAACATGTTTAGGACATGCTTTGATTAGGTTACTTTTCGGTGACCTAAACATGCAAAGTCATGGATCAACGAATTAATTAGCAATGGATACATGATGAAAATTAGGGAAACTAGGGGCGTTTGAAAGCCAACAACAAGTAGTATTTATGAAAATATTCACATGGCATGGGATCATGTACATACATGGATTGATGGCAATAATGTAGGTTCGGGTACATGGAGACCACAGGATTTCACAGAATTAATTCTCCCTCACGTATGAACGAAAAAGTGTGAAATCATGGGGCTTTCGAAGAGGGTGCATGGTCTGCCTACGGTTTAAATTTCACGAATTTAGCTTGAGAGATTACCTACCTTTTGTTGCAATGATGAAAACCCTAAGTTTGATGACGAAGATAGAAAAATGCTCCATGCTCCAAGCCTTCTCCCTTTGCTCTCCATGTCCAAAACTCCTCCTCTTCATCTCCTAGAGCTCCAACAACGTTCTATGGGTTGCTAGGGCCGAGTTTAGGGTGTTTTGTTTGCTAATAAAGTCCTAACCCTTCTAAGAGTCCTCCCTTCCATTAAATTCCGAATTTCCCATATTTATCTCCCACTTTCTCTCCTTTATCTCCTAATTAGGGTTAGGAAGATATCAAATTTCGTGGGCAAGGGTTAGGGTAAGTATAGGACTCCTTTTTATGATATATATGGCTTATTTAGCATTTATCTTAAACCCCTTTCTAATTATTAATCAATTATATATGAAATTGGATTAATTATTTCCCATCCCATGATGGGCTCCTCTCAATTAGGCCCATTATTTTGTATTTGAGCCATTTACACAACCCATTATTGATTTAACTTAATGGGCTTGATTTAATTCCCATTTATTACATTTATTAATTAAAATTTTTTATTTTATTCAGGATTTAAAAATCAAGGGTGCTACATCCTCCCCCTCTTAAAAAGAATTTGGTCCCAAATTCATATGATCATAAGAGGAAGAATGACGTACCGAATAATTTTGGATAATTTCATCGCATTGTTGCTTCGAGTTGCATCCACTTCAAGAGGAAGAGGCAAAATGTTGCATCCACTTCAAAGGCGGGGCAAACACCGAAGTGCCAAAGAGGCAAGCGCGGTGGAAAGAGGGATAAGTCGAAGACCAAATGCCATAATTGTGGACAACTGGGACATTTCACTCGTGAATGCACTGAGCCGAAAAAAGTATTCCAATTTCTTTGCTCTCCTACTGTGCATGCTTGTTCCCATATTCTAGTTGCTCGAACAAATCCTGAATGGATAGTGGATTCAAGAGTGACCAAGCACATACAAGGGATCGAGCAGGGTTCGTGGATTATCGCCGAATCTCAGCGGGATCGCAAAAAGTATATATGGGAAATGGTTCCAGCGAGGAATTCCTTGGAGTTGGTGTGTATCAACTTAAGTTAAAGACTGGACTAGTCTTAACTCTCCATGAAGTGCTCTATGCGCCTAGAGTTCAGCATAATCTACTATCAGTCTCGTCATTCTTAGCATTAGGCTTCTCTTTTTCTTTTGCTAGCAACCAAGTTGACATTTGTTTGAACAATGTTATATACGGTCATGCTTTATTCATGGATGGTTTATTTAAATTAGATTTGGATTATCATAATTCTCTTGTGTCTTATGTGGTAAATACTGATAATAACCTTGATTCAAAAATTTGGCATGCTCGGCTAGGACACATAGGACAAGGTAGAATGATAAGGTTAGCTCGAGAAGGCTTATTAGGCTCACTCGCTAAAGTCAATCTTCCTGTGTGTGAATCATGTTTAGTTGGTAAGACATGTCGCAAGCCTTTCGGAAAGGCTAAGAGAGCCACTGAACTCTTACAATTGATCCACTCCGACATTTGCGAACCCATGAGTGTGAAGACCCGTCAAGGGGCTTCCTATTTCCTCTCATTTATAGATGATTATTCACGATTTGGATATGTCTATCTGATCACTCACTGCTATGAAGCGTTATATTGTTTCAAACACTTCTTGGCAGAGGCTGAGAATCAATTAGACAAAACCATAAAAGTTCTTCCGACAGATCGAGGACGTGAATATCTTTCAGATGAGTTTCAAACATTATGTGAAGAAAAAAGAATACGCAGACAATTAACTATTCCATATACACCGCAACAAATGGTGTTGCTGAGAAACGGAATAGAACACTGTTAGATATGGTTAGGTCGATGATGGCGCATGCCAACCTTCCAATATTTTTTTGGGGGGATGCTATAATGACTGCGGCCTACATCCTTAACCACGCACCTTCACAGTCAGTTCCTTCCACCCCTTATGAGTTATGGCGTGGTGAAAAATCAAATTTAGATAACCTACGCCCATGGGGTTCAGCGAGATATGTCCATGACATTTCTCACAAGTTGGGAAAACTTGGCCCTAAAGCTAGAAAGTTTATCTTTATAAGATATCCTGAAGGCTCTAAGGGTTATGTCATGTATGGACAACATCTGAATGGAGGAATGACAGAAAAAGACGTCCGAGATGTTGTTTTCTTAGAATCAGAATTTCCTAGTATCGGCGACACTGGAAAGAGTCTTGATCTCTATGAGTTGGATGACCCTAATGATGTTCTACCATCTTCCAGCGAAGGGAGGGAATTAGTTCCTAACTAGGAAGCCGCTGGAGATAGTAGAGATGATCATCATGATAGTGGGAGCTTTGTGCCCAGTGGGAGCACACCTATAGAAGAACAAGACGATCAAATATGCCGTAACAAACGTGGACACATGCCTCGTCGTCGATTTGAGATCGAAGAGGAAGCTCTTGTGTGCCAGCTTGCTGATGATGATGAGCTTACTTCTATTAAAGAAGTATTAACTTCATCTGCTAGTAATGAATGGAAGGAAGCAATGCAAGATGAGATGGACTCTATGAGTAAGAATCAGGTTTGGGAACTTGTCGACCTCCCTCCAAGGCATAAGGCTATTGAAAATAAATGGATTTTCAAAGTCAAACGTAAGGCGGATGGATAAATCGACAAATATAAAGCACAACTTGTGGCAAAGAGATATACTCAAAAGGAGGGTATACATTTCGATGAGACATTCTCCCCAATGGTGAGATTCACATCGGTTCACCTTATTCTAGCCATTGTTGGACGTTTAGACTTAGAACTTTTTCAGATGGACGTTAAAACAACATTTCTCAATGGAGAACTAGACGAACAAATTTATATGGTTCAACCAGAAGGTTTTGAGGCAAAGGGACAAGAGCGCAAGTTTGTCGTGTCAAATGTTCCATTTATGGCCTCAAACAATCGTCTAGACAGTGGTATTTTAGATTTTATAAAACTATTATCTCATTTGGTTTTGAGATGATTGAAGAAGACCACTGTGTATATGTTAAACGTATGGCGGAAAAGATTCTTATTTTGTCATTATATGTTGATGACATTTTATTGGCTGGAAATGACATGGAATCTATTGAAGCCACTCGAGAATGGTTGTCTTCTATCTTTGAGATAAAAGACATGGGTGAAGCAAATTATGTGCTAGGAATAAAAATCACAAGAGATTGCTCGAATAAACTTCTGTGTTTGTCACAGGAGACTTATATAAATAAGATTCTTGAGCGATTCCGAATGCATTATTCGAAACCCATCGATACTCCAATTGATAAGAGTTGTGTTTAAGTATCAGTCAATGTCCACAAACTGATAAGGAAAAGAATGAAATGTCTAAAGTGCCATATACTGCTGCAATTGGGAGCCTAATGTACGCCATGTTATGTACACGGCCAGACATTAGCTTTGCGGTGGGTCTTGATAGTCGTTATCAAAGTAATCCCGATCTCGTTCACTGGAAAGCAGTCAAGAGAATTTTTCGATATCTCTGTGGTACTTCGGACCTTGTCTTATGTTACAAAGGAGGTGACTTAAGATTGAGAGGTTACAACAATGCTGATTGGGCCGGTGATAAAGATGAGCGCAAATCCACCTCAGGCTATCTGTTTATGTTAGGTGGAGGGGTCATTTCTTGGTGTAGCAAGAAACAAACGTGCATCACTTTATCCACCATGGAATCAGAATATGTGGCTTATTCTGCAGCATGTTAAGAGGCTGTTTGGTTGCAAAGTTTCTTACAGCAATTGGCCATGACACATTTATCAAAGGAGGCGGTGGTGCTGTAAGACCCGGCCCCCTTGGGCCATTGGCTCCATCCTCGGGGTCACGACGGGGGAGCCCGTCGCAACAGGGTTTGTGTGGCGACACACCTGGCCATCGCATTCTGGTAGCGACGGGGGTGGCCGTCGCATCCTTGTCGCGCCATCTGGAGGCGTCGCGACTGCTTTTCTGACAGACTTGACCACTGTCCTATCTATCAGAACGGTCTTGTCGGGTGTCAGGTGCGTATAGTGTTGACGCGACCTGGTCAGCCATCGCATTCTTATTTCCCGATCTTCGAGGTTTGACCACTTTTGGTGTCGTGCCGTGGGTGGCCATCGCGACACGGTCATGACGCCTATGGGCGTCGCGACATGCTCGTTGTCGCGTCGGCCGACCCATCACGTCTTGGGGCCCATCGGTTTAAAACTGAGGGCTGCGCCCCATTTCCCTCTCTTGCCCTTTCCTTCCTCTTCTTCCCCCTTCTTCTTCCTCCTCCGAGTTCTCCCCTCTTCGGTGGTTTCTTGGCATGCTTGAGGTGCTCGTGGTGGGAGGTGACGCCCCGTTCGTACAGGCGGTGTGATCGTGGAGCTTGGAGCGAGGAGGAGGTGGCCATTCTGACGTGAAGGCCCCAACGGGTCGGCTCTACTCTTGGAGGTAGGGACCCTTGACTCCTCTCGCCCTAACATGCTCCCTTCTCCCTTGCGATTGTGGTTCCCCGTGGTTTGGGGTCGTGGGAGTGTGAGAATCATGCTCATGTTGAGTGAGGATTCCATCAAGCGTAGATTCATTATAATCCATATTTTGTGGGGTTTAAGGGTGGTTTGGATGATTTATCAGCCTTCCCATGTGTTTCCCATGCTCGCATCCCCCAATGGAATGCGATTATACTGGATTTGGGGTGGTCTCTCGGAGGATCGTCCCGAAACCCCTCTCGGCTGAGAACACGACCGCTATAGAGGTCGCGATGATGTCGCGACCGACAAGGCCACCGAGATATCATCGCGACGCTCTTGGGTGTCACGACAAGGTCACGACGGCTTGGGCCGCCGCGACAGTGTTGCGGCAGGTCCAGGCGTCGTGACAAGGTCGCGACGGCTTGATGCATCGCGACCACAGCAGAGATAGGTAGGTCTTGTGAAGTTCCATGTTTTTGTGGAGTCTTCGCCATTTTCACTTCTTACTGTACCTATGGCACCAATGCTAGTTCCTTAGTACAGTCCTACATTAGTCGTTTGCCCGGTGCTCGGCACTTGAGGGCTTGTCCCGTGAGAGAGATTGTTACCATTACTTGGGACCCCCGTCCCCACGTGCTTGTTGAGGGAGTAGTCCAGGCGGTGGGCGTGGTCGAGTCACGGACTTTGGAGCGGAGGGAAAAACGGTGGTTAGGACAGTGGCGTTGAGTCATTTGTAGAGCTCTCGTGGTTGGTCTAGGACACCGAGGTCATTTAGAGTTTTTCCCGATGCAGTCCAGCTAGTCCTTTTCTCACTGCCTCGGTCTTTGTGACCCCGGAACCACCTAGAGAGGCCAGGCGTGGGACTGTAGTTCGGCCAGACTATGACGGTTACTATTGTGTACTTCGTGTCCTGCCTCACTCTGACGAGGGTGGAGGTTTGGACCTGGGTCTAGGATAAGACGTCAGTGGACGCACCTTACTGGTTGACTAGTGGTAGTGTTTTCCGTAGCTAGTGTCTCTTGTCCAGGCAGGGTTCTCCCTATCTACGTAGCCAGCCGTGTGGTGGTCATGATGTGCAGGTTCTACGAAGTTTCCGACCGTGGTGTTCTCCGTACTGTTGGTAGTTAGTAGCTTTGCTTCCGCACTTCCGTTTGTAGGTAGAAGATATAACTGCTATCATTTAATTAAGTACATAGTTTTGACTACCTGTTAGAGCCAGTAGGAGATTTGTAGTCCCTACTGAGCTTCTGTTGTGAAGCTCATCCCTTTCTATTCCAGGTGAGACTTCTCAGCAGCGACAGGGCGTGCGCTGGGCAGAGGAGACGGGGTGGTAGTCGTGGTCCCCGTAGCTAGCAGTGGTTCCCCCTCTCAGTTGTACGTCACCCTCGGGGTATGCCCCTAAGAGACTTGTTCTTCCCCTGTCTTTACTTGTTCTTACTTGTACTAGTTGTGTGTGTTGGACTGTACCTAGAGCGATACGCAGCAGCCTCGCTCTTCTTTCTACTTCCGCGTGTGTGCTCTTGGTTAGTAGTTTATGTTTATTTCCTTTACATATTCTATTAAACTTGTGTTATAGCCCTTCCAGGTCCTCGGATCCGTGGGCGGCAACCGTGAAAATCGGGTCCTCAGCTTAGGCCGACGGTCGGGTTCTCGGGGTCGTTACAGTTGGCATCGGAGCGAGAGTCTGACAGGACTTGTAGTGGATTTAAACTGCAACAGAAAGTCCCAACAGTAGTACAAGTACACTTCTAGTCGCCCGAGTTCGTATCGTTAACCTTGTTGGTTGTGTGTCGTGCAGGACATGACTCCACGCAGGTGTAGGCAGGTCAGAGAACTGGTAGAGCAGATGGATGAGTCAGATATGTCCGCGCAAAGGTAGGTCTAGGAGGAGGCGTCAGCAGAGGAGTTAGTGGCACAGCCTCAGAGAGCAGTGGCAGCAGCAGCAACAGGTGGGTAGCAGCAGCAGGACCAGCCTCCGCCACAGCAGTACATAGATTGGTTTCCTATGGCTGAGCAGTTCTTCAGGACCCTGTACCAGGGAGCGTGGCAGCCTAGGTAGGCAGTAGTGGGAGGTCAGCCTCTAGTACCTCCCCCAGCGGTACCGGAGCAGCAGGCAGATCCAGAGGTGGAGTAGCCAGCAGTTCAACAGGCGTCGGGTACCAGGAGCACCCGGACTGGTCAGAGGAGGACGACTATCACCGAGGACAGGACTGCCCTCTTGGGGAGGTTCTTGCGTCTCCGACCACCGATGTTCTTCGGCGAGTATGATCTAGACAAGGCAGAGAGTTGGACGCATGAGTTGGAGCGCACGTTCGAGACCATGGAGTACGCCGAGGAGGACTAGGTCAGACTGGCAGTGTATCAGCTCAAGGGACCAGCCCATGAGTGGTGGAGAGTTCAGCGGCAGACCCACTTTTTAGGGCAGTGTTTGGATCAAATCACATGGCAACAGTTTTTTGGGGTCTTTCACGGCGAGTACTTCCCCGACTATGCTCGACGTGAGAGACGAGACCAGTTTCATGAGTTGGTTCAGGGCGATCTCACTGTTACCCAGTACCATCAAAGGTTCGTCCAGTTGTTGAGTCATGTTGTCAACAGTGAGCAAGCTTGTGCAGAGAGGTTCATCGTAGGTCTAAGGCCAGATTTGAGGTGGGGCGTGACTGCTCACATGTGTGCCACCTTAGGAGAGGCCGTGGCTAAGACCACCGCCTTGGACAGAGAGACCTGGCAGCCCCAACAGCAGCAGCATCAGGGAGGAGTTTCTTCGAGGTCCTCACCATACCCGCGTCCCACAGGTAGCTGTGGCAGTATGACTTCTTCCTCTTCGGGCTCAGGTAGTTCCGGTTTGCACTTGAAGTTCAGGCAGATGTCTACTAGCCGGGGTGGACGGAGCCGAAAGTAGAAGCGCCAGTCAAGGTTTGCGGAGCAGTCAGTACAGCAGGGAGCCGAGCAGGGCAGGCAGGAGGTAGTCTGCTACACTTGTGGGTTGCCGGGCCACTTCAGGAGGGATTGCCCGATGGGGCAAGTCCAGCAGCCACAGCAGCCAGTGCAGTATGCACAGCAGCTACCGCAGTACCAGTTACCTCCTCAGTAGTAGGCACCCGTCAGCAGCAGCATGGGTAGTACCATTTACAGCCTTACAGTTTCAGCAGCCTCAGCAGTTCCAGCCGTGCCAGCAACAACAACAGTTTCCCCAGCACTAGCACCCGCTGCAGCAGCAGTAGCCCCAGTAGGCGCCGCAGCATGGGCGTGGACGTGGTCGTGTGAAGGCACTCACCAGGGAGCAAGCCGAGGCGTCAAACTTGGTTATAGGTACCTTGCTTATCCTTGGTAGAATTGCTCGTGTTTTGGTTGACCTTGGTGCTTCTCTTTGTTTTGCTTCTGAGGAGTTTTACGAGTCTCTGGTTCGTCACACACCTGAGAGGCAGTGTGATGTGATGGTCGATTTCTCGTCCGATGATTACATGCGTTCTTTTGGTAACCTGGAGGGCTTCAAAGTTGAGGTCCATGGACACCAGTTGCCGGTCAGGTTGTACGCGTTGCAGTTTCATGACTTTGACGTCATTTTGGGCATGGACTGCTTGCAGGCTCACTCAGCTATAGTGGATTGTCAGCGGAAGACCATTGGGTTTGAGATACCTGGAGTGCCTGTTCTCTGCTTCCGAGGTATCCGGTCAACCCGTCGACCTTTTATCTCTTTTTATAGGGCTCGTCATTTGATCCGTGATGGCTATGTAGCATATCTTGCTTCTGTTTGTTCCTTGGAGCCTAGCGGGTCGTCTGTTTTTGATGTTCCTGTTGTTTGTGAGTTCTCTGATGTTTTCCCGGAGGATCTACCTAGGTTTCCGCCTGAGCGAGAGGTAGAGTTCTCCATTGAGCTTTTGCTTGGTATAATGCTTTTGTCTAAGGCACCTTACCGGATGGCTCCGGCTGAGTCACGCGAGTTGAAGCACCAGTTGCAGGAGTTGCTTGAGCTAGGTTTCATTCGTCCGAGTCGTTCGCCGTGGGGAACGCCAGTGCTGTTAGTGAGGAAGAAGGATGGCAGTTTGAGGTTGTGCATCGATTATAGGCAGCTGAACCAGGTAATAGTGAAGAACAAGTATCCGTTGCCGAGGATCGATGACTTGTTTGACCAGTTGCAGTCAGCCAAGGTGTTTTCGAAGATTGACTTAAGGTGAGGCTACTACAGTTGAGGATCAGAGAGTCTGATATTGGCATGACAGCTTTCCGTTCGAGGTACAGTCACTTTGAGTTTGTCGTGATGCCATTCGGGCTCATGAACGCACCCGCAGCTTTTATGGATTTGATGCATAGGGTGTTCAGTGAGTACCTGGATCGGTTCGTGGTCATCTTTGTGGATGACATTTTGGTCTACTCGGCTTCTGAGGAGGAGCACTAGGAGCATCTGAGGATCATGCTAGAGACGTTGTGGAGTCACCAACTTTATGCCAAGTTCTACAAGTGTGAATTTTGGCTGAGGGAGGTGCACTTTCTCGGGCACGTGATCTCAGGTTCTGGTGTGGCAGTAGACCCTGCCAAGGTTGAGGCAGTGTTGTCTTGGGAGCAGCCCACTTCAGTGTCAGAGATTCACAGCTTTCTGGGCTTGGCAAGCTATTACAGGAGGTTCATCTAGGATTTTTCCAGGATTGCAGAGCCGTTGACCAGATTGACTAGGCTTGAGGCCAGATTTGTTTGGATTGAGGACTGCGAGCGGAGTTTCCAGGAGCTGAAGACGAGGTTGACTTCAGCGCCAGTGTTGGTCTTGCCATCAGGTAGCAAAGGTTTTGTGGTCTGCACCACCGCGTCGAGGTCAGGTTTGGGTGCAGTGCTGATGCAGTATGGTGGGGTCGTTGCCTATGCTTCTCAACAGCTCAAGAAGCATGAGGAGAACTGCCCTACCCACAACTTAGAGTTGGCAGTAGTGGTGTTTGCTCTGAAGTTGTGGAGGTACTATTTGTACGACGAGGTGTTCGAGATCTTCACCGACCATCAGAGTTTGCAGTATATCTTCACTCAGAAGGGTCTAAACTTGAGGCAGCGCAGATGGATTGAGTACTTGAAGGACTACGACCTTACCCTCTCCTATCACCCAGGAAGGGCTAACGTCGTGGCAAATGCTTTGAGCAAGCGTGTTCGCTTGAGTTCGTTGATGGTCAGAGAGTGGAGGTTGTTTGAGGATCTGTCCCAGGGAGTTTTCTACCCTTCGAGGCACAGAGACTGTGCAATGATAACCAGTTTGTCAGTTCATCCATAAATGTACCGTCAGGTGTTGGAGGCACATCAGGCAGACTCAAGTTGGCAGATATTTTGTAGATGCCAGATGTTGAACTGGATGAGGACAGTGAGGTCAGATTTAGAGGTAGATTGTACGTCCTCAGTGTTGTGCACCAAGCGCTGTTGTTAGAGGCACATCGGTCGAGGTATGTTGTTCATCCTGGTTCCACCAAGATGTATCATAACTTGAGGAGGTTCTTCTGGTGGCCAGGGATGAAGAGGAGCGTGGCAGAGTTTGTCGCTTGGTGCCTTACTTGTCAGTAGGTGAAGGCTGAGCATCAGTGTCCTGGTGGTGAGCTGTAATCGTTACCCATTCCGGAGTGGAAGTGGGACGACATCACCATGGATTTTGTGGTTGGTTTGCCCTGTACTCTGTAGAGGCATGATGGCATCTGGGTGATCGTGGATCGATTGACCAAATCAACGCACTTTCTTCCAGTCAGGATGTCTTGTTCAGTGGACCGGCTTGCCAGACTGTACGTGGACCGAGTTGTTTTGTTGCACGGAACCCTAGTTTCGATTGTCTCCGACAGAGATCCGAGGTTCACATCAGGGTTTTGGCGCAGTTTGTAGAGAGCCCTTGGTACAGAGTTGAGGTTGAGTTCGGCATATCACCCACAGTCAGATGGGTCGTTAGAGAGGACCATTCAGACTTTGGAGGATATGCTGAGAGTGTGCTGTTTGGACTGGAGTGGCACTTGGGAGTCGCACCTTCCGATGGTAGAGTTTGCATACAACAACAGTTATCACTCGAGCATCGGAATGGCACCATACAAGGCTTTGTATGGTCGCCCGTGTAGGACACCACTTCACTAGTTCGAGGTCAGTGAGAGGCAGCTTTTGGGACCAGAGATGGTGCAGCAGTGTGTAGACACAGTCAGGTTAGTCAGGCAGAGGCTTCAGGCAGTGCAGAGTAGACAGAAGAGCTATGCAGATATCTGCAGGAGGCCGTTGCAGTTCAGCATGGGTGACCTTGTGTTCTTGCGGGTTTCGCCGACCAAGGGTGTTATGAGGTTTGGCAGGAAGGGAAAGCTCAATCCCAGGTATATTGGGCCTTTCCCTATCACAGAAAGGATCGACGAGGTGGCTTACAGGTTGAGTCTTCCGATAGAGTTGGCAGGCACGCACAGTGTTTTCCACATTTCGCAGCTCAGGAAGTACGTTGTATATTCGTCACACGTGTTGGACTACTCACAGCTTGAGGTAGCGCCAGACTTGTCAGCACCAGAGTACCCGGTCAGAGTTGTGGACCGCAGAGTGCAGCAGTTGCGCAGGAAGTAGATTCCACTGGTCAAGGTTGTCTGGGAGAACTGTGTGGGTGGCGAGGCCACTTGAGAGCACGAGGATGAGATTCGAGAGTAGTTCCCGTATTTGTTTGATTGACCGGTATGTTGTTTTCCCTTTTGCATTGCTTCCTGTTGAAACTGAGTTTCTTTTAATTTCGAGGACGAAATTTCTTAAGGAGGATGGGATGCAAGACCTTGCCCCCTTGGGCCATTGGCCCCGTCCTCAGGGTCGTGACGGGGGAGCCCGTCACGATAGGGTTTGTGTGGCGACACAACTGGCCATCGCGTTCTGGTAGCGACAGGGGTGGCCGTCGCATCCTTGTCGCGCCGTCTGGAGGCGTCGAGACTACTTTTTTGACAGACTTGACCGTTGTCCCGTCTAATAGAATGGTCTTGTCGGGTGTCAGGTGCGTACAGCGTTGATGCGACCTGGTCAGCCGTCGCTTTCTTGTTTCATGGTCTTCTAGGTTTGACCGCTTTTGTGTCGTGCTGTGGGTGGCCGTCGCGACATGGTCGCGGCGCCTATGGCCGTCGCGACATGCTCGTTGTCACGCCGGGCTGACCCATCACGTCTTGGGGCCCATTGGTTTAAAACTGAGGGCTGCGCCCCATTTCCCTCTCTCGCCCTTTCCTTCCTCTTCTTCCCCCTTCTTCTTCCTCCTCCGAGTTCTCCCCTCTACGGTGGTTTCCCGGCGTGCTTGAGGTGCTTGTGGTGGGAGGTGACACCCTGTTCATGCAGGCGATGTGATAATGGAGCTTGGAGTGAGAAGGAGGTGGCCATTCCGACGTGAAGGCCCCAACGGGTCGGCTCTACTATTGGAGGTAAGGACCCTTGACTCCTCTCGCCCTAGCATGCTCCCTTCCCCCTTGAGATTGTGGTTCCTCATGGTTTGGGGTCGTGGGAGTGTGAGAATCATGCTCGTGTTGAGTGAGGATTCCATCGAGCGTAGATTCGTTATAATCCATGTTTTGTGTGGTTTAAGGGTGGTTTGGATGATTTATGAGCCTTCCCATGTGTTTCCCATGCTCCCCTCCCCCAATGGAATGCGATTGTACCGGATTTGGGGTGGTCTTCGGGAGGATCGTCTTTGAACCCCTCTCGACTGAGAATGCGACCGCTATAGAGGTCGCAATGATGTCGCGACTGGCAAGGCCGCCGTGACATCATCGCGACGCTCTTGGGTGTTGTGACAAGGTCGCGACGGCTTGGGCCGCTGTGACAGTGTCGCGGCTCGTCCGGGCGTCGTGACAAGGTCGCCATGGCCCGATGCGTCACGACCACAGCAGAGACAGGTAGATCTTACGAAGTTCTGTGTTTTTGTGGAGTCTTCGCCATTTCCGCTTCTTACTGTACCTGTGGCACCAGTGCTAGTTCCTTAGTACGGTCTTATACTAGTCATTCGCCCGGTGCTCAGCACTTGAGGGCTTGTTCCATGAGAGAGGTTGTTACCATGGCCTGGGACCCCCACCCCCGCGCGCCTGTTGAGGGAGTACTCTGGGCGGCGGGCGTGGTCGAGTCAAGGACTTTGGAGCGGAGGGGAAAATGGTGGTTAGGATAGTGGCGTTGAGTCATTTACAAAGCCCTCATGGCTAGTCTGGGATGCCAAGGTCATTTGGAGTTCTTCCCGACGCAGTCCAGCTAGTCCTTTTCTCACTGCCTCGCTCTTTGTGGCCCCGGAACCACCTAGAGACGCCAGGCATGGGACCGTAGTACGGCCAGACTACGGCGGTTACTGTTGTGTACTTCATGTCTTGCCTCACTCTGACGAGGGTGGAGGTTTGGACCTAGGTCGAGGATAAGACGTCAGTGGACGCACCTGACCGGTTGACTAGTGGTAGTGTTTTCCGTAGCTAGTGTCTCTTGTCCAGGCGGGGTTCTTCCTGTCTGCGTAGCCAGCCATGTGGTGGTCACGACGTGCAAGTTCTACGGAGTTTCCGACCATGGTGTTCTCCATACCATTGGTAGTTAGTGGTAGTTAGTAGCTTTACTTCCGCACTTCCGTTCGTAGGTAGAAGATATAACTGTTGTCATTTAATTAAGTACATAGTTTTGACTATCTGTTAGAGCTAGTAGGAGATTGGTAGTCCCTACTGAGCTTCTGTTGTGAAGCTCATCCCTTTCTTTTCCAGGTGAGACTTCTCAGCAGCGGCAGGACGCGCGCCGGGCAAAGGAGACGGGGCGGTAGTTGTGGTCTCCGTAGCTAGTAGTGGTTCCCCCTCTCAATTGTACGTCACCCTCGGGGTCTGCCCCTAAGGGACTTGTTCTTCCCCTGTCTTTACTTGTACTAGTTGTGTGTGTTGGGACTGTACCTAGAGTGATACGCAGTGGCCTCGCTCTTCTTTCTGCTTCCGCGTGTGTGCTCCTGGTTAGCAGTTGATGTTTATTTCCTTTACATATTCTGTTAGACTTGTGTTATAGCCCTTCCGGGTCCTCAGATCTGTGGGCAGCGACTGCGAAAATCGGGTCCTCGGCTTGGGCCCAGGGTCGGGTTCTCGGGGTCGTTACAGGTGTTGTATGTTGATAGCACGTCGGCCTTGGCCTATTCTAAGGACCCTAAATACCATGGACAAACCAAACACATTAACATTCGTTATCACTACATTCAGGATTTAGTTGCAAAGAAGTTGGTGGTTCTTCGACACATTTCAACAGGTCATATGTTGGCAGATCCACTAACTAAACAAATCTCGAGGGAGGCATTTGTAACCCATATTAGAAATATGGGATTGTGTAAATTGTAATGTGCACAATTATATATTGACAATTAGTTTATTATGTTTTCCTTCCTTATGTGTGTCTATGGTTGAAATACTTTACACATCAAGAAAGGTGTCACTAGGCTATGAATGAAACCCCTCACACGGGTCATTTGCCTTGGTGCTAAGAAAGCGAGCAAGATGAGACAATTTATATCTATGGGGCTATGAGAGCGAGCAAGATAAATTTATACCTATGGTGCTATGAGAGCGAGCAAGATATTTTCCTTTTATTGTCACCTTAAACTGAATTAAGATGAGATCTCTCTGGATCGATCACAGGATATGACAATCAAATCCGTGAAGCCTTCATTAAGCCGGTTGCAAGTTTTATGATAAGACGTCGTGAGACTCGGGTTAGCCGCAGTGGGAGTGGCTACACTAAGAACCGTACGGTGTTTTTCTTTTGTTGTATATGACACGCCCATAATGATGGAAGAACACCGTAGCATGTGTCCATACCACATGTGCATAAAACGACCGTTGAAGAGAATGATGAATGATATCTCTATTTCATCATTGTGTGAGCTCTTGGATCATAATTTGTTGATCCATCTGTACCCTTAAGACTTGAGATATATGTCATGAAAAGGAAGCTTGATGTTGCTACTTTTGCATGCTCCTTAGGGCTATGGCTGATACAGTCTAGCGGGACATGACTAGGAAAACGGTCAAGACTAATTGAATTGACATGAGAACTCAAGAAAGACATCTAAATATTGCACCGTGTTTTGTGGCTTATACCTCGAGGGACTATGTCGACTTAGTGGCGATAAAAATTGTGAGTACAAAACATTCGAGTTTTTACGTCGCTAGTTTTTAAGAGATCCAAGATGTCAAAGCTGGTGAATATTGAAGATATCTAGGGTACTATGGGATTTCTTGGGAGTATTGTGATTTGTTAGTTTTGGTGACAACTTAATAGGTCACTACTCATCTGTTGTACCGACTCTCGTATGGTCGCTCACTCCATTTGCCATATGTAAGACTGAGAAGCAAGTGTCGAGAGATGAATTGCTCTTAGTGAGCAACTGACATTTTATTGTGCCCTCTGTGGGCAAGTGGGAGAAGTTGCCATCGGTTGGTTGCCCTGCGTGGGCACTAGCAACCTTTGGGAAGGAGACACGGTTGTCTCTCTAGAGTCCTATGGACTCTATGACTCTTGGTGGAGAGAACTTTGCATGGGTTGGGTTCTCGGTTCTCCTCTCCCATGCGCATGCAAAGAAGGAGTTTTTCTCTCTCTTGACATACACCATGCGCAAGACTCTCTCTCTCTCACACACACTTTTGTGCAAGACTTCTCACACGGGAAATTACCTTTGGACCCCAAAGGCGTTTGGAGGGAGGAAACAACGAAGAAGACTCTTGTAGCCTTCTTCTCAATCCTACGAATTTCTGCAACGACGTGTTACACCCCCCGATCGAGATCGAACAATATCAAATCAAATGACATCTCTTTAGATAGAAATGGTGATTGATATATATGGTGGGTGTTCCTGTCCTAAAAAAGGGAAAAAATGGGGGCTGTACTTGGAAAGATTTCTTGTCCCAAGTTTGTGACTTTTTTCATATACAAAGCTAAGGTTGAAACAACTCAGAAAATTACATTCAACAATAGATGCAGAAGATTTACCTAACAAATAAGTAAGAGGGTGTTACAACTTTTTATTTGGAATCCGAAACTTGTTGGTATTATTCCATGACTAAAGAAGTACATATATACCACAGAGGAGAGAAGAGATCATTACAAAGCAAGTAGACGAGTAAGATCAGGACAAAGAAGTAGATCACCTGAACAAAGCATTTGAGGCAGAAGAATTAACCAGTCCAGGACATATTTTGGAGCTGATTCCGAGCCTGGGTGCCAGGAGGAAGGCACCTTTGCAGGTTATCAACAGACATCTCAGAGGATGGGCGACGATCTGGCCATTAGTATTTTGGCAAAAGGCTACTCTCAAGAATTGCAGATTAAACGCAAAGATGGCTCACCACTTATTAAAAGAAATGATTGGCAACCACTATGAAGGGCAGATTGAGGTTGCAGTAGGTAGAAGCTTTTGTGGGTATCTATGTAGTTTCTTGTTTTTCTGTATGTGGTATGTGGTTCTCAGTTATCTTTTGGTTTCCGATCAGTGTCTGTAGCTGTTGTAATCTTTTACGTTTTTAATGTAGTGTTGCCTTATGTTCTTAAGAAACTTGGCAGGTGCCATTCGGGCACCTCCCAATTACCCCCCCCAAAAAAAAAGTTATTGGGTTTCACTGTGAAGTGGGAGCAGAATGCTTGCCCAGTTTTGGGGTGCTTCTCTTGTGTAAATGAGAAAAACGACAAGTCAAGGGGATATGATCCATCAGTTGTTCTCTCCCGGCGGCTCCCAACAGATGATGATGATGATGATGGGGGGAAGACCATTCTGCTGTCTCCATCCGCCCGGAAACTACAAGGTGGTTAGCGAGATCCAAAGTGTTATCCCCGGGAAGAACCTTCGGTGCTGAAGTAGGTAAAATAGATGACAAAAATGGTATTAAAATACATATATACCCCTACAAACAATCATATTTTCACATGTATTCCAGAGATTTTGATCTCGTTTAATAAAAAACTACATCAATCATGTCCCTTGAGCTAATTGGATGTCACAGCCTAAAGAATATTCCGTAAAAACATGGATGGAGCTGTTAAATGAGTTTGAAAAGATGAAAATACCCTTACCCAAATTATGTGTGCGAGGAAAAGGGAGAGGGGGTTGTGGGGGTGGGGGGGGGGGAGATTTTAAATTAAGGATAGTTTAATCTTCTCTATCTCTTAATTATATATGGTTAGGTTCAACTGACGGAGGTGGTATGTTTGATTTCAGGGTTATATGCGATATACTAGTCTGACTTTTACTGGTCTTTGTTAGATGGATCGAACGTAGTACCCCTCTTCAACTACCTTTTTTCTATTACGGTGCAAGATATGATATCTCGTTATTAGAGGGGGTATTATATATCTGGGATCTATACATGTGAACAAGCCTTTATTTAATATAAATTCTTACATCGATAGTAAAATATTAACAAACCACAAAGTTAGAAAGTACAATTAGTTAGATAATAAGCCCTCCATTAGGTAGGATGAGGAGATTAAGAGAAAATTAAGAAAAGTGAGGAATTCAATGACTTCATTTTTTATCAAGTGGACCAACCTATCAAACATCCGGCACAAATTATTACTGGCAGCTAAAGCATGTCCCCCCCCCACGCACACACACTCTGCAAAGTGTGTGTCTGTGTGAGGTGCAGTGTGTGAGGCTGGAAATCAATATGAACTTCGGGGTCGGAATCTGCCATCTATTTCTGTCCACGGTGGAAGTTGACACTATGACCACTCTGGTTGCCCATGAAGACTGATCCAACTCTCTGACCTCTGAGGAAAGATACATATATACCATTAGAAAAATCGGATTTACTAATGCCCGTTTGTGGAAATGGATTTTTCGGATCCATCATAATATTTTAAAATTGAATTTCTATTTATCATGTTTTCATGTGTGTTCCCGCGTATTACGAATTCAAGTCCCGTTTAGTGTTAAGTAAGTCACTATAACGAAAAATGGATCGGTAACCGCGGAGCGCAGGCGTGCCAGTCGCCGAAGCGACAACATGTTCTGCCTCCGAGAGTTGAAGGACTTCAAGTCTGTTGTGCGCCGTCTGACTTCGTCAAACGAAAGTGGAGATCGGGTCGGGACCAACATCCCGTCGTTGCCTAAGCGCAACGACGTTAATTACATCCCTGTGGGAGGGAAAACCCTTGATTAATCGCCAGAATAAAGAGTCTTGTGGCCTTAAGTGGAAACATCCGATAAAAGATATGCGTAGAAAAGTAAATCTAGTTATGCCTAACACGAGACGACCAGAATATAACACTTGACGCATTTTTGCTGTTATTTCAGATTTATTAACAGAGGTTGAATTGGTTTCAACATTATTTGATTTGATTTGTTTTCTTTTGATCTTTTGCATTTTTTTTTATCATGTTCAATCTTTTATTGGATTAATTGCCTTTTGGTTTGATTTCCTTTTTGATTATTTGATTTGATAGGAGATTTTTTTATTAATATTTGATTTTTTTTAAATGTCTTTTCATTTAAATTTATTTCTCTTGGTTGATTCAAATTTGGAATTTATTTGGATTTTTATTCCAAATTAGAATGCTTAATCCGGAATTATTTGGTTTGACTTCTTCGGTTAAAGATTGTTTTATTTGGTTTGATTGTAACTTTGGGTTTATTTTGAAGTTATTATTTTCTTTGTTGTATTTTTTTATGTTAGATTTGATTTAAGATTATTCATGTTTTCTTTTGTTATTTGATTTGAGATTTCCCTTTGTCTTTGATATGAAGCTATCATGTTTTATTTCTTTTAAACTTGTTTTAGAGCTATGACATTTTTATTATTATTATTTTTTTAGGGTTTTGATTTATGGTTTTTTTTTTTGAAATGCTTCTTTGTTTGTTTATTTGTTTTGTTATTATTATCTTTTCATTTTATTTATTTATTTATTTTAATAATTAATCAAGTGGGGAAGGGGCAAATCTGGGAGTGTGTGCGTGTGTGTGAATATAGGTGGGGTTTAAACGGCAGGTCTGCTGGCAGTTGGCGCGTGGGGAATTGTTTTTTTTTTTGTATAAGATTAGGTTGAAACGGCAGGGTGCATGGACATATAAGATGCTGAACGGCAGCCTCCCGGGGAGGCGCGCAGAAGGCTAAACGGCAGCCCGGGAGTTGAGCGGCAGAGTCCTGAACGGCAGGGGGGTTTTAAATATATATATTTTTGTAAATGGATGTGTGTGTGCATGCGCCTGAGCACGAAATGTGCTGACAGAGGGTATTGTTGCTGAACGGCAGGGAGGGTGGTGCCTGCCGATAAGATTGAACGGCAGGGTTTGTGTATAGAAAGTTGAACGGCAGCCTTTCAGGTGCGGAGGGTTGAACGGCAGAGACTTTTAAGCAGGATACATTGAAGACCATCATTGCAGCCGAAAATTTGTTTCATTGTTATTAATTTTATTTCTTTTAATAATTTAACTATTTTTTGCTTCTATTATTATTATTATTATTTTTGTCCCTTTAACTGTCCTGCTCATTTGATGTCTGTTCTCCATTTATTGCTCTTGTTGTTTAGCTTCCACTGATTTTTCTCATTTCTCATTAATTTCTTTATTTGTTTAGTTTATTTATTTGTTTGTCCTTGTATCCAATTCGTCACTCGACAGACGCAATCATACCGGCGCTCATTTGTCTTGTTCTTACACATGTACATAGGTATCACACAAATTGGTAAGATCATGGCCGGAGAAATGATGTTTAAACTGGCGGAAAACCGGTCATGTGGTGTAATCCGATTTAATAGTAACTGCCCCTGCCCACCATATGTCGGGGCGTTACTTGGGTGCGCTCACTCATGAACCCGAGATGGTGCACACAAAACAATGTTAGCCATATAAAGGCAATACGTTGTTTGCCAATGGTACAGAATTATAACACAAGTTATCCAGTGACCACGTCGGCACAAATGTGTAAGATTATCATTAGAAATGGATGGATGCCAGACTCGAGACGAAAATTCGGCAGCACCTCCCCTTAGCTTGCGCGCTTGGGGGGGTGTTCATGACATCCGTCCATCGCAATGGAGACGATGCCAACAAGATATTGATGCCAAGGCAACAACATCATGGATCACGGCACTGGTTTCCAAGTCGTACTCGAGGAGACCAGCATATGCCGTTGCCGGAAGACGATCTAAACGGCGGCCCTCAAAGCATGCGTCACTGAACGGCCTGAACAAAGAGGCATTGGGTTGTAATGGAGAAGAGGGGTTGAACGGCAGCACTGCGTATGCACTGCGCAGGGTTGCCGTTCAGGACCCTCAACATCCAGAAAACTATGAAGCTCCGGGAGGGGAGAACGGCAGCACTATGTCATCACTGCGCAGGGCTGCCATTCAGGCCTCTCAAAATCTCAAACAGGAAGCGGAACAATTATGGGTGCAAAGTGATCGGCAGCACTGCGTCATCACTATGCAGGGCTGCCGTTCAAAACCCTCAGCGCCTGAAGTAGAAAATGGCAAAGCTGCGAAGGAAAGGTGAACGGCAGCACTGCATCATCACTGCGCAGGCCTGCTGTTCAAGGCCCTCAACGCTTGAAGGAGAATGCGGCGAAGGAGGGGTGAACGGCAGCACTGCATCATCACTGTGCAGGGCTGCCGTTCAAAGCCCTTAACGTAAACAAGGAGCAGTGAAGCAGGATGGGTGAACGGCAGCACTGCGTCATCACTGCGCAGGGCTGCCGTTCAAAGTCCTTAATGCCTTGAACAAGAAACAATTGTGTAAATTGACCAATAAAAAGTTAAAAAAAAGGCCAATTTAGTCCTTGAGAACCAGGCGTGGGTATTATTTTCACCCTAACCTGAGAACATCTGGGATCCTACTTGTGATCCGGACGAGGTAAATATGAACGGCGGCGAATCAAAGCTTAAACCAAAAAAAAAAAAAAAACTATTGAAACAAAAGGGGGACAATTATGGGGCTATTCTCGGCAATCCAGTGGCCTAAGAACTGGGGAAAATTTCAGGTTTATTCAGTCCCTCTGTGAGCGATACTGGTACCGGATTACACAGCTCATTCTCACAGGAGAAAGGGGCCTTTATCCTTTCATCCATCACATAGAGATCGATAAAAAAAAAACAGGGGAAATTAAACACATCATCCAAGCAGAACCAAAATCTAAACAGAACAACACACATGTAAAAAAAATACTACGTGATTTGATATTCCGCAAGCACAAAGAACATGCCACTCCAAGCTTTAAACTCCACAACAATGAGAGTATGTACTTAGAAGGCCGGCTCCAGGTTACGAGTTACATGCCAAAGAAAGGTAAGAAGAGAAGATTAAACAGGAAAGGTCGCTGTAGGGGAAAGGGCAGAAGTAAAAAAAAAAACAAGAAAATCCAAGCTCTCTCCTTCCCCTTGCTCTCACCTATCCCCCCTTGATCACTGCACGCACAGCCCCTTCCCCCAAGAAGAACAAAGTAGGAGGCCTGCTCCCTCCTTCAGCCGCCAATCAGGAAGACCCCTCCGCAAGAACGCTTTCTCTCCCTTTTGCTGCTGCTGGCCTTCTTCTTCTGCTAGTTCCGATCCCTCCTTTATATGAGACACTGGCCCCTTTTAAGGCACCATTTCCCAGGGCTGAGGTGGCTGGCATTTTGCAACCCACCCCCTCATATTTTCCTTTGTTACTTTTTTTTTAGCCCTTATCTTTTTCTTTTTGCTTTCTGCCGCAGCCATTCATCTCCAGCACCTTTAGATGAGCCACAGGCCCATTTGTGACCTGCTAGACAAAAGTGGGTGCAAACAAATGCCCCCCACCTACGAACAGTGTAAGCAAGGAATGAGCGGCGCAGTGTCCGCAGGTGTACCCTTCATGGCCTCAATTGAACTCTTCTTGTATTCTATTGTCGTGCAGTCTCATTGCTGTCGATCTCTTGATGCTCTATTGTCTTGTGGTATTTAGTGATCTATTATCTCATAGCTGACTGCGCGGCCGTCGGACATGTCACCATGCTGGTGGCTTCATCAGAATTGACATCATCTTCTTGAGATTGACAGTCAATAGGAAGTACTGTGACAACATCTTGCGAAGTTGATGAGTTCACTGGATTAATGGTCATTGAATTGATGAGGATCGTTGGACCGAGGCTTTTCCAACTGGTGACAGCATTGGGCCGGTGGCAATCCTAAGCTGGTGGAAGCACTGAACTGACAACCTTCTTAATTCAGTGGAAGCCCTGAACCGACAGCTTCTTCAAATTGTTGAGATTTGGGGCCCAGTGGGACGTCTTGAAGACAAGATTTTTGAATCAGAAGCCTTTTTAAATTGGCGAGAGCCCTAAATCAATGGCCTCCTTCAATGACAAGGCCATGTGAGCTGGTGGTCTTCATGGGTAAGCCATCCATTGTGTTATATTGGCCTAGTTAATAGGTTGATGGGGCATGCTTGCTTGCTTGACGAGCTGATAGCTACTTCTAGACTCAGTAAGTGATCATGCTGCTTCCCTTCCCCTAAATTGTCTTGCGGACTGGTCGCCTTGGACACAGTGATTTGAGCACGCAGTAGTGCTGAGGCCTTTGCAAGGGGAAGTAGACTACTTCCACATCATCGTTGCTGACTGTGATGACCAAATCGCCACGTTGGAGATTTTGTAGCCCTTATCAGTACCGCTTCGCTTGCAGTTGGATTAATGAGCCATTGTCTTCCTTTTTGACTTTTATTTTCTATTGGTGTCGACTGACTTTCGGCTGGTATGGAGATGGGCTTTGACCAGCATGACGACAAGCTTTAACTCGCCCGAAGACAACTTTTGATTGGCATTGAGAAAAACTTCGGATGGCTAGAAGATAAGCTTTCACTGGCACGAAGATAGGCTTTGATTAGCATGAAGATAAACTTCAACTGGCATGAAGGCGTGCTTCGATTAGTACGAGGATAAGTTTCAATTGGCTTGAAGATAAGTTCTGATTGCCATTGAGATAAACTTCAGTTGGCTAGTAGATGAGCTCCCACTGGCACGAAGACAAGCTTCGACTGGAAAGCACAACTTCTGTCAGGATTTCCTTTCTGGAGACTTGAAATTTGTCTGTCTTTGGCATCTGTCTTTGATTTTATTTTCTCCTTATCGAATTGAGCGCCCTTTCGGGTTTTCACCCAACTCGACCCCCTCTTGCTTTTGCCTACGCGCCCTTTCGGGTTTTCACGTAGCGGGGTACCCAATTTTGCCCATGGCGCCCTTTCGGGTTTTCGCCATGACTGGGTTCTAGCTCTTTTTACCCTTGTCTAGGGGAAACCTAGGCAAGTCCAGCGAGGCACCTCTATTTTAAGCCCTTTTTTTATTTTTATTTTATACACACACACACACACACCCACACACATATATATATATATATATATATATTATAAAGAGAAGTTTATGAGTGGAATAGAACTCAACCACCCATCATACCATGATGTTGGTAGATGGTGTGAGGTTATTTGGGCAGACTGCGAAATGACAACCTAGGAAAACCTATGTGTTAACTTCAACATGGGTTCTAAAGGTAACATCTACTGGTCAGCCAAGGCAAGAAGTCAAGGCTGGGCTTTATTTGGAATTTTGAAAAGGGCAGTAGCTATCTAAGCCTAGGGTCCTACTTGGCAGGAGCAAGTATATATAGACGTGAGGCATGGATGGCAAGAGACAGCTTGTCTAAGTTTTGAGGTTTTTTTTTTTTTAACTAGAGAGTGCATAGATGGATTCAGAGAATGTATAGCAAAAAGAGGATCTCTTGAAAGAGCAGAGATGTAACTCCCCCTTCTTGCCATTTTGACATTTTGACTTCATTCATTTTTATTTTTTTTACCACATTAATGACCCAAGCGCCCTTTCGGGTTTTCACCGGAGCCAGCCCCTTCTTGCTTTTGCCTACGCGCCCTTTCGGGTTTTCACGTAGCAGGGTTCCCAATTTTGCCCACGACACCCTTTCGGGTTTTCATCGTGGCCGGGTTTTTCTTGTCCTTTTTACCCCTACTCGGCAGTGAAACCAGAGTAGGTCCGACGGGCATCTCTATTTTGAACCCTTTGTTCATCATTTTTTTGTTTTATCATTTCATTTTTTTTTGTACAGAAATGTAGCAGGATATGCATTGCGAACATACATTCAATAGTGTACCCTCAGAGTTCTTGGACATTAAATACTGGAGGGTGTATGTCTTCGAGACAATGTCAAATTTAGCTCCATGAGTTGTTGAATCCTCCTAACGTTGAAGCATAATGACGCCATCTCGATCCATCAACCAATATGAAGGTGGCTCCACCATATTGACTTGGGGGATCTCGGGCATGGAATGTCAAAGCTCAATGTTAAACCCCCCGGACCGCCACGAAAAGGGATGTGATTCCTGCAAAATGATATGGTTATATAAACATCGAACATGGCAACCCAATTTTAGCTCTTAAATCCTCGGAGATCTCATGTGGCAATTGTCCCACGGGCTGAGATCGAACTACAATGCTTATCTTGTAGTTGCAGCTCCTCGGAGATGGATGTTTATACCCTTGGAGACCCCAGATGTGGGAGATATTCCACAACTGAGAATGGTTTGTCTTATATCCCTGGAGACCCCAGATGTGGGAGATATTCCACAAATTGAGAATGGACTACGGTACTTATTCCGTAGTTGCTGCTCCGTTGGGATGGATTGTTATATTCTCGGAGACCTCAGACGCGGCACTAATCCCACGAACTGAGACTGGACTACGGTATTTATCCCGTAGTTGCAGCTCCATGAAGATGGATTCTTATATCCTTGGAGACCTCAGACGCAGTATTAATCCCACGAACTGAGGCTGGACTACGGTATTTATCCCGTAGTTACAGCTCCTGGAAGATTAACATTTGTTTTATATCTTTGGAGACCCCGGATGTGGCGACATTTCACGATCTGAGGCTGGACTACGGTACTTATCCCGCAGTTGCAGCTCCTGGTAGATTGATTAAGAATTCGAGTATGGGAGCCCCACACGTGGGCAGAGAGACTCGACTTCTTAAATCAAACGTTCTTTTTTTGTTTTGTGCGTTTCTTTTGTCCTGTTCATTTTCATGATTAATTTTCATTTTTTTTGAAGGAAATTCATTTCATCCTATTTTCAATCATTTCATTTTTTTTATTGATCATTTTTTTGTTTTTATTTTATTACTTTCTATTCATTTCATCTATTTTTTTGTATGTCTTTAGAGACCTCAAATGTGGTAAACGTTCCACAAAAGAGGCTGGATTACGGTACTTGTCCCGCAGTGACTATTTATAGGAGGTCAATTTTGATTTTATATCTTTGGAGACCCCAGGTGTGGGAAACATTCCACAACTAAGAATGGACTACGATATTTGTCTCGTAGTTGCTGCTCCGTTGAGATTAATTTGTCTTGTATCTCTAGAGACCCCAGATGTGGGAGATATTCCACAAACAGAGAATGGACTGCGATACTTGTCCCGAAATTGCTGCTCCTTTGAGATTTGTTTATCTTGTATCCCTAGAGACCCCAGACGTGGGAGATGTTCCACAAACTAAGAATGGACTACGACACTTATTCCGTAGTTGCTGCTCCTTTGAGATTAATTTGATTTGAAATTCTTTTACTTTAAATGTCATTTCTAGTAAGTTTTGAAATGTTGGGCATAGAGGCCCGATTTGAAATCGTGAGGGCGTGGAAGCCCGATTTTGAAATTGATGGACACAGAGGCCCAGTTTGAAAACATGAAGGCGTGAAAGCCTGATTTTGAAATTTGTGGACACAAAGGCCCAGTTTGAAAACGTGGGGCGAAGAAGCCCGATTTGAAAGTGTGAGGACGTGAAAGTCCGATTTGAAATTGTGAGGGCGTAGAAGCCCGATTTTGAAATTGTGAGGATGTACAAGTCCAATTTGAAACATGTGGGCACAAAAGCCCGATTTAAAAATATGAAGGCGTGGAAGCCTGACTTCAAAATTTGTGGACACAGAGGCCCAGTTTAAAAACGTGAAGGCGTGGAAGCCTGATTTTAAAATTTGTGGGCACAGAGGCCCAGTTTGAAAACATGAAGGCATGGAAGCCTGATTTTAAAATTTGTGGGCACAGAGGCCCAGTTTGAAAATGTGAAGGCGTAGAAGCCCTATTTGAAATTGTGAGGACGTGAAAGCCCGATTTGAAATCATGAGGGCGTAGAAGCCCGATTTTGAAAGATGTGGACACAAAGTTCCAGTTTGAAATCATGTGGGCGAAGAAGCCCGATTTGAAATTGTGAGGACGTGAAAGTCCGATTTGAAATCATGAGGGCGTGGAAGCCCAATTTTGAAATATGAGGGTGTAAAGGCCTCGGTCTTTTATTAAACATGTGGGCGCTAAGATCCCGTTTGAAAAATATGATTTAGAGTTTTGAAACGTGAATCTTCAAATATGACTGACGCATCGCTACTTCGAAAATGTCAATTTTGTAATTTGACTGGCAAATTATCATTTTTGAAATATGAATTTTGAAATATGATTGACGAATTGCCGCTTTTGAAATATGTATTTTGAAATATGATTGGAAAATTGCCAGTTTTGAAATATGTCTTTTGAAACATGATTGACAAATTGCCACTTTTGAAATATGAATTTTTTTTTGAAATCATGAGCGGCAAGCTTGCCGATTTGAAAACATGATTGGCGAGTCGCCACTTTTGAGATATGAGTTATTTTGAAATCATGAATGGCGAGCTTGCCATTTTTTTTAAAAAAATGACTTTTGAAAATATGATTGGCGGGTCGCCACTTTTTGAAATATGAATTCTTTTGAAATCATGAATGGCAAGCTTGCCAATTTTAAAATATGACTTTTGAAAATATGGTTGGCGAGACGCCACTTTTGAAATATGATTTTTTTTTTTTGAAATCATGAATCACAAGCTTGCCAATTTTAAAATATGGGTTTTGAAAACATGATTGACAATTTGCCAGTTTTTTTTTTCAATGCAAATGATGCCTGAATAAGGATAAATCCTTCGGCGGCTTTATTAGGGATCCGAAAAAAGAATATGCACTCAAAATCCGGCAAGAAAACCCAAGTATGAATATAGATATAAGCGGTGAAAGCCCGGTACGATATGATCATGCGGGCTCATATCATCGCCCTGCAGAAAATATACAGTTCTGTTGAGGTATTATTTGTCTCAGAACCATAGTCCGGCTAGCGGTATGGTTGGCCTGTTTATTTTTTTTTTGCTGCTCGTCATCGACAATAATACCTCAGGTGGCCCTATAAGAGCCGATTGAGACCTCCTCAATGATCGGGTCTCATGCTGGATGGTCGGTGTGACTACCTTAGCAAGATACCTTTTTTTCTTCTTTTCTCTTTTCATCATTTTTTTTGAATGAGTATTTACATGAATGGGCATTACATGTCCGACTAGCATCGGCCCCAGAATAACTCACTTCCGGCGAGCTTGCCCTTGTTTATTTGCTTGTGATGGGCTGAAGATCTTGAAGTTCCCCCGGGATACATGGATTCCTCTGTGCATTGAGTGTCTTGAGTTGTTTATGCTCTCTTGGGTTGAATATTATAGATGGCTTTTGCCCCCATGCTGGCTGGCGCATGCTGCCATATGTTCTTCTTTTCTATTGCACTGGAGCCCCATGAGGGTGCGGCGGGTCCACCTTGTACTCGCCCACTTGCAACTCTTGTTTTCTTATCAAGGCCTCAATTTTATCTTTGAGGACGTAGCAGTCCTCTGTGACATGCCCCGGCAGTTGATGATATAAGCAAAACCGAGGATCGTCTTTCTTCTTGATGTCCTCTGCCTTTCTAGGCTCAGGTGGGACGATTTGGTTGTGTCGACGGGCCCATTCGAAGAGAGTCTGTGTCTTTTCTCTTGGGAAAGAGTAGGGCTTTTGCATCTTCTCTTGCAACGAGCACTTTTTACTTCGCTTCATCGGCCTGGCAGAAGAGGAGTCAGCTCCACTCTTTTGTTGTGTAAAGGCTTTGAGGTTCACAATATGAACATCTGTAGATGTTGGCCTTTTTCCAAGCAGTCTGTTTTCTTGACTTGACACATTTGCAGGGGGATACCTGGAATGGAATTGTTCAATTTCGGCCACAACTTTGTTTAGCCGGTCGAAGGACTTGATCTCAACGCCGATCATCCTTTCTAGGATATGTCTGCTCAAGTTTTGCTTGCAGATTTGAACGGCGTCCTCTGGATGTAGTGGTCGTCTGCATCTCATGCTGAGATCTCTCCACCTTTTGACATCGTCCAGAGCTGACTCATTATCTTGTTGCCTGGTTGCATATAACTCGACCAGTGTGATTTCTCTTTCAGCAACATAGAATCTTTCTATAAACTTCCTTTGCATATCTGGCCAGTCCATAATGGACCCGACTGGTAAATTTGAATACCATTCGAAAGCCAGTCCAGTCAGGGATGACCCAAAGAATTTGAGCAAATATGACTCATCAGTAACCAACTCTCCCATGATGTTAACATAGTATGCAACATGCTCTATAGGCGATCCTTGCCCGTTGAACTTTTCAAACTTTGGTGGCTTGCTGATGCCCGGAGGAAGTCTTTTTGCAACATGATGCACAGGATACAGAACCTGGTAGATGTCAAATGGGGTTTGATTAGCATTCCCCCTTTCTGCCAGTCTCGCTTCTATCATCTGTTCCAACATCTGTCTATTCATAATCGGTGCTTGGACCGTGCTCGGATGAGGAGCCGACTGTATTTGAGATATGGTGGTAGGTCCTTGATGTGCTGCTTGGCGGACTATGGGCTGCCCTGGGGCTGTTTGACATGGGATGCCCCCAGCATTGTCTGGTGTTGGCCAGAGTCTTGTTGGATGCAGTAGAGTGTCGGGGAAGTTGGTGTCAACTTGCGATGTTTCCACCATGCCCCCTGCTTCTCTTGGTGCCAGAGCATGGGCATCTCTTTCTTCAAGTTGCTTCTTCAGCATTTCAATTTCTTGTTGGTATCTTTGTATCAACGCTGCCACAGCAGGATCATATGTACGAGTGCTAGGGATATCAGATATCACTTCAGTTGGAGCCCCTCCTGGAAGGATAGGTGGCAGGTTATTGATATTATCAGCTTCTATTATATCTGTAGCCCCTTCCTGGGCCACTGAGACTATCGGGGCTTTGCCCCTAGCTTCTTCCCTCCTGACAGGAGGATCTGGCCCTTCATTGAGCCTTGACAATTCATCGTCCTCGGTAGCCAGTGCCCCATGTCGACCGAGCACACCAGTCATACAGCATGTGTATATCTGCAAAGCCTTGCTTGCTCTTTTTGCCTTTTCATATTTTGCCTTTCTTTCAGATGCTTGTAGTTTCTCTGCCTTGCCTTGACATGTATCATCTATTTCCATTGGCTCCGGCATTATAGGAGATTCATCCCCCTGCCCTTGTGCTTCATGAGCTTGCTCAGTTGAGTTGATTGCCTCTCCAGACATCAAGGGCTTGGAAAATAATGAAGAGACATTTTTGGCCATTAGGGGTAGGCAGGCTGAAGACGAGATCTGTGCTTCTTTGACTTCCAACTCAGGAACTATATTTCTATTGAAGGGTGAAGGGTGCCTCCATAATTCGTCCTCCCGTTGAGGCTCTTGTCGAACTTCAAATTGTATCTCCTCAAATAATTGTTGGTGGAGAGATATCATATTCACAGTCTTCTGTTGAGTTGAGGTTTCATGCGGACGTGGTGGATACACCCTGTACTCGCCCATTTGCAGCTCTCCCTTCTTAATCAAGGATTCCATGATATCCTTGAATACATAGCAGTCTTCTATGGTATGCCCCAAGACTTGATGGTATGAGCAGAATAAAGGATCATCCTTCTTTCCAGCTTGCTCAGGTCTTTTGGGCACCGGTAGTGTAATTTTGTTGTATTCAGTTGCCCATTCAAACAATACCCTTGTCTTTTCCTTGGGTAATGAATAGGGTTTTCTAACTTTCTCTTGAAAAGGAATAATACGCCTCGAGCCTTTGGTCATGGTACTAGAGGATCTAGTCATAGATTTATTTGCATTTCTCATTAGCTCGAAGGTCTTAAGATCTTCAGTGTGTACCTCCTTTCGGGCAGGCTTCTTATCAACTAATTTGCCCCTTTGTCCCACAAGTGAACTACTGGGATATCTTGTCAGAAATGCCTCAATTTCTGCCACAATATTATTTTCCATGTCACCTTTAGGCTTCCTCTGTTTGTCTAGTCGGTCTGCCATAGATGCTGCCAGGAGATTTGAATGTGAATGGCTGCTTGACAAGGATGCACGAGGCGTCCTCTGACAAGGAACATCTAGAGTCAAATGCCTCATTGCATCGATAAAGTCCATATCATGATATATATGGTATGGAGCTTGGTGAGTATTAAGTGTGGTAGCAGTACTTTCACACGCTTCTGTTAATTTCACCAAGCTACTCATCAGTGCTGGATCTGTTAAACTCAAGTGATTGTGGGCCGACTGTAGTGTTAACCCTTCAGCTTGTGGAAGCTCTTGCCTTGTTGTTTGTTTCGAAGTCTCCTGACATGATTTCAGGGGTGAAATGCCCCCAGTGTGGCTTGACATCGGCCGTGTCATTGTTGGTGGAATTTGGGGAGAGCTGATGCAGCCTTGCAATGCTTTAACTATGCTCTCTTTGCTCTTTAATGCCATTATATATTCATCTCTTTCTTGAATTTGCTTTCTCAACATTTCAATTTCCAGCTGGCACTTTTGTAACAAGACGATCGCAGCAGGATCATGTACAGACATGGTAGGGATGTTGGTTGTTGACCTAACCGAAGTCTCTTTCAAGGAAATAGGTGGCAACTTCCCATCTCCCTCAAACATCATTGTTGCCCCAGTCGCTTTTCTGACTATTGGAGTCTTTGGATCTTTACTTATGATCTTTCCCTTTCTTGCGAGAGAGTCTGACCTTTGAGTAAACTCTTGCAGTTCCTCTTCTTCCTGAGAGAAGGCCCCATAGTGGCTAGACATGCCAGACATGTAGCATGCAAGAATGTGTGAGGTGTTACTTTTCCGCTCTACCCTTCTTGCCAGCTTAGAGGAAATTTTGAGCTTTTGGAGGATGGAGACTCTAGAGTTGCCTTCCTCTCGAGCCAGTGGCTGAGAGTAATACTTATTCACTCTTTCTTCTTGTTTCCTTCCATAAATTATTTTTGCTCTTCCTTTCTTTTGCCTTTTTCATTTTCTTTTTGATCTTCATCTTCACAACATGATAGACCATCTTGGGTTGCTCCCATAACTTGCCATGAGCATTGATGTCCCAGAAAAGTTTTTGTTGGATAGTAGGCATAGTTGGACACGATCCGATCAGCCCCATTGGATGCTTGTATAAATGGAGAGACAAATGTTGGACCCCTCCTCTGCAGCTGAGGCATGCGAGCTAGACGCTCCAAATTAGCTACCTTGTTGTGGTATGCAGTGTAGCAGAAAATAGTCCCTTGCCGTGCATAAGATTTGAACACTGGCACGAGATGTGCTGGAGCTAGCTGATCAACATCTATTTTGCCTTTTGCATCTGTTTCACTGTCTTTGTCATGTTGTGGCTTTCTTGGTAAAAGGACCTGGGTCTTCTTGGGCACCCAAATTTGTTTGAATTTAATTGGCTTTGGGGCCAATTTGCTTTTGAATATGTTGTACATTTCTCTCTTTTCTTCTAATGCTTGGAAGGAGTTTCTTGTTGGAACAGTTGAAACCACTTGATCTGGTTCTATTATAGTACGACCGCTCTGCAAATGGATTCTGACCTTACCGACCAACAGGCTCTTCCCAGAGCTAGAGACATGTGCTTTGAGAGGAGTGACAGTTGTAGCCTTCACAGCATTGGCTTGATGCCCCCTGGGTCCATTGGTCTTCCCAGCACTAGCTCGATGCCCCCTGGGTCCCTTGTTGATTCTTCCGTTGCTATGGTCCATATGATGCACTTGGCAGCTAACTGTCTTTGGTGCCTCTGCAGCTATCTCACCAGTGTTATTGTGCAGCACTTGGGCAAAAGCCACCCCCAAGAAGTTGGGGAATTCAACCACCGGAGGAAAATCTCCAAAGCAGGTCGGCACAGCAAGATAGCCATACCGGGCGTGGTCCCGAACAATTTGCGGTCCAAAATGCACTTCAGCCATAGATCTGTTAGTCACCTGCAAGTCAGTTCAAACCAGCAGTCAATATTGAATATAGAGGCCACAAGGCTTTCTATTCTGGCGAAGAGATGAAGGGAAGTTTGGTCCCACCGGGCGTGCCACGTTGTGGAAATGGATTTTTCGGATCCATCACAATATTTTAAAATTGAATTTCTATTTATCATGTTTTCATGTGTGTTCCCGCGTATTACGAATTCAAGTCCCGTTTAGTGCTAAGTAAGTCACTATAACGAAAGATGGATCGGTAACCGCGGAGCGCAGGCGTGCCAGTCGCCGAAGCGACAACATGTTCTGCCTCTGAGAGTTGAAGGACTTCAAGTCTGTTGTGCGCCGTCTGACTTCGTCAAACGAAAGTGGAGATCGGGTCGGGACCAAGATCCCGTCGTTGCCTAAGCGCAACGACGTTAATTACATCCATGTGGGAGGGAAAACCCTTGATTAATCGCCAGAATAAAGAGTCTTGTGGCCTTAAGTGGAAACATCCGATAAAAGATATGCGTAGAAAAGTAAATCTAGTTATGCCTAACACGAGACGACCAGAATATAACACTTGACGCATTTTTGCTGTTATTTCAGATTTATTAACAGAGGTTGAATTGGTTTCAACATTATTTGATTTGATTTGTTTTCTTTTGATCTTTTGCATTTTTTTTTATCATGTTCAATCTTTTATTGGATTAATTGCTTTTTTGTCTATTGGTCTTTTGGTTTGATTTCCTTTTTGATTATTTGATTTGATAGGAGATTTTTTTATTATTATTTGATTTTTTTTAAATGTCTTTTCATTTAAATTTAGTTCTCTTGGTTTATTCAAATTTGGAATTTATTTGGACTTTTATTCCAAATTAGAATGCTTAATCCGGAATTATTTGGTTTGACTTCTTCGGTTAAAGATTGTTTTATTTGGTTTGATTGTAACTTTGGGTTTATTTTGAAGTTATTATTTTCTTTGTTGTATTTTTTTTATGTTAGATTTGATTTAAGATTATTCATGTTTTCTTTTGTTATTTGATTTGAGATTTCCCTTTGTCTTTGATATGAAGCTATCATGTTTTATTTCTTTTAAACTTATTTTAGAGCTATGACATTTTTATTATTATTATTTTTTTAGGGTTTTGATTTATGGTTTTTTTTTTTGAAGTGCTTCGACTGTTTGTTTGTTTGTTTTGTTATTATTATCTTTTCATTTTATTGATTTATTTATTTTAATAATTAATCAAGTGGGGAAGGGGCAAATCTGGGAGTGTGTGCGTATGTGTGAATATAGGTGGGGTTTAAACGGCAGGTCTGCTGGGAGTTGGCGCGTGGGGAATTGTTTTTTTTTTGTATAGGATTAGGTTGAAACGGCAGGGTGCATGGACATATAAGATGCTGAACGGCAGCCTCCCGGGGAGGCGCGCAGAAGGCTGAACGGCAGCCTGGGAGTTGAGCGGCAGAGTCCTGAACGGCAGGGGGGTTTTAAATATATATATTTTTTGTAAATGGATGTGTGTGTGCAGGCGCCTGAGCACGAAATGTGCTGACAGAGGGTATTGTTGCTGAACGGCAGGGAGGGTGGTGCCTGCCGATAAGATTGAACGGCAGGGTTTGTGTATAGAAAGTTGAACGGCAGCCTTTCAGGTGCGGAGGGCTGAACGGCAGGGGCTTTTAAGCAGGATACATTGAAGACCATCATTGCAGTCGAAATTTTGTTTCATTGTTATTAATTTTATTTTTTTTAATAATTTAACTATTTTTTTTTTGCTTCTATTATTATTATTATTATTATTATTTTGTCCCTTTAACTGTCCTGCTCATTTGATGTCTGTTCTCCATTTATTGCTCTTGTTGTTTAGCTTCCACTGATTTTTCTCATTTCTCATTAATTTCTTTATTTGTTTAGTTTATTTATTTTGTTTGTCCTTGTATCCAATTCGTCGCTCGACAGACGCAATCATACCGGCGCTCATTTGTCTTGTTCTTACACATGTACATAGGTATCACACAAATTGGTAAGATCATGGCCGGAGAAATGATGTTTAAACTGGCGGAAAACCGGTCATGTGGTGTAATCCGATTTAATAGTAACTGCCCCTGCCCACCATATGTCGGGGCGTTACTTGGGTGCGCTCACTCATGAACCCGAGATGGTGCACACAAAACAATGTTAGCCATATAAAGGCAATACGTTGTTTGCCAATGGTACCGAATTATAACACAAGTTATCCGGTGACCACGTCGGCACAAATGTGTAAGATTATCATTAGAAATGGATGGATGCCAGACTCGAGACGAAAATTCGGCAGCACCTCCCCTTTGCTTGCGCGCTTGGGGGGGTGTTCATGACATCCGTCCACCGCAATGGAGACGATGCCAACAAGATATTGATGCCAAGGCAACAACATCACGGCTCACGACACTGGTTTCCGAGTCGTACTCGAGGAGACCAGCATATGCCGTTGCCGGAAGACGATCTAAACGGCGGCCCTCAAAGCATGCGTCACTGAACGGCCTGAACAAAGAGGCATTGGGTTGTAATGGAGAAGAGGGGTTGAACGGCAGCACTGCGTAAGCACTGCGCAGGGCTGCCGTTCAGGACCCTCAACATCCAGAAAACTATGAAGCTCCGGGAGGGGAGAACGGCAGCACTGCGTCATCACTGCGCAGGGCTGCCATTCAGGCCTCTCAAAATCTCAAACAGGAAGAGGAACAATTATGGGTGCAAAGTGATCGGCAGCACTGCGTCATCACTATGCAGGGCTGCCGTTCAAAACCCTCAGCGCCTGAAGTAGGAAAATGGCAAAGCTGCGAAGGAAAGGTGAACGGCAGCACTGTGTCATCACTGCGCAGGCCTACCGTTCAAGGTCCTCAACGCTTGAAGCAGAATGCGGCGAAGGAGGGGTGAACGGCAGCACTGCGTCATCACTGCGCAGGGCTGCCGTTCAAAGCCCTTAACGCCAACAAGGAGCAGTGAAGCAGGAAGGGTGAACGGCAGCACTGCATCTTCACTGCGCAGGGCTGCCGTTCAAAGTCCTTAATGCCTTGAACAAGAAACAATTTTGTAAATTGACCAATAAAAAGTAAAAAAAAAAAAAAAGGCCAATTTAGTCCTTGAGAACCAGGCGTGGGTATTATTTTCACCCTAACCTGAGAACATCTGGGATCCCACTTGTGATCCGAACGAGGTAAATATGAACGGCGGCGAATCAAAGCTTAAACCAAAAAAAAAAACTATTGAAACAAAAGGGGGACAATTATGGGGCTATTCTCGGCAATCCAGTGGCCTAAGAACTGGGGAAAATTTCAGGTTTATTCAGTCCCTCTGTGAGCGATACTGGTACCAGATTACACAGCTCATTCTCACAGGGGAAAGGGGCCTTTATCCTTTCATCCATCACATAGAGATCGATAAAAAAAACAGGGGAAATTAAACACATCATCCAAGCAGAACCAAAATCTAAACAGAACAACACACATGTAAAAAAAAAATACTGCGTGATTTGATATTCCGCAAGCACAAAGAACATGCCACTCCAAGCTTTAAACTCCACAACAATGAGAGTATGTACTTAGAAGGCCGGCTCCAGGTTACAAGTTACATGCCAAAGAAAGGTAAGAAGAGAAGATTAAACAGGAAAGGTCGCTGGAGGGGAAAGGGTAGAAGTAAAAAAAAACAAGAAAATCCAAGCTCTCTCCTTCCCCTTGCTCTCACCTATCCCCCCTTGATCACTGCACGCACAACCCCTTCCCCCAAGAAGAACAAAGCAGGAGGCCTGCTCCCTCCTTCAGCCGCCAATCAGGAAGACCCCTCCGCAAGAACGCTTTCTCTCCCTTTTGCTGCTGCTGGCCTTCTTCTTCTGCTTGTTCCGATCCCTCCTTTATATGAGACACTGGCCCCTTTTAAGGCACCATTTCCCAGGGCTGAGGTGGCTGGCATTTTGCAACCCACCCCCTCATATTTTCCTTTGTTACTTTTTTTAGCCCTTATCTTTTTCTTTTTGCTTTCTGCCGCAGCCATTCATCTCCAGCACCTTTAGATGAGCCACAGGCCCATTTGTGACCTGCTAGACAAAAGTGGGTGCAAACACCATTACTTGGATAGTTGTCGGTATAGAAAGGATAAGTCATAGGTATATATAGAAGTATATTTACGATAGAATTTAATAGTAGGTATAAATAAAATAAGTTTTTTTAATGTTTTCCCTCCATAAATGCCCGCCCCCATTTTTGCCTTTTCGCTCTCGACACCCCACCCATGTCTCATAATATCTCTTTCTCCCTCTAGTCTATTCACCCCCAGCCATACTGCCTCCTCACCACCACCGTGCGGTCTCTTCATCTCAACGCCGGCCACACACACACTGCCTCCTTGCTGACGTCATGTGACCTCTTCGCCCCCAACGCCAGCCACGCTACCTCTTCGCTGTCGTCGTGCGCCCTCTTTGCCCCCAACGTCGGCCGCGTTGCCTCCTCGCCACTGCTGTGCTTCATCCTTGTCCTCATTAGGGCCATGCCACTAGTCACCGCTAGGGGTGTTCACTAACTGGTTCAAACCGAAAAACTAAACTGAACCGAGTAATTCGGTTTGATTTGGTTCGGCTTGAACATGGAAAAAAATTGGTTTGGTTCCAAATCAAATCGAAAAATAAAATTTGGTTTGGTTCGGTTTCTAAACTCTATAAACCAAACCAAACTGATTAAACTGAATTACAATAATAAGTTTTATTTGTATATATCTATCAAGTTTATTCAATATATTTATGTAAAAATACATATTATGAAGGATAATATGGTCATCAATATTTAATATTTTATTTCAAATCTTATTTAATAGTGATTTATTAGAGAAACAAGTGATTAAAATTTTATTTAAGACTAAGAGAATCTAAATGCCCATTTATTTTCAAGTTAAACCGAACCAAACCGATCCAAACCAAATTTATTTTGGTTTGATTTGGTTTGGCTTGGTTTCAAAGGACTTCGGTTAGGTTTGGTTAGGATTGGGTTCGAATTTGGTTTGGTTAGGGTTGGGTCTGAATTTGGTTTTGTTTGGTTTCTTAAAAATCTTCTATAAACCAAACCAAACCAAACCATGAACACCCATAGTCTCTGCCTCGTCGTTTGATATGATTTAGGTGCATACAAACCCTATTTTTCCCCATCTGAATATTGGGGGGCGAAGGCATCAAGAGGGTGGCAGGAGAAGGTGAGGGGAGGGTTGAGGGGTGAGCAGGGGCTATTAGGGGCAGGGGGGGATGGGGACTATCGGTATCTCTTAAACAATAGGCTTGGGGGGGGGGGGGGGGAGTGCAGTGGGGGTCTAAATGTGGGTGGGTGTGGGTCTCTAATCTGCCTCCTCCCTTTATCTGTCTCCGATATCCCCTACCCCCCACTCCACTCCCCTCTGTCTCTATCTGTATAAAAATCTCCAAGAAGAAGGGAAAGCCTCAGGAGGAAGGGGACAAACCCTTTGACAACTCCCTCCTCCCTCGTTTACTGCAGTGAGACAGAGCAAGTCATAGAGAAAGAGTCTCTCTCTCTCTCTCTCTCTCTCTCTCTATAACGTCGTGCATTTTTTGGATCGTTGTGGATCCTCGTTTAGTGGTTGTGGAGGCCAGTGTATGGCCAATGACGTGTGTTACAGGTGTTTATGCAGGTTTCCGGAGCTTTGTGGGCCAACAGTTCGGGCCCAAAGCACCCGTTGGTTCACTGTCTGTAAACGCGATAGGGATGGGCATCGCGTTCTAAACGCGACTACCTTGGGTGTCGCATTCTGGTTACCGCCGCGGAGCGGTCTTTGTCTGCCGCGTGTCGCGCGCTGGGCGGCCTGCTGACGTCAACCATGAGAAGGCGACGGCCTTCTCCGTCGCATTCAGGTCGCAACGGTAGGGTGCGTCGCGTTCTCAACCGCGAAATGCTCTTAACCTAGGTTGGCCAGACAGAGCTCAGCAAGCTCTGTTTGGCCAGGGGGAGGAGTTTTCACGGGTTTTCTGGGCGATTTGACGTGTTGGAGTTGTTTTCGGCGTGGTCTCGCTGCGAGGACGTCACACGGAGCGGGGGGAAACGCCGAGTGGTTATCGTTCTTCGCGTTCTTCGCGTTCTTCGCGAAGGTAGAGGGATTCCCCCGCATTTTACGTTGTGAATTGCATGTGAAGCATGAATAGCTTGTTACTTGCTTTATAAATGATAGATACCATGCTAGGATGTTGAGTAAAGCATGAAAATAGGTTTTTATATCGTTTTACATGGTTTGCATGGGTGATCCGAAGACGGGATCCCGGATTAAGGTTCCTGTCTGTGAAGGCGACGGACCCTCCTGTCGCATTCTGAACGCGACAGGCCGACCTGTCGCGTCCTGCTTCTAAACACGACCTATCGGGGTGTCACGTTCAGAAGGCGATAGTAGCCCCCGTCACGTTAGCAGTTCCGAGGGCTTTGTGATTGTGCATGATAGCATGGTTATCGGATTATCGAAAGATGTTGTGTGTGGTTAAGGTAAGCGGTGCATTGGAACTTATAGCACTCGAGGAGCATGTTGTTCACGTGGCTTACGTGGTGTTCAGGTGGTTTGTGCAGTGTGCACGTGGTTTGTGTGTGCGTGGCGAGTAGTACAACGCCTACCGTGGTTACCTCTTCAGTTGGGAGCCTCAGGTTCTGTGTGAACCAGGCACGTAAGTGTTTAGGGCTTGTCCCAGTACTTGTGTACCGCTAGGGTCTGTGTCGTCTTCCTGGACACCCTCACTCTGTAGTTTGAGTAGTACGTCCTACTGAGGGAAAGACGACAATAGGACAGCGGCTTGTGTATTGTGGGTGTACTTAGTCGCTTGTAGCGCGCTCTTGGTTGGGGGACGGACACTAGTAGACGTACTGGTCCCCAGCTAGTCCTTGTTTCCAGTGCCTCACTTTAGGGTGCTCGAGCCAGAGACCCTAAGGGTGCCAGGCATGGAGTTGTAGCTGTGTGAGCTGCAATTGTGGTGTGTGTTGGTCTCCACAGCTTGTTGGTTCTGTTGTGGTGGAGCGGTAGCTGGACCTTTCGTTTTTGGCTACGAGACTAAGAGGTAGTCCTGTGTGGTTTGACCTGGTCGGTTGCTGCTGTCGCGAACCAGACTTCGTGGCTCGAGTGTGGCGTTTTCCTACTTTAGCACGTACACCTGGTTGTGGTTTTTCGTTTATTTACTTAAGCTGCTTATGTTGATAGCATGTGCTAAGTAGAGTTTACGACTTTAATATCCTGCTTAGTTAGTTCTATAAATTGCTAGCGTAGCTGCCTGCTTTTGTTACTTGTGATTTTGGTTTGCTCGGTTTTTGGGAGAGTTTCCCTACTGAGTCAGTGACTTGTGAGGCTCACCCCTACTCCTTTCAGGTCAGGGAGAGCAGGTGGCTTCACATCTGTCTTCTTGTCCGGAGCCGCATCGCAGCAGCGTTGGGTCGACGCCTCCAGCAGTGTAATTTACTTTTCTATTGTACTTGTACTTTGACTTTTGTTGAAATTTGGCTATGTAAACCCATTGTAATTATGTGTGGGATGTTGAATCTTATATATATATCAGTGTGTTTTTTTGTGTTTTCACGGACATGTGTGTGATATCCATGGCGAGGCTTCGGCCTATTCGCGGAAGGCGGAGTCAGGTCAAGCCTATTATTAGGTTAACGACTTTGAACGACATGGTCCATCACAATTGGTATCAGAGCTAGGTCCATGTAAACATGAAGGAACTGGGAGATTACATAGCCTGATTTCTACACTAGTCCACTGCTGGTAGTTGACCCTAGTTTTGTATTGATTTGTTGGTATATGTGTGGTTGGAATGTTGTTTGTGTAGGAATTTGAAATGGCTGATAGGAGAGACTGAGGAGGTGGGGGAGATGAATAGGAGGAAACAACACATCAGATGATTGAGCGGATATGGGAGAGTTTAACTCAAATAAGAACAAGGTTGGACCAGTAGGGTCCAGTGCAACCAGCAGTAGTAGGGCCTTCGTTGTTGAGGAGGCAGGACCAGTATCACTTGTGCCACCCCCACCACCACCAGGAGTGGAGGTACCTCTTGTGGTACCTGTACCACCAGCACCACCAATGAGGGCAGAGGAAGAACCAACTATGCAGATTGAGAGATTTCTGAGATTGTAGCCGCCTACTTACACAGGGGGACCTAATCCAGACACAGATAAGCACTGGATTCATGAAATAGAAAGAGTTTTTGTGATTATGAGATGTCCACTAGCAGATAGAGTGGTTCTGGATACTTACTAGTTGCAGGGTTTTGCGCAAGAATGGTGGAGATTGAAAATGCAGACTACTTTTGCTGGCATATCAGAGGATACTATTACATGGCCAGAATTTCTAGAGGTGTTTAATGACACATTTTTCCAAGTACAAGTTCAGCACGCAAAAAGAGAGCAATTTTGGACTCTGCAACAAGGAAATTCTTTTGTTTTAGAGTATCAGATGCGATTCATGGCTCTTAGCAAGTATGCATCGTATGTCGTGACAAATAATGCCATGATGGTTGAATATTTCATTCGTGGATTGAGGGTCGAGTTGCAGAATGCGGTGATACTGCTCATGTGCAAGACTGTGGAGGAAGTGGCACAGAGAGCAACCATATTAGAGAGGTCCGTTCGGACTTGCCAGTCGGGAGAGTCAGGTTCGGGTAGCTTCTGGCTATCGCAGCAGTCTTCGGGGATTAGTAAAGGAAAGGCACCAGCGGGACCATCTTCCTCAGGCTTCAGTAAGTGGGGTTCAAAGTTGAAGAAAATATTTAGAGGAAGAGGAGGAGGTCGTCAGCAGATGTTCTAGAAGGGGCGAGGTTACAGGCCAGAGGTGGAGGAGTCACAACAGAGTACAGCTAGGCAGCCTACAATTCCACCAGGTTATAGATGCTATAACTGTGATCAGCTGGGGCATTTGATTCGCAATTGTCCCTATCCAAGAGAGTATGGGTATGGAAGAGGAGTGCAGCAACAGAAGCAGCCACAGCAGCCACCAGCAAGACGAGGAAGGGGAGCACCGCACCAGCATGGTCGAGGGCGGGTTATGGCTATCACCCAAGCCCAGGCAGAGGCTTCTAATTTGATAGAAGGTATATTGCCCATTTATGAATTTTCAGCAAGAGTTTTAATTGATCCAGGTGCTTCACATTTTTTTATTTCTGAAGAATTTATGGATAGTATGGTGCACCCATTAGAAGAGAAGTTGTGTAAGTTAGTTGTAGAGGTCCCTTCAGGTGAATTTATGCTCACCTCTTGTTATATCGATGAGGTTCCTATTGTGATTCAAGAAAATCAGTTGTCTACTAGATTATATGCATTACAGTTAAGAGATTATGATATCATTATGTGTATGGATTGGCTGGAAGCCTATGGAGCAATGGTTGATTGCAGAAAGAAGAGGGTCAGGTTTTGTCACCCTAATGGAGCAGTATTCGAATTTCAAGGTATGTCGTTCTACACTTCCAAGTTTATAATTTCAGCACTTAGAGGTAGG
Source organism: Colocasia esculenta (assembly GCA_014218235.1). Lineage (NCBI taxonomy): Eukaryota > Viridiplantae > Streptophyta > Magnoliopsida > Alismatales > Araceae > Colocasia > Colocasia esculenta. The sequence goes on from CM024766.1 coordinate 22,663,973, forward strand.
AAGTTGTTGAATGCGGGTTGTGTAGCTTACCTAGCTTCAGTGAGTTTAGTAGAGACTGGTAAGTCAGTTGAAGCAGTTCCAGTGGTCAGGGAATTTGCATATGTGTTTCCAGATGATTTACCAAGTCTAGCTCCACACAGGGAGGTGGACTTTATAGTAGAATTGCAGCCAGGATCCATGCCAATTTCTAAGGCACCGTGCAGGATGGCACCAACAGAGCTCAAGGAATTGAAGAAGCAGTTGTAGGAATTGCTAGAAAAAGGTTTCATCAGGCTGAGTCATTCACCATGGGGAGCTCCTGTGTTATTTGTAAGAAAGAAAGATGGAAACATCTGAATTGTAGTGTAGTGGTTAAGATACTACACTTCTAATATAGAGGTCTTGGGTTCAAAACCCAGAATAGTCAATAAAAAAGAAAGAAAGATGGAAGTTTTAGAATGTGTATTGATTATCGGAAGATGAATGATGTGACCATAAAGAATAAGTATCTGTTGCTAAGAATTGATGATTTATTTAATCAGCTTCAATCAGCTAAAGTGTTCTCCAAGATTGACTTGAGGTCTGGGTATCATCAGTTAAGAATTAGAGAAGAAGACATTGATAAAACAACATTCAGGACTAGATATGGGCACTACGAGTTTGTTGTTATGCCATTTGGGCTAACCAATGCACCAGCAGTGTTCATGAATTTAATGAACATAATTTTTCATCCATATATGGATCAGTTTATTGTGGTTTTCATAGATGATATAGTGGTTTACTCAGCATCAGAGGAGGAACATGCAGCACACCTGAGAATTACTTTGTAGACATTATGGGACAATTTGTTGTATGCTAAATTTAGCAAATGTGTGTTTTGGTTGAAGGAAATTAAGTTCTTGGGTCATGTTATCTCAGCAGAGGGAGTTGCAGTTGATCCAGCTAAGGTTGAGGCAGTTATGAAATGGGAAGTGCCAAAGACAAATACAGAGATCAGGAGTTTTCTGGGTTTAGTAGGTTATTACAGGCATTCTATACAGGATTTTTCCAAGATCGCAGCACCAATGACCAAGTTAACCAGGAAAGATGTACCATTTGTGTGGTCGAATGATTGTCAGAAAAGTTTTATGGAGTTGAAGAAAAGGCTTACAGCAGCGCCAGTGTTGGCATTACCAGTAGGCAGTGGAGGTTTTGTGGTGTACACAAATGTGTCCAGAAGAGGGCTTGGAGCAGTGTTAATGCAACATAGCAAAGTTATAGCTTATGCATCTAGGCAGTAGAAGCCAGCAGAGGAGAACTACCCAATGCATGATCTAGAATTAGCAGCAGTTGTCTTTGCTTTGAAGATGTGGAGGCATTACCTTTATGGTGAGAGGTTTGAAATTTTTACAGATCACAAAAGTTTGAAATATATTTTCTCTCAGAAGGATTTGAATCTCCGACAGCGAAGGTGGGTAGAATATTTGAAAGATTATGATTTCAGTTTTGCTTACCACCCGGGTAAGCCAATGTTGTAGCTGATGCATTAAGCAGAAAAGCATATCTCAGTCACATGATGATTAAAGAGTGAAAATTGTATGCAGAAATAGCAGAAAATTCATTATATGTTCCAAGCAGTCATCGGCGAACAGTGCTAGCCAGTAGTGCTATAGAGCCATCTTTATATTGGCAGATTATTGAAGCTCAGAGGACAGATGGGAGCTTAGCAGAGATTGTCAAAATGGAGGGTGTCACAATTGATGATAATTGTGTAGTTAGGCTCAGAGGTAGGTTGTATGTACCAGCGGAAAGGGAGGTAAAGCAAAGGGTACTGGAGGAGGCACATAAATCCAGGTACACCATTCACCCAGGCAGTACTAAAATGTATCAAGATTTAAGAAAGCATTTTTGGTGGCCACATATGAAGAGGGAGATCGCAGAATTTATAGCAAGGTGTTCAGTTTGTCAGCAGATAAAGGTAGAGCATCAAAAGCCCGGAGGGCTACTACAACCATTACCAATTCCACAATGGAAATGGGATGATATTGCTATGGATTTTGTCACAGGACTACCGAGGACAGCTACAGGGCACAATGGTATATGGGTCTTTGTTGATAGATTGACCAATGTATGTAGATTGATAGCAGTGAGTATGTCTTGGACAGTAGACAGATTGGCAATAATTTATGTTGACAGGATCATACCATTACATGGCATTCCGAAGACAATTGTTTCTGATAGGGATCTAAGATTTACTTCTGGTTTCTGGAGGAGTTGACAGAGATTTGTTGGTACATAATTGAGGTACAGTTCAGCCTATCACCCAAAAACTGATGGTCAGACAGAAAGAACCATTTAGACAATTGACAACATGTTACGAGCTTGTTGTTTAGTGTGGGGAGGCAGTTAGGAGCACCATCTGGGGATGGTAGAATTTGCTTATAATAATAGTTATCACACCAGCATTGGAATGACACCTTATGAGGCCTTGTATGGTAGGCCATGTAGAACACCATTGAACTGGCATGAAGTTGGAGAGAGGCAAGTAATGGGTCTTGAGTTGATTCAGCAGACTACAGAGATGGTCAGATTTATTAAAGAAAAGCTGCAGACAGCCCAAAGCTGGCAGAAGAGCTATGTGGATACTCGACAGAGACCACTACAGTTTGAAGTTGGAGACTTTGTTTTTCTGAGAGTTTCTCCTACAAAGGGTGTCCTGAGGTTTAGTAAGAAAGGTAAGTTGAGCCCAAGGTATATGGGTCCCTTCCAAGTGTTGGGAAGAATTGGAGAGACAACATACATAATTGATTTGCCAGCAGATTTCATTAATGCTCATGACGCCTTCCATGTTTCTATGTTGAGAAAATATATTAAAGATCTGTCAGAGGTAGTCAGTTTTTAGCATGATGATTTAAAGCACGACATGTCTATGCTAGAATACCCAGTGCAGATCATAGGCCGCAGAACACAGAAATTGAGAAATAAAGAAATTGAATTGGTAAAGGTTAGATGGGAGAATAGACAGGGAGGAGAAGATACATGAGAGTTGGCAGAGGAAATGTTTAAAGCATATCCTTACCTATTTGAGTAAGCTTTCACTTCTTTTTAGATGATAGTACATGGTGTTGTGTTTAATGACGTACGTGTTTAAATTTCTTCTTGAATTTCGAGGTCGAAATTTCTTTTTAGATGATAGTAATTTTGTCGTCGCGCATTTTTTGGATCCTTGTGGATCCTCATTTAGTGGTTGTGGAGGCCAGTGTGTGGCCAATGACATGTGATACAGGTGTTTATGCAGGTTTCCAAGCTTTGTGGGCCGACAGTTCGGGCCTAAAGCACCCGTTGGTTCACTATCTGTGAATGTGACAGGGTTGGGCATCGCGTTTTGAACGTGACGGCCCTGGGTGTCATGTTTTGGTAACTGTCGTGGAGCGGTCTTCATCTACATGTCCAGCGCGTGTCGCATGCTGGGCGGCCTGCTGATGTCGACCATGAGAAGGCAACGACCTTCTCCGTCGCATTCAGGTCGCAATGGTAGGGTGCGTCACGTTCTCAACTGCGAAATGCTCTTAACCTAGGTCGGCCAGACAGAGCTCAGCAAGTTCTGTTTGGCCAGGGGGAGGAGTTTTCGTGGGTTTTCTGGGCGATTTGACATGTTGGAGTCATTTTCGGCTTGGTCTCATCATGAGGACATCGCACGGAGCGGGTGAAACGTCGGGTGGTTATTGTTTTTCGCATTCTTCACAAAGGTAGGGGGATTCCGCCCCGTTTTACATTGTGAATTGCATGTGAAGCATGAATAGCTTGTTACTTGCTTTATAAATGATAGATACCATGCTAGGACGTTGAGTAAAGCATGAAAAATGGGTTTTTATATCATTTTACATGGTTTGCATGGGTGATCCGAAGATGGGATCCCAGATTAGGGTTCCTGAATGTGAAGGCGACGGACGCTCCTATCGCTTTCGGAACGCGACAAGCCGACCCATTGTGTCCTGCTTCTGAACGCGACCTATCGGGGTGTCGCATTCAGAAGGCGACAGTAGCCATTGTCACGTTAGCAGTTCTGAGGGCTTTGTGATTGTGCATGATAGCATGCTCATCGGATTATCAAAAGATGTTGTGTGTGGTTAAGGTAAGCGGTGCATTGGCACCTGTAGCGCTCGACGAGCGTGTTGATCACGTGGTTTACGTGGTGTTCACGTGGTTTGTACGATGTGCACGTGTTTTGTGTGTGTGTGGCGAGTAGTACAATGCCTACCGTGGTTACCTCTTCAGTTGGGAGCCCCAAGTTCTGTGTGAGCCAGGCATGTGAGTGTTCGGGACTTGTCCCAGTACTTGTGTACCGCTAGGGTCTGTGTCGTCTTCCTGGACACCCTCACTCCGTAGTTTGAGTAGTATGTCCGACTGAGGGAAAGACGACAATAGGACAGCGGCTTGTGTGTTGTGGGTGTACTTAGTTGCTTATAGCGCGTTCTTGGTTAGGGGACGGACACTGGTAGACGTACTGGTCGCCAGCTAGTCCTTGTTTCCAGTGCCTCACTTTAGGGTGCTCGGGCCAGAGACCCTGAGGGTGCCAGGCATGGAATTGTAGCCGTGTGAGCTGCAGTTGTGGTGTGTGTTTGTCTCCACAGCTTGTTGGTTCTGTTATGGTAGAGCGGTAGCTGGACCTTTCGTTCTTGGCTACGAGACTGAGAGGTAGTCCTATATGGTTTGATCGGGTCAGTTGCTGGTGTCGCGAACCAGACTTCATGTCTCAAGTGTGGCATTTTCCTACTTTAGCATGTACAGCTGGTTGTGGTTTTCCGTTTATTTACTTAAGCTGCTTATGTTGATAGCATGTGCTAAGTAGAGTTTACAACTTTAATATCCTGCTTAGTTAGTTCTATAAATTGCTAGCGTAGCTGCCTGCTTTTGTTACTTGGGATTTTGGTTTGCTCGATTTTTGGGGGAGTTTCCCTACTGAGTCAGTGACTTGTGAGGCTCACCCCTACTCCTTTCAGGTGAGGGAGAGCAGGCAGCTTCACATCCATCTTCTAGTCCGGAGCCGCATCACAGCGGTATTGGATCGACGCCTCCAGTAGTGTAATTTACTTTTCTGTTGTACCCCGGGGTATGCCCCAGGTCTTTGTACTTTGACTTTTGTTGAAATTTGGCTATGTAAACCCATTGTAATTATGTGCAGGATGTTGGATCTTATATATATATCAGTGAGTTTTTTTGTGTTTTCACGGACATGTGTGTGATATCCCTGGCGAGGCTTCGGCCTGTTCGCGGGAGGCGGAGTCGGGTCAAGCCTGTTATTAGGTTAACGGGTTTGAACGACATGGTCCGTCACTCTCTCTCTCTCTCTCTCTCTCTCTCTCTCTCTCTCTCTCTCTCTTTCTCTCTCAAGCCAAGTCCCCTACATCGCTTGGCAAAGAACCTATCTTGAACTCATGGAACATCGGGGGATGACAAAGCAGTGGTTGTGTGGTGATGGTGGGTAGGGGAGGGGCATCTGGCTCCCTCTACCACTGCACTACCTTGATTTCTTGGTTTGTCTCTGCAAGGGGAGCCTAGGGCTAGGGAAGAGACACCAGTTGTAATACCGCGGCTTCTCGGCTTTCCGTTTGGCTTCTGGGTGACTGGTTCCTAATGCGTTCGGACTGGGCGACACATTAGTGAGGCATTGGGGTGGCCCGACGCGATAGTCATCCTTTTCGTGTCCTTCTTGTGCGTCGTGTTCTTGTCGCACTTGGCTTTCCTGTCGCATTCTTGTTAGGCCTGGTCAACGGGACGCAATAGTCTTCCATGACTTTGCTCTTTTGACATCTGTCAGGGTGGCAGGCATGTCAGTATGACTTGTCGGGTTGTTGCGGCGTCCCTGCAGGACGCGTTGGTGTCATGGTTGGTTGACCCGTCGCGTTAAGGTTCTTAACGTGACATGTTGCCCTGTCACGACTTGGGTGTCAAAGGCTTATAGCCTTGGCCGAAACTGTTCGTCTTCTTGTCCCCCTTTCCTCCCCTTCGGCAGGAGCTCCGCCTTCCACTCTTCTCTTTGTGTGTTTCAGGTGAGGAGGAGGGTCGTGTGTGGTGCCATGGCATTGTGGAGCTTGCGTGGAGCGAGGAGGAGGTGGCCAATCTAACGTGAAGGGCCCCACTAGTCCGTTTCTTCGTTTAAGATAGGGATTGCTTGTTCCCTTCTCGATCCGGGTAGATTGGGAGCCCCTCGTGGTTTGTAGATAGTATTTCTTGCTTCTCTATACTCCCCTCCCCCGTGTGGTGTGTTTGTGGCTCGTGGGCGGCCCTGGGATGGAGCATCCGGTGGGTCTGCCTTCCTTCTGGTGTCACAACTGCGGTGCGTGTCGCGACACCAGAGGAGGTGTCTACATGGTCAGGCGTGATCGTGTCGTGACGCATCGAACCGATGAGATGGCATCATGGTCCGACAGTCAGACTCAATCATGTCGCGATGCGTTTCTCTGTCACGATAGGGTGGTTGTTGCGATGCCTCTACCCTTTGTGATTGTATCACGACAGTCGAGGAGGCTGCAATAGTGCCTGTGTTGCCTCGGGTGTTTCTGTGGTTCTGGTTGGGTTGTCAGTGTGTGCCCTAGGGCTAGCTTGCCCTTAGGACCTTCAGGTGGGGAATGTGGCAGGTTACCTCACTGCGTTCAGTGACTGAAGGTGACACCTTCGTGGTCGTGTCCTAGCGGCGGTGCCAGGAGGGTCGCATCTATCTAATAATCGATTGACTGGTGGTCAATCGATTATTAGAAAACAGAGCGACAGTCTTTCCGTACCGACTGGTGGTGTTCCGAGGTTCTGACTTGCTCATGCGTGCCTTGATTGGCCGATGGCCCTCTAGAGGGTCCATGTGTGCCTCGTGCTTGTTGGGCTTATTGTGGGTTACAAGCTAGCGGTTTGGTGTGGTTTTTGTTGTGCTTGCCCCACCTATTCTCCCGGTGCTTGGCACTTAAGGGCTTGTCCCATTCAGAGGTTGTCTCCATTTCCTGGGACCCCCATCCTCGTAGGCTTGTTGAGGGAGATGTCCGAGCTGTGGGCGTGCATGAGTCTACGGCCTAGTTGTCGGACGCTGGCAGCGGAGGGGAAAATGAGGTTTGGATAGTGGTGTCGAGTCATTTGTAGAGCTCTCTTGCCTGGGGTGGGACACCGAGGTCGTTGAGATGTTTTCTTCCTAGCACATCCCAAACAGTCCTTTTTCTCACTGCCTATTGTAGACACCCGATTCAGACCTACAAGTCGAACCACATTTCTTGTTATCTTAATGAGCCCCAAGTTGGTCATTCACCTTGAGCCTACCTTTAGCCTTGCTTTGAGCCCATTAACAACCCAATTTTCGTGATATCCCATCCATTATCTCTTAAAAAGAGTCCTTGAGCCTTAAATGCCCATTATTCTCCCATTTGATTGGCGAATAATTCAAGAATAATCGATTTTCCTTAATGCGACGGGTCGTGGTGCCGCGTTAATCCTTGTCGCGCCCCTATGGCCGTCGCGACAGCCCATGCATATCCATGCACGTGGCCTTGCTGTCACGCCCCTTCTGGCCGTCGCGTTAGTCCCTGTCGCGCCCCTATGACCTGTCGCGACGACAGCCGCATGCGCTGGCCTCCGTAACCACCTCCTATTTATCCTGTTATGGCCTTTGAATTTATCCCCAAGCAACCCCCAACCTCCTGAGTGCATCTTGGGATTGTGGGACTCCTTGGGCATCCTTTGGACTCTCACCCACGAGATTTAATGGCTTTTATCCTTTATTTAGGTGATTTATCATAAAAATGGGATTATTCTCTCTCATTTCTCTATAAAAAGCAAGGCCTCTCCTTCAGGAAGAGGGGAGCCCCGATTTTCATCCCGAAGGGCTGCCAAAATTTCCTTTGAATTTGACTTAGCCCGCAGCCCTCTCTTTCCCTCTCATTTCCACCTTTTCTCTTCACCAAGCTATGTCTCTTTCTTCATCCATGAGGCTTGGTAGTGGAGGAGGCGACTCTTGGAGCATCTACATCAACTGAGGACGACATATAGCACCAGGGAGTCGCCCCTTTAGGGCTCTTGCTTCCTCTCCCCCTCTCTTTCTTCTTTCATGCATGTTATTTCCTTTTAGTAGGTAGGATTCATTCCACTTTTCCACCCACGTTTTCCATCACCCAAGGGGTTTAAAAATCACCCCCAGGTCTGTTCCCACCATGCTTTCATTTTACTTTTTATTTGAGGATAGATTCTACGCTTAATCTTATTCTAACAGGGTTTTCTTTCTTGTTTTCGTTGTTTTGGCAGACATCCAAGTGAAACTGACAAGCAGCTCTTGTTCTCTGGCCGACCGGGGAGTAGGAAGAAGGTCCTCTCACATTTCTCCCACACTGCAGAGGATGCGACGAACGAGGGCGACGCGACAAAGAGACACGCCCTACCCGGGCGTCGCGACATCAAGCCCATCGCGGCGGGGCCATCCGTCGCGATCTTAGTGAGTCCTTCCGTCCTCTTTTCTTTTCCTAGCTTAGTTAGCCCGTCTCATTCTCATTATTAGGAAACTATCTAGGTGGCGATCACATCCATGTTTCCATGCTTCTATAGTTAATACATGTTTGTGTGTTTTGGGGGTTGCACATTCCCCGTGATTACACCTATCTCTGTGTTGGTTCCGGTGCCACGTAGTGGTGCTAGGCGTGGGGCCACAGCTTGGCCAGGCTGCGGCGGTGCATGCATTTTTGTAATGTTTTGTGGCAGCTCTATCTTGCTCTTCCGGGGAGGTTAGAGGCAAAAGCCAGTTGGCAAACAGAGGGAGTGGCCGGTGTGTCCTCCTCTTAGCTGCCAGTGGCTTGGTTGTTGTTGTTGTGACGATGTTTCCTCACGGTGTTTCCAGGTGCGACTTGTTGCCCTAGCCTACACGGTGGTTGTAGCTTGGCCGTGTCTAGCTTCCATGGGCGTTGTTAGTATGGCCTTATCAGCTTGTACTTCTGGTGGTTCCTGCTTTGGTGTTCTCTCAGTTTGTAGTCTCGTTCTTTCATACTAGTCTATGGTGGCACCGGCGTGTGTGGTTTCCCAACCTCATGGTGTATCTGGTGTAACGACCCGACCTCTCGGACCCCCGCCAAGGACCCCTGAAGGTCGCGCCGCCACCCACGGATCCGAAGACCCAGAAGGGTTAGAATTTAGTCCAGTGAGATAAGCAATGAATTCAAATAACTATAACAAGAAAGTTCGTACATTAATAAAGAAATTATGTACAACATGTCCCAAATAAAAGTACAGGTACAGAAAGAAAGGTGCAGTCCTTAAGGGGCATACTCCGAGGACTTGCAAAAAGGCCACTCTCAACTCACGATACAAGCGCTCACGCTCACAACTCACACTGCTGGAAACGCACGGCGAACAAGCCGCCACCACGACCGTCCGGCAACAAACTCCTACGACAGCGAGTCCCTACCTGAAGAGGGTAGGGGGGGTGAGCCTCGCGAACAAGGCTCAATAGGGATAACCAGTCCCTTACCAGCCAGAGCAGCAGGAACTCCAACAAAAGTGGAAGCAACTACTCTAGAAAGCAGTAAAGCGAGAAACGCCTACCACAGAGTACTACAAAGCAGCGAAATAGAGTAAACACCACGACCCACAACCAGGGTTGGGCCAAACACGACTCCCGCAGAACTAGCGGAGTCAAACACAATGCGGAAGCAACACCTCGACACACACCTGCCGAGACAAAGGAGCTCGCGGAACACCGGAGCAACCACGTGAGACCAGAGTCTCACGACACAAGCACCAACATCCTGGACCTCCACGAGGTCGGGAAGGAACAACCAGGTGTCACTCCGAGAGACAGCAAGCAACCAAGTGAGAACGACGTCTCACCACCACCACGGCTACCTCAAACCTCCACAAGTTTGAGGGCCCACTAGAAGAACTACCCTGCACTCTGGACACTCCACGAGGTCAGGGAACTACACACTTCGCTGCCACCACGGACGGCACCAAGGAACGGGTTACTGAAACAGTAGTCGGGTGTCTGCACAAGGCACCCCGAGAGAACCTGCAGAGCGAAAACCACTCAACACGGCGCACGAGGCCAAACCAACAGAGCCTATGGAAGCTAGACACGGCTAGGCTACAACCATCGTGTAGGCTAGGGCAACTAGACTCACTTAGAGACAACGTGAAAAACACCATCACAACAAGAGCAACCAAGCCACCGCCACAGAAAGCTAAGAGGAGGACACACCGTCCACACCTCTAGCTCTCCAGCCGCTGACTCCTGCCTACAACCTCCTCGATAGAGTGTGGCTAGCGAGCCACAGCAGAGAATAACCACAACCACCGCAGTCTGGCCGAACTGCGACCCCACGCCTAACCTCCCTCCGCAGCTCCGAAACCAACGCAGAGCGAGGCAGTGAGAAGGACTAGCTAGTCCGCACCGGAAGAGCGTCTCAACCACCTCGGTGACCCAGACCCAGCTAAGAGAGCTCTACAAATGACTCTACGCCGTTGTCCCCACTGTTTTCCCCTTCTGCTCCAAGTCTGTGACTTGAGCATGTTGCCCAGCTAGCAAGCCCAGAGGGCGGGGGGGTGAATGGGATTCTTAAAAATATTGAGAACCTAAAATTTGTTCACAAAGTAGTCACACAAAACACACTTCTATAGATGTTAGTGTTAGTAATGATAAACAACAAACACACAAAGGCAATCACACTACACAAGGATTTATCCTGGTTCGGATCCCCTCTCCTTAGGAGTCCTACATCCAGTCCCTGAGCAACAACTCAGGCTTTAACTACCCTAGGGTACACCAAGCCGCAGCTGGTCTTCTCTTCACAACCTGAAGAGGAAATACATCACCCTGGATACCACTAGGTCTTCCTTCTACTCGAAGGGAACACACACCCTGGAACACCCAGGTCTTCCTTCAACACGAAGGGAACACAAGAACACAAGAATGTGAAATGAGATCAAGCCCCTAGATCAAGCTTATACAATGCTAGATCTAAAGCTAAGACTGAGAGGGAAAGATCTACAGTGAGGGACACTCTCAGTTTACAGAAGCTCTCAAGACTAACACAATGAATGCAGAGAGCTAAGAGCTAAACAATCAAAGGAGTGAGGCTTGGCTCTTCGAGATGCTTGCAGAAAAACTTGTGAAAGATTGTCGTTGGTATTCTCAATCTGAAAGTTATGTTCTTCTAGAGCTTCAGTCTTCTTTATATATCTTCGATTTGAAATTTGAACGTTGAAGTGTCCGTTGTCTCTAAGATTTTGTTTATGTTAGACTACATGCCACTGTAGAGCAGTCTTTAGCTTTCCATGCACGCAACAAGAGAGAGAGAATCTTCTCTGATATCCGTTATCTTCCATATTGTCCAACGTTGTATTGAGGTGTGCTGTCAGAGACCTACAAGCATTAAATTCTAAAATAATAGACAGCTAGGCTGTGTCTTGTTGTCAGTCAACGTTAGATTGATTTTATATAGAAATAGAAGCTCCATTCTGTTCTTCTAAAAAGATGTTTACAGAATAAGTACGGAAATAGAAGATATCATTTGCATGCACTGCAGTGATACGTTCAGTCATAATAAATGCATGGATGTCAGAAATATCTACTTGAAGACTTTGACTTTTCAACGAACTCAGAAATGAGTTCAGATATCAAATCGTTATATTCCATGAAATCGTTACATGCACGACTTATAAAATCGTTATGCAAATGAGTTGATATTCATGTAAATCGTTGTGCACTCATAAACAAACCGATGCACATACAAATCGTTATGCATTAATAACCAAATCGTTGTAGAGTCAAATCGTTATGATATTATCAGCAAATCGTTATGAGCAAGTTGTCAGAGACAAAATGATGTGAGCAAATCGTTGTTTGTTGTATCGAATCGTTACGGCGATCAAGTCGTTATGTAACTAAATGAATCATTACAGTGACAGAGTCGTTGTGTAACTTATCAAATCGTTACAAGGATCAAATCGTTATGAGACTTAACGAGTCATTGTGAAGCTTATCGAATCGTTATAAGGATCAAATCGTTATGAGACTTAACGAGTCATTGTGAAGCCAAAATCGTTGTGAGCGTAAATCATTGTTCTCACTTAAGAAATCGTTGCGATAACCAAATCGTTGTGAGAGAAAATCGTTGTTCTCACTTAAGAAATCGTTGCGATAACCAAATCGTTGTGAGAGCAAATCGTTGTTCTCACTTAAGAAATCATTGCGATGACGAAATCGTTGTGAGAGAAAATCGTTGTTCTCACTTAAGAAATCGTTGCAATAACCAAATCATTGTGAGAGCAAATCGTTGTTCTCACTTAAGAAATCATTGCGATGACCAAATCGTTGTGAATCACGTCGATGTGATCTCTTAGCGAATTGTTATGATAGGCAAATCGTTGTGATCTCTTAGCGAATCGTTATGACAACTAGAGAGTCGATGTGTACTTAGAAAATTTCATGGTTTGAACTTACATTTCTATAGAGTAAATACTACTTACCCATTTTGCTTGTTATTCCTTGTTTCATTTCCTGTGCTCAAATCTCATAGAAAATATGTTAGAATAAACTTTATTATAGTTTTGTTAATCACCAAAATAAATATGTAATTACTTTAAATTACATGGGGATAAACTGATCATCAATCTCCCCCTTTTTGGTGATGACAAAATTTAACAATAATCATAGATGATCTGAAATGAATCTAAACAAAATTGCGGATATATAAAAAATATATTTCAGAAGTACTATATTTCTCCCCCTTTTTGTCATTAAGCAAAAAGATATAAGAGTGAGACAAAGAAGAGAGATACAATAGAGAGAAGAGCAAAGAGTTTTGCTATGAATCTTGTGAGGTTACAAAAAGGTAGAAGGCAGGAGAAAGAAGGGAGGCAACCCTGCTGAGCAGAAATTCTTCCCATTACTCGAGCAAATCTCTCAAAGGCATGAGAGCCAGCAGAGGAGTCCAACACCAAAGAATGTAGCTCGGGAAGAAAAACTTTTTCAGGCAATTTCAGGGTTGAGAAGTCCACTGTGAAGGAGCAATTGACTGGATTTTCAGCTCGAAGAGTGGTAATAGCTCCATGGAATTGGCCAAACTGTACTTCAGAAGCTATTTGAGATATCGAAAATCATTGTACAGCTGAAAGTACCTGGCAATCCTTATTTCTTTTAGAATGAAGGGGGCCCAGAGAGCTTGATGATGAAACACAAACCACTCAGAGAGGATGACTGGGTGATCCCAGGGAGGAGTGCTATCTAACTTGGCAAGAAGATATTTATTGTAGAGAGTCGTGTGCCCTTTAGCCCACTGATCCTCAGTCTTCCACTCAGCCAGTTGGAAGATTTTTGATTCGTCGGTTTTGGGAATATGGCAATAAGGAAGGACAATGTTCAGGTGATCAGTAAGGTTGAGAAAGGGAATGCCAAAAGTGGTGGAAAGAATGCACTTTTGGAGATATTCACAATAAATTGGTCTCCTTTGATTTTCAACAGTGAGGGAGTACCAAAGAGGAGGAAACTTAGTTTCGGAAGTAAGAGCAAGGGTGGATGAGAGTTTCCTCTTTTTCTGAACAGGACTAGAGGAATCAGTCCTGTGAACATGAGTAGCAACTGCTAGGATTGAGATGAGTGTGGTGCGCTCCAACTCATTCTCATAGTTGTTTAGAAAGGCACTGGCAAGTTGGGGATTTTCAAGAATGAATGTGATAGAGGAAGGTGGAGTAGGATGATGAAGGAAAGAACTTGGAGAAAAATTGGTGGATGATCTGGCTGATGAGGGACCAGAAGAGGATGATGCTCCAGCTGATGAGGAAACTGGAGGATCTTCACAGACAGGTGAAGGTGGGGAAATGATTTGAGAGATAGTGGGAGATGAGGTGGATTGAGATGGTAAAGGAGTTGGGGAAGTGATGGTGCGAGGCATAGGTTGTTTGAAGGTAATGGGTGCTGGAGGAGCTGTGGATGAAGAGGGTGGTGAAGGAGGGGTTGGTGTTGCAAGAGATGAAGACTCATGGGCTTCAGGAGCAGCTATAGGCTCTTCTACTCTTGGAGACACACCCTCGGAGATCATTGGCCCTGGTGGCCCTGCCACACCCTCAGATGACCCTGATGGCCTTGCTACATCTTCAGATGGCCCGGATGGCCCTGCTAATTCTACTACAATTGGCCCTGATGGCCCTGCATTTTCTTCTGCTGGCCTTAGCCATGATGGCTCTGCACTGCTAACTGGTTCAGCAGGTGAGTGAGCTGGAGGGGCAGAGGTGGATTGCTCCCTCGAAGAGATAAGCTTCTTGACACTGTCAAACTCACCTTTCATCCATCTGCATAATTGCTTGAACATTCTAAAATCATCTCTCAAGTTGTGTACCTCAGTGAACAAGGCTCCAATCTCGCTTGCTGCTGAGGTCTGGCTGATAATGATAGACTGAATATCAGACTGCAGAGATGTGAGAGTCTTGCCTTGCTCATTCAACCTTTTAACAATGGGCTTCAACTGAATCTTCAGCTGCTTCTCCTTGGGCTTCCTATGAGCTACCCTTTTCCTTTTGCTACTTGCCCTTTCACTGGGCTCCACAGATTCAACATTCTTTTCAATATTCATGGGGACACTCTCAGTGTGCTCCCCCTGAGGAGCTGCTTCCTTCTCAACTCCTTGCTCCCCCTGAATGGGAGAATCATCTACTTGAACATTTTCATGAGCATCCTCTTGCTCCCCCTGACTGGGAGCTTCCTCCATGATGATCTCATCAGTGTGGCCTGATGCTACAGCTATTGTTGCTTGATCATCACTAATTAATGGCTCTCCTAGATTGCTTTGGATGTAGTCCAGTACATCCCTGAGTACTGAGGCTACTCGGGAAGAGGGAGGAACAATCTCTAAATATTGCCCAACGGGCTCAATCTGCTTAGGCAAGAGATCATCAATTCTGCTGGCTGCTGCATTGACCTGAACATCTGCTGCTGCTGCTTCTAGTTCCTCCTGAACTGATGGAATCTGTTCCTGCTGATCTGGAATACTTGGAATTGCTGCTCTAGCTTCCTCTGCTAGTACTGCTGCTAGTGCTGCTACTGGTGATTCCTCTTGAACCATTTGGACTGCTGCTGCTACAGCTGCTTCTCCTACCTCTTCCTGGACTTCTTGGGCTTCGCCAATAATGGCCTCACCCTCAGCCACAGAGGTCTTTGACCATATACCATTTACAATTGAAAATCCACTTTTCCTTAAGTTCCTGCTGCGGATAGCCTGCCCCATCTTTTCAGAAACATCTCCTACCACACTGATGCCATAATGCTGAAATACCTTAGTTAAGAGATGGGCATAGGGTAGAGACACATTCAGCTTACTTTTCTTATCCCATACTTGTGCACTTGCAAATTTCATCCTTTTTATGATGATTTCGGCCAAATTGATTTCTGATTCTGGATGGCCCAGAACATTAAATCTGAGTCTGCTTTGGTGCATGTTGAAAAAGTAGCGCTTCTGGGAACCAAAATTTGACAGACTATAAAGTGCAAAAGACGATTAAATGCATTCAACTGGTTGATATCTAGCTTCCCGTCCTTCAATTTGTATTGAGGACCAACAATCCCTAATCCTTTTGCCTGGATATCCACAGTGTGAACTCCACTGTGACCGGAAGTAGTCACACCAAAGATTGATGCTAGTAACTCTCGTGTGACCCTAATATGAGCTCCCTTGACCATGGAAGTCAAGGTGCCATCTTCTTTTGTCTTCAGACATACATAAAACGCCTTTACTAGGTCAGGATAACTTACTTCTGAGAAGGTAGCCATCTTCGTCCACCCCAATCTGTCCATAGCTGTGACGATGCTGCCCATTCCATTTTTTCGTAAATCTGCCACATCCACTGCTTTGTGACCGCACATCTTAGTCTTCACAGTCGCAAACCTTTCATGCTGCTCGGCGGTGAGAAATTCAGCTCTATAGCCCCCTACGCTACCGGATACACCAGAAGAGGCCATGGTTTTGGATGGGAAGAGTTTCTGGAGGACTGGAAAGAGGATTAGAACATGAACCCTCAAGAAATTTCTGGCAGGAAGGAGTTGGATGCTTTGAAATCTCAGAGAGTCGATGTCGGAGTCGATAGGGTATCGCCTCAGGCAAGAAGAAAGAGAAAGATGAAGGTGGGAGGTGAATCGTTGCCACACAGATTTCGGGATATATGAATAAAGAGACCTTTCGAAATTGGAGGTGACATGATGGCAGAAAATGAAAAATGACCAGTTCGATGGAAATAAATTCCTTTAAAAATTACGAATCATCAAGGATATTTAAACAAGCAGGCAACATTTGGAATTTTGCTTAAATTCAAGGAAAAAAAATAATTGATATTCTGAAATTTTATATTTCAGTTTTATACAGATAATTCTTTCACAATTTACACATGCCTTATTCCCTTCTAAGAGAAGTAAATCTCTCTTTAGGTAAGGCTTTTGTGAAGATATCTTCTAACTGATTATTAATATCAATGAAAGAAATATCTATGTTACCATTAGCTACATGATCACGAATAAAATGATATCTAACCTCAATGTTCTTAGTCCTTGAATGTTGTACTGGATTCTTGGTTAGATTTATTGCACTGGTGTTGTCGCATAATAAAGGAATTGTCTTGATCTGGAGTCCATAATCCTGAAGTTGTTGCTTAATCCATAGGAGTTGTGTACAACAACTTCTAGCAGCTACGTACTCAGCTTCTACTGTAGATAATGCCACTGAATTTTATTTCTTTGAGGACCACGAGATCAGACATCCTGTAAGAAATTGACAACAACCACTGGTGCTTTTTCTATCTATTTTGCATCCAGCATAGTCAGCATCGATCAGAGTATCCTACCAAATTAACTTCACATGATTTTGGATACCATAAACCTAAGTCATGGGTTTTTGCTAAATATCTAAAAATTCTTTTGACATTAATTAAATGAGATTCTTTGGGGTCTGCCTGATACCTAGCACACATGCATACACTAAACATTATGTTAGGTCTACTGGCAGTTAAATATAGTAGTGAATCTATCATACCTCTGTAGATCTTTTGGTCTACTTTCTTACCATTATTATCACTGTCCATTCTTGTTGATGTGCTCATAGGCGTTGACAGTGGCTTGCTATTTTCGAATTCAAATTTCTTTAGAAACTCCTTGGTGTACTTGGTTTGACATATGTGAGTTCCTTTCTTTCCTTGTTTGATTTGTAATCCAAGGAAGTAGTTGAGCTCCCCTATCATGCTCATCTCGAATTCTCCCTGCATGAGCTTTTCAAAATACTTGCAAAGGGATTCATCAGTAGAACCAAATATTATATCATCAACATATATTTGAACAAGCAGAATATGTTTGACTTTAGACTTAACAAATAATGTACTATATACTTGACCTCTAATGAAACCATGGTTTAATAGAAATGTACTTAAACATTCATACCATGCTCTTAGTTCTTATTTTAGTCCATATAATGCTTTGTGCAATTTAAATACATGATTTGGAAAATCAATGTCATCAAAACCTGGAGGTTGTTCTACATAAACTTCCTCCTTAATAAAACCGTTTAGAAAAGCAGATTTAACATCCATTTGAAATAATTTCAAATCTAATGTGGATGCATATGCAAATAGAATCCTAATAGCCTCAAGTCTAGCTACAGGTGCATAGGTTTCATCAAAATCTATGTCTTCCTCTTGGGAATAGCCTTGAGCTACCAATCTGGCCTTGTTTCTTATGATCACACCAGCTTCATCCAATTTATTTCTGAACACCCATTTGGTGTTAATCACTGGATGATCTGATGGTCTAGGAACAAGTGACCATACATGGTTTCTCTTGAACTGATTCAGTTCATCTTGCATGGCTAAAATCCAAGATTCATCTGTGAAAGCTTCATTGACTGTACTAGGCTCTATTTACGAGACAAAAGCTAAATAATCACATGGAATTACCTTACCTCTTGTCCTTATCCCTACAGATGGATCACCGATGATGTTTTTTGGTGGGTTATCTTTCTTATATCTCCATTCCTTTGGATGATTTTCATGTGAAATGTCCTTTTGTTGCAGGTCTTCTAGAGGTGGATCTTCCTTGTCCTCGATGGATGTGTTCTTTAATTTCTTGGACAATTCATTCGTATCATCAATATCACTATCTTCTTCCTTTCTCAAGGAAGGGTTAGTTTCATCAAAAATAACATGTATTGATTGTTCAATTAACAAAGTACGCTTATTAAATACTCTGTAGCCTTTAGGTTTAGAAGCATACCCCATGAAGATACCTTCATCTGATTTTGCATCTAACTTACCAAGATCTCTTTTGCCATTGTTATGGATGAAACATGGACATCCGAATGTCCTGAAGTGACTGATCTTCGGTTTCTTTCCCTTGTACAGTTCATATGTTGTCTTCTTCAAGATAGGCCTGATCATCACTCTGTTGATAATGTAACAAGCTGTGTTAACTGCTTCAGCCCAAAAGTACCTTGGCAGATCATATTCTGACAACATTGTTCTTGCCATATCCAGTAGAGTTCTATTCTTCCTCTCAACAACTCCATTTTGCTGTGGTGTCCTTGGTGCTGAGAAATTGTGCTCAATTCCTTTGACATCACAGAATTTGGAAAATTTTTCATTCTGGAATTCTCCTCCATGATCTGATCAGATTCCAATAATACTGTACTTCTTGTCTTTATGTACCTTTTTAAAACTTATGAAACTTTCAAATGTATCATCTTTGTGTTCTAGAAAGGACACCCATGTGAATCTTGAATAATCATCTACTATAACGAATCCAAAATTCCTTCCTCCAAGACTTGTGGTCCTCATTGGCCCAAATAAATCCATATGAAGGAGTTCTAAGGGTTTAGAGGTTGTTACCACAGTCTTTGACTTGAAATATGACTTGGTATGCTTTCCTTTTACACATGGTCTACAAACACCGTCCATTCTTGTGCTGACCTTTAGTAGACCTTCCACCAGGCTTCTCTTGATCAGCTTTCTCATGCCATCCAAACTGCAGTGGCCCAATCTTCTATGCCACAGCTCAGTTGACTGCTCCTTACTTGCTGCTAAACAGATATCCTGATCCTTTAATTCTTCTAGGTAAAGCACGTACAGATTCTTTTCTCTGTTAGCTTCGAAAATCACTGCTCCGTCCTTTATGATGCTGCACTTAGATTCTTGGAATCCGATTTGATGTCCTCTATCACATAGCTGGCTTATGCTGATTAGGTTGTGCTTCAGACCTTTTACGCATAGTACATCTTCAATAAACATTTTCTCTTTATTGCCGACAGATCTGCATCCTATCACTGTTCCTTTTCCATTGTGTCCATATATCACTGTGCCTTCTTCAGCTTCGAGGTGAGAGAACAGCTTTCTATTACCTGACATATGCCTTGAGCATCCACTATCCAAATACCATTTGGATGCTCGATGGTTTCCCTGAAATGAAAACATCAAGCTTTAGGTACCCAAATTCTTTTGGGTCCTGGTTGGTTAGTGTCATCAATTTTTCTTTTAATTATCCATTTTTTGTATTTGGTTGGACAAGTTATTTTAGTGTGACCTAGTCTGTTACAATGGCTACAACATGTTGTTTTAGTTACCCTTTCATACGAAACATACTTAAAGTTTGATTTATATGAAGTATCTTGTTCAGCTACAAATTTAGGAGTTGGATACGTTTTAGGGTACACTATTGTGTCTTCATTATCTGGGGGTGTATAGTCTAATCCTTGTTTTCTTTTTCCTGACCGTCTAGAACCTTTTAATATTAAGGAATTTTTCCCGTTGGTGAATTTTTCTAGTGTACTAGATAGTTTTTCATTTTCTTCTGTTAGTGTTTTAATTTTCTTTTTCAATTCATCTAAGGTTTCTTTTTTTTTCTAATTTTATTATTTGTTTATTTTTATCTTTCAGATCTTCGCATAACAGATCATTTCTTCTTTTAAGTTCAGTGATTTGTTTCTCCATTTGCTCATTTTCTGATTTTAAATCTGAATTGGTATTTTCAAGGCAAGCAACATTTGTCTTACTAACTTTTAGTAATTTAGATACTTCTCTATATTTGCTATAAAGTTCATTAAAGGCTTCTTCCAAATCATCTGAATTTGAATCATTACAGGAAGAGAAAGATGAGTCTGATGTTACCTTTTCTTCAGTGTTGGCCATGAGTGCCAAGTTGGCTTCTTCTTCTTCTTCATTGCTTGAGCTTGACTCGCTGTTTGAGTCACTACTGTTGTCCCAAGCCACTGTCATAGCTTTCTTCTTGAATCTTCTTGGTTTTCTTGAATTTTCCTTCTTTCTGAATTCACTTTTCTTCAGCTTCAGACATTCTGCTCTAATATGTCTGGGCTTCTTACACTCATAGCATGTAGGCTCAGCTTTCTTTTGATCCTTTCCTTCTGTCTTCTTAAAGTCTTTATTTTTCTTGAAATATCTTCTACTGGACTGATACTTTTTCTTCTTTGCTAGTATTCTTTGTAGCCTTCTTAATAACATCGCTTCTTCATCTTCGTCGTCTTCATTGCTTTCATTGTTGTCTGAAAGCTCCTCTGACAAGTCTTCTTCAGCTTTGAGAGCATTTGAGTGTTTCTTTCTGCTCGAAGACTCTCCCAGTCTCTCCATGTTGATTTCATGGGCCATAAGGGACCCGACGAGTTTCTCCAATGACATCCTCTTCAGGTCATTGGCTTCTTCTATAGCTGTTACTTTGGGAGTCCAAGAAGATGGTAGAGATCTCAGAATTTTTCTTACCATATCTCCCATTTCGTAAGTCTTTCCAAGACTGGCTAACCCATTTGTGATGTCTGTAAATCTGCTAAATATTTGGGTTATTGACTCTCCTGGCTGCATCTGAAACCTTTCATATTGTGTCACCAGTATGTCTATCCTGGTTTCCTTGACTTTGTCGGTGCCTTCGTATGTGATCTTGAGCTTTTCCCACATTTCCATGGCGGATTTGCAGGCGAAAATTCTGTTGAATTCCTTCTTGCTAAGAGCACAACATAGAATGCTCTTGGCTTTGCAGTTTAGGGAGATCTTTTTCTTGTCGTCTTCAATCCACTTATCTTTTTCATTAGTAACCAAAAGATCACCTTCTTCAACTATTGACCAGATCTGATAGTCGAGACCTTGTAGGAAATACTCCATTCTTGTTTTCCAATAGGCGTAATCTTCTCCATCGAACAGCGGTGGCCTGTTAACTGACTGACCTTCGGAGTGACCTTGGGCTGCCATTTAATCTTTTCTCTTCAAATCGTTGGATCTTCTTCTTTGTCGAAGAGACTAGCTCTGATACCACTTGTTGCCCAGCTAGCAAGCCCAGAGGGGGGGGGGGTGAATAGGATTCTTAAAAATATTGAGAACCTAAAATCTGTTCACAAAGTAGTCACACAAAACACACTTAGATAGATGTTACGGTTAGTAAAGATAAACAACAAACACACAAAGGCAATCACACTACACAAGGATTTATCCTAGTTCGGATCCCCTCTCCTTAGGAGTCCTATGTCCAGTCCCTGAGCAACAACTCAGGCTTTCACTACCCAAGGGTACAGTCCCCCTTATGGACCATTACACACCCAGCCGCAGCTGGTCTTCTCTTCACAACCCGAAGAGAAATACACCACCCTGGATACCACCAGGTCTTCCTTCTACTCGAAGGGAACACACACCATGGAACCCCCAGGTCTTCCTTCAACACGAAGGGAACACAAGAACACAAGAATGTGAAATGAGATCAAGCCCCTATATAAAGCTTATACAATGCTAGATCTGAAGCTAAGACTGAGAGGGAAAGATCTACAGTGAGGGACACTCTCAGTTTACATAAGCTCTCAAGACTAACACAATGAATGCAGAGAGCTAAGAGCTAAACAATCAAAGGAGTGAGGCTTGGCTCTTCGAGATGCTCGCAGAAAAACTTGTGAAAGATTGTCGTTGGTATTGTCAATCTGAAAGTTATGTTCTTCTGGAGCTTCAGTCTTCTTTATATATCTTCTACTTGAAATTTGAACGTTGAAGTGCCCGTTGTCTCTAAGCTTTTGTTTACGTTAGACTGCATGCCACTGTAGAGCAGTCTTTAGCTTTCCATGCATGCAACAAGAGAGAGAGAGAATCTTCTCTGATATCCGTTATCTTCCATACTGTCCAACGTTGTATTGAGGTGCACTGTTAGAGACTTGGAAGCATTAAATGCTAAAATAATAGATAGCTAGGCTCTCTTATTGTCAGTCTATGTTAGATTGATTTTATATAGAAATAGAAGTTCCATTCTGTTCTTCTAAAAAGATGTTTACAGAATAAGTACGGAAATAGAAGATATCGTTTGCATGCACTGCAGTGATACGTTCAGTCATAATAAATGCATGGATGTCAGAAATATCTACGTGAAGACTTTGACTTTTCAACGAACTCAGAAAAGAGTTTAGATATCAAATCGTTATATTCCATGAAATCGTTACATGCACGACTTATGAAATCGTTATGCAAATGAGTTGATATTCATGTAAATCATTGTGCACTCATAAGCAAACCGATGCACATACAAATCGTTATGCATTAATAACCAAATCGTTGTAGAGTCAAATCGTTATGATATTATCAGCAAATCGTTATGAGCAAGTTGTCAGAGACAAAATGATGTGAGCAAATCGTTGTTTGTTGTATCGAATCGTTACGGCGATCAAGTCGTTATGTAACTAAATGAATCATTACAGTGACAGAGTCGTTGTGTAACTTATCAAATCGTTACAAGGATCAAATCGTTATGAGACTTAACGAGTCATTGTGAAGCTTATCGAATCGTTATAAGGATCAAATCGTTATGAGACTTAACGAGTCATTGTGAAGCCAAAATCGTTGTGAGCGTAAATCATTGTTCTCACTTAAGAAATCGTTGCGATAACCAAATCGTTGTGAGAGAAAATCGTTGTTCTCACTTAAGAAATCGTTGCGATAACCAAATCGTTGTGAGAGCAAATCGTTGTTCTCACTTAAGAAATCATTGCGATGACGAAATCGTTGTGAGAGAAAATTGTTGTTCTTACTTAAGAAATCCTTGCGATAACCAAATCATTGTGAGAGCAAATCATTGTTCTTACTTAAGAAATCGTTGCGATGACCAAATCGTTGTGAATCAAGTCGATGTGATCTCATAGAGAATTGTTGTGAGAGGCAAATCGTTGCGATCTCTTAGAGAATCGTTATGACAACTAGAGAGTCGATGTGTACTTAGAAAATTTCATGCTTTGAACTTACATTGCTATAGAGTAAATACTACTTACCCATTTTGCTTGTTATTCCTTGTTTCATTTCCTGTGCTCAAATCTCATAGAAAATATGTTAGAATAAACTTTATTATAGTTTTTTTAATCACCAAAATAAATATGTAATTACTTTAAATTACATGGGGATAAGCTGATCATCAGAGCACGCTCGTCGCCCGGAGAACTCCCTCTAACAGACGCGCGGGGCTGGGGGTCCTAGGTAACGGTAACAACCTGTCTCACAGACAAGCCCTCAAGTGCCTAGCACCGGGCGAAAAGAGAACTGGCGGGGCAACCACCACAGAAAACGGCACAGCTGACTTGTAACCAAGATAAGCCTAGCAGGCACAGGAACGCACGGCACCCCTTCCGGAAACCCCCAGAAGGGCCATCGGCCAATGCCGGCACACACGGCACGGCTCGAGAAACCGAAACACCACCAGATAGAACAGAAATCGTTGCTCTTCTAATAATTGATTGACCGACAGAAAATCGATTATTAGATAGACACGAGCCTCCTAGCACCGCCTCTAGGACACGACCACAAAGGTGTCACCTTCGGTCACTGAACGTAGGGAGGCAACCTGCCGCGTTCCCACCAGAAGGTCCTAAGGGCACACTTGCCCTGGGGCAAATGCCGACATGCCAACCGCGGCCACAGAAGCACCTGAGGCAACACAGGTCTTGTCACTCCCTCCTAAGCCGTCGCGATACCATCACGACGGATAGGGCAACCACGACAACAACCGAGTTGCGACCGGGAAGCACGTCGCGACAACAAGGCTGTCACGACAGGAAAGCTGGTCGCGACACGATCCTTATCACGACGGCCGATTGTGCCACAATAAGGTCACGTCCGACCCGGGCGACGCCTCCTCTGATGTCGCGATGCGCACTGCGGTCGCGACATCAGTCGGGAGGCAGACCGCCAGGATGTTACATCCCAGGGTCGCCACAACACACTACAACTACACATCCACGGGGAGGGGAGCATGGGGAAAGCTGTAAAGGCATGCAATCACACAAAAGGAATCCCAATCACCCAGATTGGTAAGGCACAAGAAATCCCTACTTCAAAAGAAGAACTGAACCCATAAATGGGCCTTCTCGAAGCCACGATCGCCTCCTCCTCGCTCGTCGCCGATGCTCCCGCTCCGCACATGAGCCGCCGGCCGCTCCACCAAGCTCCAAATGTTGGAGAACAAGGGGAAGGAGGCTTCCCACCTCGGAGAGGAGGAAGGGAAGGAAAAGGGGAAAAGAAGGAAGAAGGGGCACTGGCCAAGGCTTTTAGCCTTCGGCCCCCAGAACGCGATGGGGCGGGGCATCGCGTTACCACTCTTAACACGATGGTCGTCCACACCGCGACCAGAACATGCCTCCAAGGGATGCCGCGACAACCAGACAGGTCGGTCTGCCACGCCTGCCACTCTGAAAGGCGTCAAACGACCAAAAAGTGGAAAGCAGTCGTGACCCGTTGACTGGGCATGACACGAAGACGCGATAGGGAACCAAGGCGCGACAAGAACGCGACGCACAACGGGGTCGCAACAGGGATGATTGTCGCGACGGGCACCTCCGTCGCGACACTAACGTGTCGTCCAGATCGGATGCGTTAGTGGCCAGTCATCCAACATGCATCGGAAGGACCTGGAAAGCCCGAGATGTTACAATACATCCAAAAAAAAAATAATTTCATCCTCGAAATTAAGGGCGAAACCCGGTCGGAGAAAACAACAGGTGCAAAGGGACCATTAAGTCGCACCACATCTTCCTGGTGGTCGCCACCACGACCCTGCCACAAAACGAGTGCCTAACCGGACATCCGACGGCTCATAGAGTGCATACCAACCGGTGTAGAGCACCCAATCGGATGTCGACAACTCCACAAGCGCGGCGCGCACCAAACCAACCAGAAACACTGAAACCGCTAGTCGAAAAACCACGACTGAGCCCTCAACAGTGCACACTATTGAGACCAACCAGTCAGTAACTCGCTCTGTCACCAACGACTAGACAGAGGTCCCAGCTGCTGACAGCAAACCGAGGAAAACACCAAGAGGTCAACCGTAAGACTCCGCTGAATGGCTCCGCACAACTAGCAATAGCTAGCACCTACGGCAAGGCCAAACGAGACTTTCTTAATGGTGACCCAAAACCAATTGATAGCATGCACGTGGAGAACACCACGACACGCAGGACAGTGTCTGCCGACAGCACTAGATCTCACCCAGATCATCCTCGTGGTCCGACCAGGACACACAATACATGCGGAGCCACAAAAAAGAAACTAGACCAAAATCTCCACAGGCACAATGCGTAGAGGCAAAACCAGGGAAGACGTCTGAGTTTGGCAGAGCCAAGCAACACAAGACGTCGGCAAACTACACGGAAATCAAAACAACTACAGAGGTCGAGAATAGCACGTCAACCTCAAAGGGACCTAAACCGAAGCAGGGTACCACAACCGAACGGTCTCACTCCTAAGCGAGAGGGAAAAGCCTCGGACACGGCCACGACCAAGGCCTAGCGTACCACCGATAGGGCTACCTAGACAGGGCAAAGTAGAAACCCCACAGCGGTAATGGTACAGCTATAAGGCACGGGCCAGCACAAAGTGTCCCAGAGGCGAAAAGCTCAACGCCTCCAACACCGAGCAAACTCGTGAAACGACGCACGAAGCTCACGATCAGGGCATACGACACAACACAAGGTGCCAACACAAGCACCAGGAGCCACCCAAGGTACAACACCGTGCACCAAGGCTCCAAACAGCACAAAACAAATCACTCGAGCACGAGCACATGGTGCCACCACAAGCACCAAAACTAGGCAAGATGCAACACAGTTGCACCCGAGGCCAAAACAACATGGCTAACAGGAAGGACTCTCTCCACAAGAGACCTGCCAAAAGCCACACGCAAGGAACTGCGAGCCAAAAAGGGCAGAACTGGCCACACCGGCTGCGAACCCTCAAGGCACAAGGACACGAATCATCGAAAAAGAAACATGCTCAAGGTGCAGTACACGACCGCACCAACGACTTGGAACAACTCGAGGCCAACCGAAGGGACTCTACACCACAGACCCACAAGAGAAATGCATAAACACAGGGCACCGATACCACCATGCAGGCGGAGAGGGCCACACACCAAACAGCGACAAGTGCCTCCAAAGCACGACTGAGGCACAAGCAAAACATAGACCGAAACGATGCTTGCACAAGCAAGCCAAACAACAGAAAACCAATGCTGCCTCACACTGAACACAGGGCACGCTGCCCTACATCGTCCAGTCAGGCGACAAGAAACCAGCACAGCAAGAGACGGGACAATAGGTCACCACAACCTATCTCACCACAAGGAAGCCACGTGCACGACGGGAGCAACCAGCTCAACCTCAAGACAGAACAAGGGGAGGGTCCTTCGCCACAAAGGTCGCCACGGTTTGCGACATGGCACCAAATGCCATGTGAAAGCACCACCACCCCGAGCAACCCACGGAAAGCAGAGGAAGAAGGCACACAACAGGCCTCCTCCTCACACGAAAGAGGAAACAACAACGCAAGGCTAGCACTCCCATACAAGGCACAGCCAGCCGAACAACCATGACGCTCTCCAAACTACCGTCGACAAGAGTCTGTCGGCATGGAAACACAAGCAATAACAAACTAAACCACAAGGACCCACAAGTGGTCCCGCTGGCACAACCAAGAAACTTGGAAGTGAACAACACGACAAACTGGCCAAACACAGGGCCACACACAGGGTCAAGGTCCACCACCTTGACCAAAAGCAGACGAGCAGACTGCACGCAACAGTCCAACCCAAGGGAAGATGACTCCACCAGAAGGTCGCAACAATGCGCACCTTGGCGACACAATACCACAGTGGAGAATCATCACCCCGAGCAACCAACGGAAAGCAAGGGAGGAGAACTCTCACAATAAGTCTCTTCCACACTCAAGGGGAAACCACTAAACGAGACTGGCACTTCCAAAGAAGCACAACCAGCCAGACACCCATGGCACTCACCAGACTACCATCTGGAAGAGCCCACAAGGCATGAGAAATGAAGCCAACCTCCCGACACTGGGGACACACGATGTCCCACCAGTGCAGCCAGGAAACCCGAAAAATGATCAGGAAGACAATCTAGCCAGCACCACGGCCAGACACATGGTCAAAGGCACCACACCTTGACCGAAAACACCCAAGCGGACTGTAACACGGACAGTCCCACTGGCAACATCGACAGCTCATATCTTCAGAGAGAGAGCAGCGGCAACTAAAACAAACACAAGGCAGCTTGGGAAGGACCTCCACCCAAAGCGCCAAGAGCCGTTCTGGGAACCATCACCAGAAAAACAGCCCAAACAAACAGTCAAACACACGACCAACAGAGAGAACATAGATGCTAGTGGAAGCAACACAAACTGGTTCTGGGAGAACCTCCACCAGAACCACCAAGACATCGTTTTGGGAAAAAGCCACCAGAACGCAACAACCAACACAATAGCAGCATACCTCAACCCTGAGGTAGCACAACAACTGGCAGAAACAAGCCGGGAATAGTCCTGAGAGCAAACCTCACTAGGACAACAACCAACAGTTCTAGGAAACCGCACCAGAACACAGGGCAACCAAGCGATGCACCTCAACCTCGAGGGCAACGCAATGGCAACCAACCAGACAACAGAGACCTCAAACCAAGGAGGTAACACAGCGGAAGACTTTAACGAGCACATAAGCAGTCCCAGAGGGAGAGGAACCCTCACTAGGACAACAACAAAAATAGTTCTGGGAAACATCACCAGAACACAAGCAGCCAAGCAATGCACCTCAACCCAGAGGGTAACACCGCAACAACCAGAAATGAGCACCACACAGTTCTGGGGAAACCTCACCTCCACCAGAACCAATAGAGAAGAACTCCGGGAGCACCTCACAAGAGTTCACAAATAGCCAGCACAAAGCCGGCAACAACCACAGACAGGTGTCACAGCACTCAACCAACAGTGCAACATGGCACACAAGCATCTGCTTAGCTCGAGCAAAGATGCCGACTGAGCAGAGCACAGTGCCCAACGGCGCACAGGCACACAAGGCCAAACACACAGCTAACACAACAGACACCCCAACAATAAGGGGACATCCAACAAGGACACACCCCAACAACAAGGGGACATCCAACAAGGACACACCCCAACAACAAGGGGACATCCAACAAGGACACACCCCAACAATGAGGAGACATCCAACAAGGCAACTACCTTCTACCAGATCCACAGGCAACAGCCCTGCACCGGTGAAGGCCACACCACACGCAGGCTCTCTCAGCCTTCGTGACACACCCACATGGACGTGCAGGCCGAGGACGAACCCAACTGCAGCACGAGTGAATACAGCAACCACGCTCGCAGCACGTGCACCCAGCAACAGTAGCAACACTCTCCTGCAGCTCACACTCGGATCCTGCTGTAAAGCTAGCCACCTACAACAAAGAACCAAATGCTCACCTAACAACAACTCTACACAGACGGGCCAGCATCGTACTAGTACCTTTCTTTAGGACAGCCATAGTTATTAACTTATTAAAAATCTCGTTGGACCCCTGAGCTCTGATACCACTATAACGACCTGACCTCCTGGACCCCCTCCAGGGACCCCCGAAGGTCGCGCCACCACCCACGGATTCGAAGACCTGGAAGGGTTAGAATTTAGTCCAATGAGATAAGCAATGAATTCAAATAACTATAACAAGAAAGTTCGTACATTAATAAAGAAATTATGTACAACATGTCCTAAATAAAAGTACAGGTACAGAAAGAAAGGTGCAGTCCTTAAGGGGCATACCCCGAGGACTTGCAAAAAGGCCACTCTCAACTCACGGTACAAGCGCTCACGCTCACAACTCACACTGCTGGCAATGCACGGAGAACAAGCTGCTGCCACGACCGTCCGACAACGAACTCCTGCGATAGCAAGTCCCTACCTGAAGAGAGTAGGGGGGTGAGCCTCGCGTGTTGGGTTGAGTGTGTTTTAGAATTTCGTAAAGTTGTATTTTAATGATGACCAATGAACATAACACATATTGTGATTTTGATGATGACATATTGTGATTTTGATGATGACATGTTGTGTTTTTAATGCTTAATGGGTGGAACATGTTACATACATCATTTATGTAATAACAATGCTCAAAAAGCATGTTTCAAATACTTTACACTTCATACTTTGATGATAATACCTTGTACTAATGTCTTATGTGTTAAATTCTCTGGGATATACAGGTTTTATCATGGTAGTGTCGACACACCCATTGATGGTGTCGACACTGGATCATAGTTCCTGAAGCATTTTCATGAAGACAGGGTCAAGTGTGTCGACACAGTCTGTGGTCCTGTCGACACAGTCTGTGGTCGTGTCGACACTAGACCCAGCATCCAGAAGATCCTTTTTGCGCAATTGGGACAGTGTGTCGACACACTCAGTGGTAGTGTCGACACACTCCGACTGAAACTAAAAAACGTGAATTTCTCTGGACACGTGGCTGCTTAGGAATCAAGGGATTTGACCTAGATTTCCATGCCCATGCACCCCAAGGCACCTTATGGACATATGGGCTATAAATACCCCCAATCCTTGTACTCCAAAAGAGAACCCATGGAAGAGAGCCCATACACTTCCAGAAGAAGCTTTTTGGCGGCAAAAAGGGGCTTTCCAGATCTTGCTCCATCTCCAGAATTTGCAGGCCATCCTTTCAAGAGGAAGGACGTGGGAATCAAGGGGAATCTCTGGAGAGAAGCTTGCTGTGCTAGGAAAGGGAGCAGATCCAACTAAAGAGGAGCAGTAGAAGAAGGATTTCTGGCATTTCAGATGCCATCAAAGTAGAGCATCGCTAATTGAGGAGAATCTCCATCGATTTCCATCAAGGCTCCTCAATTCAAGTGTCTGCAAGCCCTCTTCATTGAAGAACACTCATTCTACATCCATTTCTCTCACTTCTAAGTTTGTTCTTCCTTATTTCGTCTACGAGATTTGTGCATGAAGTTCTGCACAAATTTATGTGTATGAATCTATCTTGAATCAGATCATTGCTAGAGGATCTGATCTCTTTTGTGTTTGATCTAGCTTTTGTAATGTGAGCCATCGAGCTCTAGTTTGTGAGTCGTCGCACTCACTGTGTGGTTTGAGCCGTCGTGCTCAATTTGGAGTCGTCGTGCTCAAGGTTGTTTGGAGTCGTCGTGCTCCAGTGTGTGTTGTACTCAAGGTTTTGAGTAGTGTGGCCTTACTATGTGAGGGGTGGGCGTAGGAGTCACTGGAGGTGATTTTCGAACCACCTAAAAATCCTCTGTGCAATGGTTTGAATTATGATTTGACTTTGTATTGCACTAGATGCATGCATAGGGATTTCGTTCACACTTCTAATTGATTTGCTCACACACACTAATCACACATAATCTACACACACCCACACTTCAGATCAGTAAACTATTTATCTGAATTGATCTCTGATTCGAAGTAATTTTGAATTGCTTAAGCTTCCGCAATAATTGGTGTTAGATCTATTCAACCCCCATTCTAGATCTGATCCATCCACCTATTCAATCCTACAATTAGTATCAGAGCGGGTTAATATCTGTTTCTGATCTGATTTGATTGCTTCTGTTTGATCTCTGTGTTAATTGCTTGAATTGTTTGCTTGCTCTTTCACTATCTCATTTTAATTGATGGATTCTCAAGGATTTGTAGCTGAGGGTCATTCCATTAATAGACCACCATATTTTGATGGGTCTGATTATTCATACTGGAAAAATCGCATGCAAGTTTTTCTTAGAGCTCAAAACTATGAAATCTGGAGGATAGTTGAAGTGGATCCTTATGAAAATCAGGGAGATGAGGAGAATTGGACTAGAGAGCAGATTAGGAAAGCTACTCTTAATTACAGTGCCATGAACATACTTCAATGTGCAGTCCACCCTGAAGAATATTCAAGAATATCCATGTGTAAATCTGCTAAAGAGATGTGGGATAAACTTGAATTAATGTATGAGGGAACATCTCAAGTTAGGGAAATCAAAGCAAGCATACTTGTTTCTGAATATGAATTGTTTATGATGAAATCTGACGAATCAATTTCTGAAATGTTTGCTAGGTTTATGACAATTGTCAATGGACTGAAGGCACTAGGTAAGGAATACATTGATGTTGATCTGGTAAGAAAAATCTTGCACTCTCTATCATCTGTTTGGCACATAAAGGCTACAGTGATTGAAGATTCTAAGGATTTATCCAAAATTTCTTTGGATGAACTCATAGGATCTTTAATGACTTATGAAATAAATCTGAAAAGAAGTGAAGAACATTTGCTTAAAGCTAAACCAGTAGCACTTAAATCTTCATCAAGCAATAAAGAGAAAAGTCAAGAAAAATCAAGTTCTGAAGAGTCTGAGTCTAATGAGGATAAACTTGCCCTCATGACTAGGCAATTCAGAAAATTTTTAAAATCAAGAAGAGGAAAATTCAATGGAAAGAAAAATTATTCTTCTAGTAAAAGGAATGCTTCTTCTTCAAATTTTAATGCTAGCAGAAATCAAAAAACTGATGAAGATATTGTTTTCTACAGGTGCAACAAGACAGGACACATGAAGGATGAGTATCTTGAGATCAAAAAGGATAAATACAAGAAGAACAACAAAATGAAGAAGCCAAAAGTCATGATAGCAACTTGGTCAGATGAAGACCAAAGTGAGGATAAAGAAGAGAACTCCTCAAGTTCAGCAAATGAGGAGTTATGCTTTATGGCCAATAGCAGTGATGGAAAGGATTCACAAAGAAAAGGAGCAAAAGAAATTCACAAGTGCTTAATGGCAAAGAAGAGCTTCAATGAATCCAGAAAATCAACAATTCAAAAAACTTTGGCTCTAACAGCACATTCCATGAGCTCAGAGCATTCTTCATCCTCTTCAGAACACAAGAGTTCTACAAGGTCACGTAAATCAATTCCAGACCCATTTATATATTCTAATTCTGATTCTGATGCAGATGAACGCATGTCTTATGTTGAATTGATTGAATTCTGTGAAAAGATGCAAAATCTTAATGCAAAGCTGAACACTAAAAATAAAGATTTGAAAAAGACTTTAAAACATTGCCACAAAGATAGTGAAAAATTGAAAAATAAACTTGAGTTGCTCCAGAACAATGATAAACATCCTTCACAAGAAAATGAGAATTTGAAAATTGAAGTTCAGAAACTAAATTCTGAAAAAGAAAGTCTGAAAGATAAAATCAAAATTTGTGAAAACAAGTTGTCCAAGTTAAAAGAAAATCATGATAAATTGGAATATGAAAATCTTGAATTGAAAGATGAAAATGAAAAATTGATTGATCTCAATAAAAACTTCAAATTTGATAATGATCAATTAAACAAACAGATTTCTAGCATGGCTCATGATCATCAAATAAATGAAAGATGCAAACAACTTGTTGAAGAAAATAGTCATCTAAAAAGGAAGATTGAATGCTTGTTGCATGACAAATTGGACAATAATTGTAGCAATTTGAGTAATAAAATTGCTGATTTGGAAAAACAAATTACTCAATTTGAAAATGAAAAGAACAAGATGAAAATTGGTTTGGATGTCATGCTAAATAAACTTCAAATCTCAGAAAAAGAAGTTGTTGTATTAAAAGCTAAAAAATAGAAGCTTCAACATGAATTGAAAGATACTAAATACACAAGTCTTGCTTCTGTGAGAGATAAGAAAAATGAAAATAAAATAAAATTAACATTTGTTAAAGCTGCTGCGAACAAGAACTCTGCTAATTCTAATGAAAAACTTGTGAAAGTTCTTGTTTAGAAACAGACAGAGAAAAAGAAAAATGCTACTGTTAAGAAGATTCATCTACTTCCTCATCAGTCTAAAAAGCTCTAAGGCAAGTTCCAAATTCACATCATGCCAAGAGCCACCAAAAGGTACCTCCTTCTCCTCATGGTAAGCCTCCTCACATGAAAAGGAGATTCCAGCAAATGCATACATGCCAAGGTAAGTACCAGGTAAGAAATGATCTCATTTGCTTTAATTGTAATGAACCTGGTCATTTAGCCAAATTTTGCTGGAATAGAGATCAACATTTCATAAATATGTCAAATCAGTCCAGCGCTTCAAATGTCATAAATTTGGGCATACTTCTAGGGAATGTTGGCATAGAATTGATAACCTTGTGCATGCTCCCATGTTCATGTTAATGTACATAAGAATAAAGATCATGTTCATGCTGAAAACACTCAGAAATTCTATGTACATGAAAAAGGAACTGTTGCACAAAAGATCTCTTCTGAATTCCATGTTAACAATCTCAATGATAAAAATCTGGAAAATAGAAAACAAATTGTTCAGTATGTCAGTGGTGCATTCTATACTAATAACTCTAAGATTATAAACCAAGATTCTAGTGTTTCTAGTCTTCAGAAAAATGCACCCAATATAAAATTCTTTTGGATTCAAAAATCGTTGTTGCAGATTCATGGAAGATCTTTAGGACCCAAACAAGTTTGGGTTCTGAAATGTGCTGCTTGAATGTTGGATGCAGGGATCCTTGTAGTCAATTTCAAGATGAAGGCTTCATGACTAAGGCTACAAGGAAAGTAAGTGAAAGAGAATGAAAGAAAATGAAAATCTCACCAAGTAAATACTTCTGAGAGATTCCCTGCTAAATAAAAACTGATATCAATTAGGACTCTTATGCAAAGATCAATTGGTATATCAAATGGTGACCTGTGGAAGGACAAGTCAGGCTTGTCTGAAAACTATCATTATGTGTGAGGAATAACCTCTGCCAAGTACCAATGATCTTCATTGTGTAAGAGTCATTAATTAAAAAAAAAACGCGTTGTGATTGAAACATGATTGCTTGTTTATTTCATTTCTTTCATGATGATTTTTACTTGAATTACTTGCAAAAGTTTTCACATCATGCACATGTAACTAAGAATCATGATTTTGTTGAAAATGCTCAGAAACTCCATATAAATATAAATTGAACATTTTATGAAAAATATAGATGCATTAAACAAAGAATAATTATGTTATGGAACTAATGTTGCTCATAGTTCCATTAATGACAAAAGTGCATCTATACCAAAAATAAAATCATATTGGATTCAGAAATCTTTATTGCACTCTAACATTGATTTCATTGCAGGACCCAAGCAAGTGTGGGTCCCAAAACCAGCTTAATCAGCAAGCTAAGGAGTCTTGCAGCCATACATTGTAAATGGATTCAAGACATTGGCTGTGCAAGGCAAGAAATGATTGGAGAACACAGGTAAAATCTTTGAAAAGGAAATGAAGACTGTTCAGGTAAAACCTCATATCATTTCCAGATTGAACTGCTTAAGTTAAAGAAAATTCTTAGAGTCTTATCTGAACAATGAAGAGTGTGTTTTGATGTTGCTCCCAACAATGGTGTGCATAATCATGTGTTAATTGCTTGCTAGCTTTTTTATTCCATGCACATATTAAGGGGGAGTAAATTTGAAAAAGTGCAAGAATGTTCTTGAAAATGCAATGAATTTCTTGCTAAAACTAAAGAATAATTGACATTTTTGCAGTGACTATGTGGTATATCAAATGGTGAAATGTGAAAGGACAAGTTAGGCTTGTCTGGAAACTCTCATCATGCGTGAGAAAAATTCTCCGCCAGGTATCAATAGTCTCTTTCTGCATAAAGGTCATCAAGAAAAATGAAAATCTCAAAAACCTTATTTTAAGTCTTTGAAACACTTTTGAGTTTTTGAAAAACTTTTCTCCTTCAATAAATTACCTGTTGATGTATGCTTGATCATGTTCATACTTTTTTTGTGCAAACTGCCTGGAATGAACATATCTAAATTGCTTAAATGATCATTTCATATCATGCATATCTTATGGGGGAGTAAGTCAAAAGAATCTTTGAGTGAAATGCTGGAGAAATATTCCTTCGGATCTGATTTATCAACAACTCTCATTCAGTTAGTTGTCAAATGTTCTTGCAAATAAATTCCTCACTCTCACATTGCATTGGCATTCTTGGTATATCAAATGGTGATTTGAAGAAAGACAAGTCAGGCTTGTCTGGACACTTTCACTATGCGTGAGTATATGTCTCCGCCAAGTATCAAGAGTCTTGTATGCAATTGTTGAGGGGGAGTCCTTGTCTTTCAATAAAACATTCTTGCTCATTCTATTTTCACTTCATTTCATTCCTATTTCTTCAATAATCCTCATGTTCACCTTGTGAAGGGGAGATACATGAAAGGAAAAGTCATTGTCACATTCCTTGACTTTACTTGTCTATCTTGAACCCCAAACTCATCAGAATGTTTGAGTCTACCCAAGGCTCGAAGTCCATTTATAATAACCATGAACCTGGCAAACATCTCAGATATAGTTTCATTAGATTTCATGATAAACAACTCATAATTAGAAACTAACATGTTAGCCTTAGTATCCCTGACTTGAGATGTGCCCTCATAAAGCAATTCTAATTTATCCCACATCTCCTTTGCAGACTTGCACATGGAGATTCTGGAATATTCCCTTGGATGGATGGCACATTGCAGCATGTTCATGGCGCTGTAGTTCAGGGTGACCCTTCTGATCTGCTCCCTGGTTCATTGATCTTCATCTCCAGTGACTTCATTTGCCCTTTTTCAACAATTCTCCATGCTTCGTAGTTCTGTGCTCTAAGAAAGACCATCATTCTATTCTTCCAGTAAGGTTAGTCAGTACCATAAAAAAATGGAGGCCTATTGATTGAATGACCTTCAGCAACAAAACCTCTAGAGTCCATGATAGAAACAATCAAACCAAAGCACACAGCAATTTAAGCAAGTAATTGAGTGATCAAAATCTGAATACAGAAAATTCACCAAAGCACCTCAGAGTATAGAATTGACTCTGACCCGCTCTGATACCAGATGTTGGGGATCGGATAGGTGACTTTGGTAAATGAACTAAGAGATTGTGTGAATAGCAGCAGAATTAAAATGAGTAAAACACAAATTCGATCAGACTCAAGTGTGGTGTGTGAGAATAGTGAATGAGAACAGCAAACCACACAACAAACCACAGTGCACTGAAGATTTTAAGGTGGTTCGGAGAACACAACTTGTGTCTCCTACGTCCACCTCCTCACAACGGAGGAACCACTAGCACAAGTGAAGTACAAACTAGAGCACGACGACTCTAACCTCTTTGAGTTCAACAACTCAAAGAAACCTAGGAGATAGGCACGACAACCTACTCCACAGACCACTTGTGAATTCAGCAAATTCACAAGCCCTTGATCACCACGGCTCAAGCACCAGAGCACAACGGCTCCAAACCAGAGTACAAAGTACTCAAACCTCTGGATCACAATAGATCCAAGTTCTGCTAGAACAAGCACACTTAGAGAATAGATCCTCTAGCACGATCTATCTCAATACAATAGAATTGGTAAAGACAAATAGAATTGGGAGATCTGTGTAGAACACATACACAGATTCCCTAGAGAAATTGACACTCTAACCAGATACAAACTCGGCTGGATCTCCTTCTGGACCAGCACTCCTGCAATCTCGAGCTCCTCCTCTTCTTCTCCTTCTTCTCCCCTTGGCGGCGCTGCTCTGCTCCTCTGGACGCAGATGCCTCTTTCCCTCTCTTCTTCCCTTCTTGCAAAAAGCTCTTGGCTCTTGTCTTGCATGGGATGCTTTTGAGTGCCAAGGACATGGGCATTTATAGCCCCATATGTCCATAAAAGGCCTTAGGGTAAGTGGGCACAAAAACCTAGGTAGATCCCCTTGAACCCCAAGCGGCCACGTGTCCAGATGATTTTACGAAATTGAGTTTTAGCTAGAGTGTGTCGACACTACTACAGAGTGTGTCGACACACTGTCCCAAACTAGCAGAATTGGTTCTCTGGGAAGAGTCACTAGTGTCGACACTACTTCAGGCTGTGTCGACACATTGTCCAGAACTGCCAAACAGGTCTTCTGGGAACTGGATCTAGTGTCGACACCACTTCAGGCTGTGTCGACACACTTGACCATTTCTTCATCATTTTGCCTTGGGTTTGAAGCATTGTGTCGACACCAGTTGGGGGTGTGTCGACACTACCATGACAAAATTTGTATACACCTGCAAAATTAACACATAAATCATTAGTACAAAATATTATCATTAAAATATGAGATATTAAACATCAAGAACATGTTGTTTAAGTATTATTGTGATATGTATAGAAAGTACAACATGTTCAACATATCATCATCAAAATCACAATGTGTCATCATCAAAATCAAAGTATGAGTGATGTTCATTGGTTATCATTAAAATACAACTTTAGGAAATTCCAAAACACACTCAACCCAACAATACCGTCACGTTCTGGCCACCTGACGTGACCGACCTGTCGCGATCCTCAAACGACACTGTCACGTTCTATTTTGACCCCGTCGTGACCCTTACTAGGGTACATCGCGATCTCAGACTTTTGCATGAAAACCCATAATTTGTGATGTTTGACACTCTGCAGTGCCTATAGCCTTATTAAATAGTCATACACGTAGTAAGTACACATAGGATAAAGTAAATATATTATGAATGATGTAAAAGCCATGCAAATGACATACTTCTATCTATGATTTCTCTTACACATACACACACTTTGAACCATCTATTATGGCTTAACTTGGCATGAAAATACCTCATAACACATCTGGTAATTTTTGTTGACTATATATTTAAGTTGCCCTATTTTAAACGAACTTGTCTACGATTCTCGCGATGTTTTGGGAATACCGTTATTGACGCTCCACTGTTCTAGAATTCCTCTAGAACGTCGAGCACTTGTTTCTATACAAACACACTCTCTTGACTTGGACGAACTCTCTATCGAATACTCCTTCTACCGGACTAGTGAATCTTTGTTCAAGGCCTCCGTAAGTCTCCTCTGTCCATGGATTCCCACATGGTTGACGAGCTGATTGTACCCTAACACATATGACACCCTTTAGGGATCAACATGATCTAAACGGCTATTAGAAGTTCACTCTTATCTTGAATCACGCCGCACCTCTGGACCTGTGCGCAACATGGCAAGCGAAAGGGTATTGAATTCCACCTGACTGTCAACACCAATGTTGTGCAACTGTTACTATCGTTTGTTTACTCAACGTGTTACGTGCAATGGCCCTTAGTTCTCATCTATACTCTACTTACTCGTCTATTCACTTTCACTCTACTATCTCGTCTCTTCATCTAGTGCTCTCGTCTATTTCTTGGTACTCTATATTGGCCATTGACTGATTGTCTAAAGATAAACAATATAACCAATACCTGGCAATATATAAAGGGCCCGGTCTGGTCCTGGGATGTGCGCCAA
This sequence comes from Colocasia esculenta, assembly GCA_014218235.1. Taxonomy (NCBI): domain Eukaryota; kingdom Viridiplantae; phylum Streptophyta; class Magnoliopsida; order Alismatales; family Araceae; genus Colocasia; species Colocasia esculenta. The sequence continues at coordinate 22,702,614 of CM024766.1, forward strand.
AAAGTGCTATTTGCCCATGGGAGTTAAATGACTAGAGTGTTTGGCATTACACTAGAGTGCTATCTATCTCGACTATCTAAATGACAATCAAAGTCTATATTCTCTCATTGTCTACATGACAAACAAAGTGCTATACTATACTCGTTGTGCTATTGATATACTTGTGCTATTTGTGCTATGGCCATCTTGCTATTGTGCTATACTCGATGCTTGTGCTATATTCGGAAACTTGTGCTATTTCAATCACGTGCTATTATGCTATCTCTCACATTACTTGACTCTCTCGCTCTATCATTAGTTACTCTGCATTTTAATACATTAATCATTTAAAGTTTGCTTGACTATTGAGATTTAAGTCCTACTGGGCGTTATCGCTCACCCTGCGTTATTTGTTGTTGTGTTCTCAGGTGAGACCGAGGATGATACATACACTCAAGAGGACGGGAATGACCAGGAGTGAAGTCATGAGTACCCTAGCATCCTAGTATTACGTTAGAGTTCGAGTTTAGCTCTTTTGCCTTTGTTCAATGTAATTAGGCCCTATAGAACGGCTCTGATATTAGTGGTTGTAACTAGACATTGGAAAGTATTAGTGAGAAGAATTTGCTTTAGTGTTTATTTCTTGTTCAATGGTGTGATGTCTAGTACTCGCTCTATACCCGTTTATTTGCAACTGCCTCACGTTTCGATATTCCACGTCGGGGTGTGACAGTTTTGTGGTATCAGAGCCTAGGTTATTCTCAAGTATAGGATGATCTAGGTTGACCTGCCTTGACTAGAGTCAATTATCCTACCTATGTGAGTTGTGGTTAGAGCCATGGGTAACTAGCTAAAATGAACTCACACATGCAAGAATTAAATTCCACATCAATATCATGACAATAAGTTATTTTTGTAGGAACTAAGCAATCAAGATGATTGCTAAACGTGCTCAAATGAGGGGCATGCAACAGACCATTCAAGAACTGATGGGTGCAATTGTGCAAGCTACCCAAGGTGGTGGGAACCGTGGCGGTGCAGGCGAGCTGCATCGTAACTTCCAGAATTTGAACCCACCTAGGTTCAGTGGATCCACGGATCCAGATGAGGCCGAACACTGGCTAAAGGAGACGGAAAGAATTTTCTGTGTCATGCAATGTGCAGCGGGGGACAAGCTTCTACTTGCTACATTCCAATTGGAAAAGGACGCCCGCGCTTGGTAGGAGTCAGTGGAAGCTACCAGGGAGAATGGTCAATTCACCTGGACTGAATTCAAAGAAGCATTTAATTCCAAGTACTTCTCGGAGTGTGTCCAAGAAAGGAAGGCTGCAGAATTCGCTGCTCTTAAACAGAGAAGCCTGTCTGTGGCAGAATATGAAGCTCAATTCTCAAGACTGGCAAGATATGCTGAACACTTAGTTAACACTGAAAGGATGAAGGCTAAGCGTTTTCTCAACGGCCTTAAGCCTCAGTACATTACCCAATTAGCCCCTCTCGACATCCAGACTTACGCCGAGATGGTAAAGAAAGCTCAACTATTAGAAGATGCTACGGACTTTACCGATCGTATCAAAGGGAAGTTCGTGAAGAAGGAACTAACATAGGGCATGACATCTGCTAAGCCAACTAATGGCAAGAAGCGTCCTTTCAACATCACGGAAGGAAACCCAAGATCCCTGTCCCCAACACTCTCCAGCGAAAAGCAATTGCATCCATTGTGACAAGCTAGGTCATACGGCTGATGAATGCTAGAGGAAAGTCGGCACATGTCTGCGTTGTGGCAGCCGCGAGCATCGCATCCCCGAGTGCCCGCTGCTGAAAGAAAATGAAAGGCGCCCTAATGTGCCTGAGAAACAGGGCATACTGCAAGCCCTGCATGACGAAGAGCCCACTGAGGAAGGTGACATGGTAGAAGGTACCCTACAAGTTTTCTCCTTATCAGCATTTGTTTTATTTGATACTGGAGCAACTCATTCATTTATATCTCAAAACTTAGCTGATACCCTGAATGCTAAACCTATATCCATGGGTTGTGAATTTTCTGTCACAACGCCACTGGGAGAGAAGGAGAAATTGAACAAATACTTCCCATATGCCGATGTAATGATCGGAGACCATAACCTAAAAGTCGACCTGGTGTGTAGGTCTATGGAAGGCTATGATGTAATCTTGGGAACCGATTGGTTGTCCACTTATGGGGCAAGTGTCGACTGTAAGAAAGGGAAAGTTACCTTTAGTGATTTCCCTAAGTTGTCATTCACTGGGATTAGACATAAGAGACGGATGTCTCTAATTTCTGCCATAAAGGCCCACAACATGATAAGGAAAGGTTACTTTGATTACCTTGCGGCCGTAATAGTTGAAAAGAAGGGTTCTAAGATAGAAGACATTCACATAGTCCAGGATTACCCAGATGTATTTCCCGAAGATCTGCCAGGGATTCCCCCGGAACGTGATGTCAACTTCGCCATTGAGTTGATCCCTGGAGCTGCCCCAGTATCGCGTCAACCGTACCGGATGTCACCTGCCGAGTTGAAAGAATTAAAGGCGCAACTGATGGAACTATTAGAGAAGGGGTTCATCAGACCAAGCACTTCCCCATGGGGAGCACATGTGCTATTCGTCAAGAAGAAAGATGGATCGATGAGGCTATGGATCGACTATCGTCAACTCAATCAACTAACCATCAAGAACAAGTACCCATTTCCTAGGGTCGATGAACTTTTTGACCAGATATCCAGAGCTCAATATTTTTCCAAGGTCAATCTTCGATCTGGCTATCATCAAATGAGGATCAAGGATGACGATATCTTTAAAACGGCTTTCAGGAGTAGGTATGGACACTATTAATTCGTCGTTATGCCTTTTGGTCTAACCAATGCTCCTGCAGCCTTTATGCAACTCATGAACAGCATATATCGGCCATACCTTGACATGTTCGTGGTCGTCTTCATCGATGATATCCTTATACATTCAAAGACCAAGGAGGAACATGAAGAACATCTGAAGATAGCACTGCAAGTCTTGCAAGACAACAAACTGTACACAAAATTGAGCAAGTGCGAATTTTGGCTCGAAGAAGTGTCTTTCTTGAGCCATGTCATCTCAAAGGACAGCATCTCCGTTGATCCCTCCAAAGTCGATGTTGTACGCAATTGGGAGAGACCAACCAGGGTCACCAAGATCAGAAGCTTCTTAGGACTGGTTGGCTACTACAGGCGGTTCATAAAGGACTTCTCAAAGATCGCCGTTCCTCTCACGCGTCTAACACGAAAGGAGAATCCCTACTCTTGGAGTAATGAGTGTGAGAAAAGTTTCCAAACTCTCAAAGATTGTCCTACCTGAGCACCTGTTCTCACTCTGCCAATAGAGGGAGAAGGTTTCTCTGTCTACACCGATGCCTCAGGAATTGGGCTAGGGTGTGTACTGATGCAAAAGGAGAAAGTCATCGCCTACTCTTCCCGACAACTGAAGACTCATGAAGTCAACTACCCTGTTCATGATCTTGAGTTGGCTGCCGTGGTCTTCGCTTTGAAAATCTGGAGACATTACTTGTATGGAGAACAATTCACTGTCAATTCAGACCATAAAAGCTTAAAGTACTTATTCTCCCAGAAGGAACTCAACATGAGACATAGAAGATGGCTAGAATACCTGAAGGATTTCGACTTCAACATCCAATACCATCCAGGCAAGGGTAATGCCATGGCTAATGCTCTTAGTAGAAAGCCGATGGCGTCTGTTTCGAGTCTAGTCCTTGGCGAGATGCAACTACTAGAACAATTCGCAAGGTTAGACTTAAATATTGAACATAGGGATGATCGAGTCTTGGTTCCCAATATCAAGATTCAATCCGACTTGCTGGAAGAGATTAAAGTTCAACAAGATAATGATTCATTCTTAGTTCGCATCAAGGAAACCTTAGCTGAAAGACCAGACTTTGCTATGACTAAGGATGGAAGACTGGTGTTCCAAGGGAGGACATGCATTCCCGACAATGAAGAACTGAAGAGGAAGCTAATGGATGAAGCTCACAAAACAAAGTACACTATCCACCCTAGGGGTACCAAAATGTACCAAGACATGAAAAGGATGTTTTGGTGGCCGAACATGAAGAGAGAGGTAACCGAGCATGCTGCTCACTGCCTTACTTGCCAACAGGTAAAGGCGGAACACCTGCGCTCTGCTGGCGTACTCAGACCCTTAGATATTCTGGAGTAGAAGTGGGAAAGCATTGGCATGGACTTCATCATGGGTTTACCTAAGACTCGTGGTGGACTCGACACCATATGGGTCACTGTTGACCGATTAACCAAATCCGCTCACTTCCTTGCTATAAAGAGTAAGTGGTCGGTAGAAGTACTAGTTGCCTTATATGTCAAAGAGATTGTAAGACTTCATGGAGTTCCATCATCCATAGTCTCGGATCGAGATCTGAGATTCACATCTCATATTTGGAAAGGACTGCAAGGTGCACTGGGTACTAAACTCAACTTTAGTACCGCATTCCACCCACAAACTGATGGACAAACTGAAAGAACCAACCAAATAGTGGAAGACATGTTGAGAGCTTGCACTATAGACTTCCAAGGATATTGGAACGAGCACCTATCCCTTATTGAGTTCGCCTATAACAACAGTTATCAGGCGAGTATTAAGATGGCACCGTTTGAAGCACTCTATGGAAGGAATTGTAGATCTCCTGCATGCTGGAATGAGGTGGGAGAACAGTAATGGCTAGGCCCGGATATGGTACAACAAACACCAAAGGACATTCAGGTGATTAGAGATCGGCTCAAGATTGCTCAGTCCAGACAAAAAAGCTATGCTGACAGAAGAAGGAGAGATTTAGAATTTCAAGTCGGTGATCATGTACTTTTAAAGATGTCTCCTACTCGTGGCATCCAAAGATTTAGTGTAAAAGGAAATCTCAGTCCTAGATTCATCGGTCCTTTTGAAGTGCTCGAAAGGATTGGTGAGGTTGCATACCGACTGGCATTGTCACCAGACCTAGCATGCGTACATAATATGTTCTATGTTTCCATGCTTAGGAAATATGTTTATGATCTTACGCATATCATTCACCACGAGAAGTTGGTGTTAAACAAGGACATGACCTACGAAGAGAAGCCAGTCAAGATACTGGAACGGAAGGTGAAACAGCTCAGGAACCGTCCCATTCACGTGGTTAAAGTCTTATGGAATAATCGCGGAGTGGAAGAAGCTACATGGGAACCGGAAGGAACCATCAGACGGAACTACCTCGATCTTTTCGGTAAGACATTCTCTCCGCTATGATCATATGAATTTGGGGACCAAATTCTTTTAAGAGGGGGAGGATGTAGCAACTTGGATTTTTTCAAAAAATAAAAATTTAATAATAATAAGAATAAAAGAAATTGGAAAATCAAATAAAAGAGAATTAAATAAAACCCATTAAATGAAAAGAAGTAATGGGCTTTGTTAAATGGATCCATTAGAAATTAATGGACCAAAATATGGATTTTTAAAAAGGGAATAATAGGAAAATACCCTAAATTGGTAACTTAATTATTACTTAATTAGAAAAGAGATATTTAATGCATTAAATAGGAAGTTTGGGTTGGAATTAGATTCCTAACCCTACCCAATTAGATTGGCCATAAAATTACCTCTCTCCTAACCCAATTGGGAGGTTGCATGCTTAGAAGGGTGAAAGGAATTAGGAAATCCCAAAATTTAAAAGGGGTTAGAGTCATATTAGGAAATAGAAACATAGGAAGCATAAATACTCTCCTAAATCCCCCATGGTCAGCCCTAGCTTGTTGCCAAGGTTGCTGGACCAGGAGGAGAGGCCAAGGAGGAGGAGATCTCGTGGGGAGAAGACTCTCTCAAGATCTCTCTCTCGTTCTTAAAGTTCTAGCCCTAGAAGAGTAAAACGACTAAAGGTAGGCATTCTCACAAGCATAAATCATAAAATTTCGTCAGTAGGTTGTTCCAACCATCAGGGACAAAAGCCCTCTAGTTTCATAATTTTCCATGAAGCGTATCTTTTGTTCTTGATTTTTGAAGTTCTACACTCATCATGACCCCGACCCTTCATCTTAAATCTTGTTCTCCATGTATACTCAACCCCATGCCACGAAATTTTTATTGGAGATACTGATGCATGTTAGACATCTTTTGCCCCTAAAAGTCCTAATTTTCATCCACCCTATCCTGCAAATTAATTCTTTCTTCTCAACTATTCATAGTCTTCTATTCTCCATGATTGACTTGATTAAAGCCTATCAGAACCATGTTTGTTTTTAAATTCCTAATTACTGGAAATGCTCTTGCATGTCTAGAGTCGTTTAAAATTACTTTCATGAATTTTCGTCGCTTGTACAATTAGTTATGGATTTTTTATTCACCCTGTGTCAAAATAAGGTAGATCTGGACCGCAATCCAAGAACATGTCCTTTCCCTGTCAGACTCAGGCGTAGAACCTGAGAATGTGACGGCCCGATAGGGCGCGTTCTCAGGGCTGTTGCGACACAGGACCTGTCACGATCTGATCGCGACAGGGTATACCGTCGCGTTCTGGCCGCCTCACCTGACTGACCTGTCGCGATCCTCAAACGACCCTGTCGCGTTCTATTTTGACCCTGTCACGACCCTTATTGGGGTTCATCGCGATCTCAGGCTTTTGCATGAAAACTTATAATTTGTGATGTTTGACCCTCTACAGTGCCTATACCCTTGTTAAACAGTCATACACATAGTAAGTACACATGGGATAAAGTGAATAAATTATGAATGATATAAAAGCCATGCACATGACATAATTCTATCTATGATTTCTCTTACACATACACACACTTTGAACCATCTATTATGGCTTAACTTGGCATGAAAACACCTCATAACACATCTGGTAATTTATGTCGACTATATATTTAAATTGTCCTATTTTAAATGAACTTGTTTACGATTCTCGCGATGTTTTGGGAATACCGTTATTAACGCTCCACTGTTCTAGAATTCCTCTAGAGCGTCGGGCACTTGTTTCTATACACACACTCTCTCTTGACTTGGACGAACTCTCCGTCGGATACTCCTTCTGTCGGACTAGTGAATCTTTGTTCAAGGCCTCCGTAAGTCTCCTCTGTCCATGGATTCCCACATGGTTGACGAGCTGGTTGTACCCTAACACCTATGACACCCTTTAGGGATCAACATGATCTAAACGGATATTAGAAGTTCGCTCTTATCTTGAATCACGTCGGACCTCTAGACCTGTGCGCAACATGGCCAGCGAAGGGTATTGAATTCCACCTGACTGCCAACACTAAGTGCTCGTGTTGTGCAACTGTTACTATCACCTGTTTACTCGACGTGTTACGTGCAATGTCCCTTAGTTCTCATCTATACTCTACTTGTCTATTCACGTTCACTCTACTATCTCGTCTCTTCATCCAGTTCTCTCGTCTATTTCTTGGTACTCTATATTGGTCATTGACTGATTGTCTAAAGATAAACAATATAACCAATGCCTGGCAATATATAAAGGGCCTGGTCTGGTCCTAGGATGTGCGCCCAAAAGTGCTATTTGCCCATGGGAGTTAAATGACTAGAGTGTTTGCCATTACACTCGAGTGCTATCTATCTCGACTATCTAAATGACAATCAAAGTGCTATATTCTCTCGTTGTCTACATGACAAACAAAGTACTATACTATATTCGTTGTGCTATTGATATACTTGTGCTATTTGTGCTATGGCCATCTTGTTATTGTGCTATACTCGACGCTTGTACTATATTCGAAAACTTGTGCTATTTCAATCATGTGCTATCATGCTATCTCTCACATTACTTGACTCTCTCGCTCTATCATTAGTTACTCTGCCTTTTAATACATTAATCATTTAAAGTCTGCTTGACTATTGAGATTTAAGTCCTACTGGGCATTATCGCTCATCCTGTGTTATTTGTTGTTGTGTTCTCAGGTGAGACCGAGGATGATACATACACTCAAGAGGACGGGAATGACCAGGAGTGAAGTCATGAGTACCCTAGCATCCTAGTATTATGTTAGAGTTTGAGTTTAGCTCTTTTGCCTTTGTTCAATGTAATTAGGCCCTATAGAACGGCTCTGATATTAGTGGTTGTAACTAGACATTGGAAAGTATTAATGAGAAGAATTTGCTTTAGTGTTTATTTCTTGTTCAATGGTGTGATGTCTAGTACTCGCTCTATACCCGTTTATTTGCAACTGCCTCACGTTCCGATATTCCTCGTCGGGGCTGAACGCGACATTGTTGATTGTACACTTCCGTTGTCTAGAGTTCCATGCACGAATCAATATGCCCACCTTCTCTAAACTGTCTCACAGATTTAAAATAGTAAAAATGAACTAATAGAGTGGTGAGAACAGGTCATATCCATAGAGAGGCTAAGTAGAATTTGACTTAAACTACTTTGACTTGAAACCATTCTAAAGAACACATTTTCACCAAAATAACATTGCATTAAAAGTAATTCTGTAAACAACATCAATTAAATTCTTCACAACTCGACAGATCAAAGATAGTGAAAGAACAAGCTGAATTGAGATTAAAAAGGGAATCGATATCAATATACCCTCACAATTGAGGGGTCAAACCGATAGACAGAAAGTTTAACTAAAAATTATCGAACCAATTTACCCCTACAGCTCAGGGGATGAATGGTCAACAAGAATTGTTCTCCACAAACACCGAATCAATACCTTCACAGCTCACAGATCGGACAGAAAATAAAAATAGAAATTAATTGCTACTAAATCAGAATCCTCATATTATTGTTGAAGAATAGGAATCAAACAACATTAATGACTCGAAAACAAACCAGAAAATTTAGACATCTTCACATTATTAACTCCAGCATCTGCTATAACAAGAACATGGACTTCACAAACTTAACTGTGGATCTGAACTCAGTAGATGTCCGGAATTCTTCTGGAAGCCTTCTCGACGCCGTCGCCCTCCTCCGCAACACCTCTTCGTAGATGATCCAGTAGATGCGCTTCTGGATCGTCCTCCTCTCTTCCACAAGGAACAAGATGTGGTCCCGATCACAAATGTCTGCAACTTACTAGACCGCAACACTGCTGCCTCCGCAACAGAGCAAATCAAAAGACTTCTGATGGAGGGATCAGGAAAAAAAAAAAATCACAAAATTATTAAAGAGATCACAATGGGGACTATCTCATTCCTCCCGCGAACCTAAAGATTGAACTGATCACAACAGAGGATCAAGAACTACTATGTAAAGCGCATAATGGAATTGGTAGGTGCAGCAGCGTCAGATTAAATGCAAAGAGAATTCTGAACATTAAAAGTATGACCGGTGAAAAATCACAACAACTATGCTAAACTAATTTCACCATTCAAATAAACGCTTCAGACAGAACAGAGTTGGAAAAGATAAAGGGAATAAACGGAAAACAATTAGAGAAAGATATCGAATAATAGATTCAAAGGTTGCCTCTCCCTGGATTGATCTCACAAATGCTCAACCCCTTACAGAAGGAAAGAAGAAGCGAAGAAGAACAAATAACAAAGACGAAAACCCGAACCTCAAAACCCTCTGAAATCTCTCACAGCAGCAGAAAAATTCCTCAAAAGATACTGAACCAAAAGCCCCCTCACAAACCACAGAACGACCAGAAATCTGAACTAGCAACAAGAACACTCCACTGCTCAAACCCCTTACAGAAGAAAAATCCCAAAAAAAAATGCTCACAGGAGAACCATCTCCAATGCTCAAAAGCGAAAATATAGAAGAAAAATGGAAGAATTCCCCCTGAAGAGAGGAAGAAGCACTCGGAACTCTCACAGAACAAGGAAAGGAAAACCCAAACTGCTAAACTAAAAATCCCAAAAAAATCGAACTAGCCAACCCACCGGACCTTAGGACCTTGGGTCCTTAAATAGGCTTCCAGGCACCTTTGCTCCCTCCCACGCAAGCTCCAGCCTCTGCATCGCACGATCACCAGCACACATACCAGCTTCGCACGAGAGCTCCGCACACCCTGCCTCCAGCGCTCCCAGCTTTCGCCAGCACCGAACCTGAGCGCCTTCATGTCCTGCTCCCGCCTCCACACCAGCACACAGCCAGCCTCACGCCCCAGATCGCACAGCAGCAAGCTTCGCACAGCAGCCCCAGCTCTGCACACTCCGCCGCCACCTCAGCACATCCCGCCGCTTCAGCCAGCAGCTCACATCGCACACCTGGGCGCTGGCTGCCCAAGTTAACACCATCGCGCGCCGTACCGCCTCCAGCAGCTCTGATCCCAGCTCCATCTTCCCGCCACGGCCGCACTGGCCACAGCCCGCACGCCCCATCGCATCAGCCTACATCGCGCCAGCCACCCTGGCTCTGCACAGCTTGCCACCGCTTTCCAACATGCTTACATCAATCTGGTGGATAAGAAAAAGAAACAAAGGTTTTAAATGGAGTGTGTGGGATTGGTTAGGGTACAAGGTTTATTTATTATTATTATTAAAAAAATCTTATTTATTTACAAAGTCATACTTATTTATTAATAAAGGATATTTACAAAAATATTTATTAAGATAAAATTACTTATGTACAATATCTATTTACACAAAATCTTTTATTTCCCAAAGTGTATTTGTGACAAGAAAATGAACCTAATTAGTCTGAAGAAAAAGAAAATTGACTTATTGAATGAAAATCTAACTTGTGTCCTACCAAAATTTTTAACTAATATGCTGAAAAACTATTTATGGATGAAATGGAAATTAAAATCAAAATTTACATTATTTATAGACAACTGATGTCTAAAATTTACTATATGTATGGAATTTAACGCTAAAAATTTAGTAATTATTAGGGGTGTGACACTAAATGTGGATAATCTAAGAGGAAAAACAATGAGTGCATTATAAAGAGAAGACTAGCTTGAAATGTTCTTCGCCATTTTCCAATTATTCCAAGACTAAAGAGATTATTTATGTCCTCTAAAACGTTTGTGAGTATGACATGGCTTGAAAGTAAACGTCAAGAGGATGGCATGTTAAGGCATCCTGCTGATACTGCTTGTTGGAAAATTTTAGATGCTATTGATGATTTTAGGTTGTCGAAATGTACGTATCAGATTAGCAAGTGATGATTTTAATCCCCTTGGTACTATGAACATTAGTCACAGTACATGGCCAATTTTGTTATTTCCTTATAATTTTCCATCATGGGAATGCATGAAAGCACCGAATATTTTTTTATCATTACTCATTTCTGGCCCAAAAGGTCATGGCAATGATGTTGATGTTTATCTAAAACCACTCATAGACAAGTTGCAGATTTTGTGGCATAGTGTTGAGACATTTGACGCAACTAGAAATGAGATGTTTTGTATGCGTGTAGTGCTGTTATGGACAATTATTGATTTTCCAGCATATGCATATATGTCTGGCTAGATTACTAAAGGTCGGCTAGCTTGCCCCAATTGTAATAAAAACACTTGTTCTAAATGGCTTGATGCTAGTGTAAAATATTGTTATGTAGATCACAGAAGATGCTTATCTAATGATCACAGATTTTGAAAAATGAACCAACAATTTGATGGACATGAAGAATGGGATGAGAGACCCACAATATTATCTGGGCATGAAATATTACAGCAACTACAAGGCCTCTCTTTCAAGCTGGGGAAAAAGAGTATCAATAAAAAAGGTAAAACGAGAAAGAAAGTGGAAAAAGTTGATCTAGATAAATATTTAGGTTGGAAAAAGCATAGCATTTTCTTCTCTCTACCATATTGGAGTTCTTTGTTGTTATGTCACAATCTTGATGTCATGTATATTGAGAAGAATATATGTGAAAGTCTCATCAGAACACTTCTAGAAACTAAAGGAAAGAACAAAGATGGAGCTAAGGCTCGCAAGGACTTGCAAAACATGGGTATAAGGACATCTCTTCACGCACAACAGATTGGTGAAAGTAAAATCATTTTGCCAATAGCTCAATTTACATGTAGCAAAAAAGTGAGAAATTATTTTCGTTTTGTTTCAAAAAGTGAAGGTTCCAAATGGATATGCATCTAATATTGCCAAACAATTTTTCAACAAGGAAAAAATTGTGGGGTTTAAAAAGTCATGACTATCATGTCATAATACAACAACTACTTCCAATAATAGTACGAGAACTTTCCTAAAAGAAATTATCCACCGTCATAAGTGACTTATGTCATTTCTTTGTAGATTTGTGCTCGAAGATTGCCACAACATAAGACTTTTATGAACTTGCCAGTCAAGTTGAATTGCTTTTGTGCCATTTGGAAATGATATTTCCCCTCAGTTTCTTTTATATCATGATACATTTGATCACTCATTTAGCAGATGAAGCTAGAGTTGCTAGTTCAGTACATTATAGATGGATGTATCCTATTAAGAGGCATTATGGCTTTGCTAATATATTTTCTTATATTTATATGATGTCTTCTATTATAGTTGTCATTGATACTTGTTTTCTATAGATATTTAGTGCGATTGAAATCTTACGTGTGAAATAAAGCATGTCCAGAAGGATCAATTGCAAAGGAATATATAATAGAGGAGACACTCACATTTGCATTTAGGTGTTGGAATATATGGCTAGTCGGCAGAGCAAGAGAGGGGTGAATTTCTATGCCCAATAAAAAATTATTTTTACCTATCTAGATTAAACAATATAATTTGCACAGCGGAAATAGAAGTTACTTCTAGGCAAAACCAACCCTAACGTGTACAGAAGGGAGGTAGAAGACAAGGAAGCAAACCACAGAGTGGACACAGATTTTAGAGTGGTTCGGCTTACACACCACATGTGCACCTATATCCACTACCCCACACCGCTATAAGGATTTCATTCCTAACATGTTTCCCTGGGTACAAGCTGATAATCCTTCCACACACACACCGTTGTTTTCTGGAACAACACCAACCCCACCTCGTTTCTAGGGATGATATAACCTGATGTATAGCATGTCATACGTACCACACACCTAACTGCTCACACAGGAGCACAACACACATAGACTGAGTTTTGGTTCAATTAAGAACTACAAACATGAACATGAGGAATAAGAATGAAAACACTAGTGTATCGATTCCCCCTATTCAGATATGAAGAGTTGTTGTAAGATGATGAACATCGATCTAGTACACGACTTGAACTCTTCAATGAAGCCTTTTAGACTTTGCTCGGATGTAGAACAATCCTCCGATGTTTGGTAGCAACTCCACACAGCAACTATGATATTTTCCACTCTTGACTTTGAGATTGATGCAGGCTTCTTTAGAATCTCACTAAAAACCCTAGCTTCAATGAATGGAACTATTCTAGTTTGATGGGGTTCTCTTATGGGGCTTGGGATAGGTGGTATATATATGTACCAACCCAGAAGATCCCAACTTGAATGCATCTTTGGGTAGAGACCTAATGGAGGAAAGAGTCCATCCAAAATAGGAAACTACGTCGTCATAATCGGTCGACCTAAAATCTCAATTGATCATCTAATTTGTTCACTGTCCCCAAACCAATGTTGTTGGGAAAATCGGTCGTCCAATTTTCAGTTTGGTCACCAATCGAAAGCTTCTTCTCCTCTTCACCAATCGGAAGGAGTTCCCTTCAGCAATCGATTGGGCTGCCATTTTCGGTTGTCTGATTTCTACTTGTTCACTAATCAACGCATGTCTTTCTTCATCAATCATTGCAGACCTTCACCAATCTATAGGATCCTAAATTCGATCAATCGATTTCCATATTTCTGTCGTCTGATTGCCTGACTGTCCCAGGTCCCATGTTACTAGGAAAATCGATCATCTGATTTTCCTAAATTAGTCCTCCAATTTCTTGCAAAGTGCAAAACCCTCTGACTCTGTTTAGTTTGTTCAATGCAATGTTTTGGCCTTTATAATGTCCACATCAAATGAGACTTTTTCCCAATTTTGTTGCACACTTAACACAAAAATTATAGCCTCAAATTAAATATAAATAAATCAAATGGTTGGGTCATCAACATGAATATAAACAGGTGCTTTGTGATGTTTTCAACATGAATTAGAATTAGATGTTTTGTGATCATCACAATCTACAGAGTACAAGAATAGTATTTAGGATCTCAAGCATTGCAGAGCCAACTTGTACGTGACCTCGCTAACCTGTTCCAAGATGGGAAAGGGACCAACAAACCTCGAGCTAAGCTTGCCCCTCTTCACGAACCTAAGAACACCCTTGGTTGGCGAGATCCGTAGGAGCACACTGTCACCTGCCTCAAATTGTAGTGGCCTCTGGTGAACATCTGCAAAACTGTTCTATCTGCTCTGCGTTGTCTACAGTCTCTGCCAATCAGTCTCGTTGTATTTGTGCACTACTGTACAGGCTCTAGTCCTAGTAACTACCTCTCACCAACCTCGTGCCAATGCAAAGGTGTCTGGCACAGTCTGCCATACAAAGCCTCGTAGGGCGCCATCCTAATGCTGGAGTGAAAGCTATTATTATAAGTGAACTCCACCATGGAAAGGTACGACTCCCACGTGCCACCCCAGTCCAAGCAGCACATTCTCAGCATGTCCTCGAAGGTCTGTATGGTTCTCTCTAACTGACTATCTGTCTGTGGGTGGTAAGCTGAACTCAGCCTCAACTCTGTGCCCAATGCTCTCTGAAAGCTGTGCCAAAAGTGCGAAGTAAACCATGGATCTCTATCTAAGAAAATAGAGATCGGGGTCCCGTGTAACGAAACCACTCTGTCCACGAACAATATAGCAAGTTTGTCCACTGACCAAGTAGATCTGACTGGTAAGAAACTCGTTGTCTTCGTCAGATGGTCGACGATCACCCACACACTATCGTGACCCTACGAGGTACGATGTAAACCAACAACAAAGTCCATGGTGATGTGTTCCCACTTCCACACAGGAATGGGTAACGACTCAAGCTCACCACCAGGACGTTGATGCTCAGCCTTCACCTGCTAACAGGTAGGGCAACGAGTGACAACCTCAGCTACATCTCTCTTCATCCCGGGCCACCAAAAGATTCCCCTCAACTCATGGTACATCTTTGTGGAGCCAGGATGAATAGAGTACCTCAACCGATGAGCCTTAGTTAATAGCTCTTGTTTGATGTCTGCTGGAACGTACAGTCTGCCTTTGAACCTAACCTCCCTATCATCGTCTAACTCTACCTCTGGCATCTGCAATATCTCTGCTAAGTTAGAATCTACACTCTGAGCCTCTATCACCTACTGGTACATGGCTGGTCGAACAGTCAAATTGGTCAGCATGGCTCTATCTCTAAATCTTGACGGAAGGAACACTCCCTGAATAGCATCCTCCAATAACACTCCCTGCACATCACATAATAGGTTTGATTAATTGAGTCTTATCTATTTTGTGTAAAATATTTTTAATTGGGCGATAACCAATTCACCCCTCCCCTTTTGGTTGTCCATAGCATCCTCACTCTTCAATTGGTATCAGAGTAGAGCTCTTGATCTAAAGAGAGATCCTGTATGTGATGGCCAATAAGAGATTCATTCTTGAAGGTTTCTTTATCCAACGTCCACTGTTCTTTGATGCAATAATTATTCCTATTGGAAAAACCATATGCACGTCTTTCTCAGGGCTCAAGATCATGAAATTTTGAAAGTCGTAAATATTGGTCCATAAACACTGCCAGAGGATGAGGGAAAGTGGATAGAGGATAATATTAAAAAATCCAAGATTAATTTTAGTGCTTTGAACATATTGCAATGTGCTATTCATCCTGATGAATATTGTCATGTCTTCTTGTGTAGCTCAACGAAGGAGATGTAGGATAAGCTCAAGTTGATGTATAAAGGCACTTCATAAGTCAAGGAGACTAAAGTAGATATTCTGGTTTATGAATATGAGATGTTCAAGATGAGGCCCGTGGAACAATCTCTGACATGTTTGCACGGCTCTCCAAGATCACTAATTGACTGAAGGCTCTTGGCAAGAATTACACAGACACGAAGATCGTCCATAAAATTTTGAGATCTCTCCCACCAGCATGGCACACTAAGGCCACAGTCATAGAGGAATCTAAAAACCTGTCAAGCTTCACTATGGAGGAGTTGATTGGAGGTCTCATGGCTTATGAGATCAACGTAAAAAGGGAGGAAGCCGAGCAGCCAATTGTTAATGTGGCTCTCAAAGACAAAAAAGTCAAAGGTTGTTTGCTCGAATGAAAGTTCGTCAAGTGAAGATGCGGAGGAAGTGGCAATGCTAGCCCGGTACTTTAGGAAATTCCTGAGGAAGCAAAGGCCACATCATGTAACATCCTATAAATATTACAAGGGCAAAAATAAGAAAGAGGACTCTAGCAGAAAAACAAAAAATATCTACTATGAGTGCTAAGGCATTGGGCACATGAAGTCTAAATGTCTAGCATTTCTGAAGAAGCAGAACAAAGAGAAGTCAAGGAAGCCCAATGGCATAGTCGCCACATGGAGTGACTCTGATGAGTCAAACTCTGGAGCAGAGGATGTCCAATGAGGCCCTATGGCTCTTGGGGGTGAATCTTCCAAGGTAAACTTTGACTGAGAATCTCTTACTCTTGAGGAGATTGAGCAAATGTATTCTGCTTTGTATGAAAAATATAAATAAGATAAAAAGGAAAATAAGGGGCTGAATATGAAAATAGAAGGCTTTCTTCATGATGAAATTCCCTGTATATCATGCCATGAACTCAAACTGAAATGTGAAAATCTTCATGATGAAAATGAGACTATGCAAAGTAAAATTGAATTGTATGAACAAGAAATGGAATGCCTAGCTCATGATATGTTTGCATGTACATTATATGTAAAGACACTATCCTTGATTATTTCTATGGCCTAATACTCCCTTGCTATTTTTATTGCATTTGCTTGAGATTTAGTGTGCATCAATTCAGCCACTAAGGGGGAGAGTTTGTATTTGTGTGTGCATACATTAAGGGGAAGCTAAATAGTTATGCATTTAACTTGCTTCTCAACATAGATATGAAATTGAAGCCAACACACTAATGCACATGATTATGATTGACATATATCACTTTTATGATAGGTAGATTTCTCTTAACATTGTGTGATACTTAAAATCCACCTACCATGTACTTAAAATCCACCTACCATGTAGTAACTTGTGAGGAAAAAACTACCTGTCCCAAGAAAAGAGGAGTTGAGCTTAATAATCGGGTCTTTCCACTGAACAAGTGAGGAGCCTCATGTCAAACGGCAATACTTTCCTAAAAAATGAACGAAAAGAAATCAAAAGAATTTAACATCATTGGTTTCAAAAGCTATAAAAAAAAGGTAGAGTGATAGCTACCAAAAATCGAGGGTCTATCATGCATGGTTAAGATTGAGAGTATCCATTAGTGTGAATTGGAAATTCTATTTATCATCATGTGTGATGCATATTAATCATATCTCACACATCACTTCTAATGGTATTTAATTTTGAATGTACCTTGAGAGCTTGATTAAAAACATGGGCTATATAATGGCTAGTGCTTAGAGCATGCACTCCCATAATCATTCCCTTAGTGAATTCTTAACATACTATATTCATGAGTTCAATTGCATCTCTGATCCCTATTACCACCCACTTTTATTGATGCTGTCAAAAAGGGGGAGAGAATATGTTGAGAACATATGTAGATTTTATATTATGGTTTGGGGAGAGACTGTACAAAAGTAAAGGGAGAGTTTGAAGTATCCTTGAGAGGGGGAGTCCTATTGTATGACTGAATGCTTGAATGCATGTAAAAACAAAACAATCAATCATGAATGGAATGCTTGAATGCATGTAAAAACAAAAGAAATCAATCATCAATCTCAAATTGCCTTGCATATGAATTTGACATATGAATGTGGATGTTGTGTTTTATGCAAGAAATCTACAAGTGTTTTATCATCATCAAAAAGGGGAAGATTGTTGTGCTATATTGATTTTTGATGATCATAAAAACACTAAGTTTAACTCATGTTGAGAAAATCACAAAAACACTAAGTATAACTCATTTTGATGACCCAAGTGTTTGAATTATTTATATTTGATTTGAGGGTCTAACTTGTGTGTTAAGTGTGCAGCAAAGTATGTCAAATGTCACACATGAAGTGGACTTCACAAAGGCCAAGGTTTGGACAAAGCTAGAATTTAAGACTGAATTGATTTATGCACTTTTGCATGAAATCGATCGACCGACATGGAGAAACCAGTTGACCGACCTAGCCAGTACAGACTGCTAGTGTGACAGTAAGCAGATCGGACGACCGACTCAGAGAAATCGGTCGACCAATTATGGGAAGCCAACCAATTGATGAAGGAGCTTCCGACTGGTGAAGTAAGGCTCCAATAGATTGAAGAACAAAGGGCCAATCGATTGATGACCAAGCAGGAAATCAGACGACCGATTTAGAGATTTCAGTTGACCAACCTACCAAGTGAAGTTCAAGCTTCCGATTGGTGATGACCAAGCTTATTGTGTCCCTAGTTTTGATGATGTCATAAATCAAGCAAAATGGCTAACACAAGTTATTTGTATCACAGGAATTCTCATAAAGTCAAAGTGCTCTTTCAAGTGTTGACTTTGGATACATCATAAGTCAAGACATTTGTAGAAATGGAAGAGTTACTAAAGTTCAGTGATGTATATAAGGTCGATTCTATGCTTAATGAGTTTTCAGTAGCGCAAATATTCAGAGTATCATATGAGGTCGACACTACTCGAAGAACAGGTCGACTCTAGTTATTTTTCTGGCTAGCGCTGAAGGGGTGGAATCAGATAAGGTCAACTCTAGATGAGGATCAGGTCGACACTAATCAAGTTCCTTGTGAGCATTTGAAGAGAAGTGTTGGCTGAGGTCGGCTCCATATAAGGATGAGGTCAACTCTATCATCAGATGAGGTCGACACTACATTGCTGCAAGGTCAACTCTACATCACAGTCAGTTAGTCAGAATCACAGTCACTTGGATGAGGTCAACTCTAGAGGGCATGGAGTCGACTCTACTAAAGGTTTTTTTCACTGATCCAAGTCAAGTCATATGGATATGCGTCGCCACCATAGTCAGGATGCGTCGACTCTATAACACTTGTTCTACAGAGATGAAAAGTATCTGCTAGCCTATAAGTTATCGGCACGTGACCTGAGGCCCAATGATTGGGACTTCGGGTACACCTCACATGGTTCTGGAAGATACTTCTTTTGGCGGCAAAAGCATCTCCCAAATTTTTGGGATTCTGTTGAGGGGCCCACTGAGAAGATTTCATGAATCATATCAAAATTAGTCCGTCGTTCTCTGCAGAACAGATCACACCCAGGAAGAAAAAGTGCAGTGATCTTAGGGTGAAAAGTACAGAGTGAGCAAGAGCTTGAGTTCTGAGAGAGCAGCAGACTTCAGAGCAGTCAACTGATCATGAGAAGAGTATACTGGATCGTATCTTCTTCCATATGAAGGCCTATTGTTGATCAATTGAAGCAGAGCATCATATTTCACCTTAAATTCAGAGATAATTGATCTTTGTGTTGTGACCAAAAGAGAAATTCGATGAGCTCGAGCATGAAGAAGATGCAATTGGGAGTTCAAGGAGTCATCTGACCAGATCCAACTCCAACGCATAGCGTTTGCTTATTTCTGCACTTCTTTAGACCTCTCTCTAGTTTGATTTTACCAATTTCTTCTCTATACCAATTTTTTTGGTTGTCTGCCCCAATTGGAGTAGACGGTTTGATCCTACACTGTGTGTGTAAGGATTGTGAGATTTAGAACAATCTTGAATATGTGAATCAGCGGTTTGTAAGAAGCTGTAAATCAGCGGTTGTGTGTGTCTCACACATTTGAGTTGATAGTGAAGCCTCACTTGGTTTAGTGAGGGGTGGACGTAGGTCTCCACACTGGAGCCGAACCACCTTAAGAATATCGCTTGCATTTGTGTGGTAAAACTTCCAATTGGTGAAGGAAATCAGATGACCGATTTGGCAAAATCGGACGACCAACCTAGCCAGTGCAGTTTGGTCTTGAGACAGTCACAAAGTCGGACAAATGACTTGGAAAAATCAGACGACCAATTTGGTGTTGTTTCTGAAGCAGAAGAATAAGAAGACCAGCTGTGAAGCTTGGTCCAGAATCGGACAAACAATCTGGTGAAATCGGTTGATCAATTATGGGAACGTTGTTTCCATAATTGGATAGGTCCCTTTCCAAGTTTGGATTTTGACGAGAATTCCTTGTCATCCACGGCCAAGATCAAGTCTTTGAAAAGTTGGTATATAAAAGGAGGCCTTTCCATGTGTGTAACGAAATATACACATAGTTGGAGAATGATTTGCACCAAGGCTAGGGAAAAGGACGAACTTGAGTCATCTCTAAAATGTATGGAAGATTAACTCTGTTAACTAATGGATTAAAGAATCTAGGGAAGACTTATATAGAACAAGAACTTGACAGACAAATCCTTAGATCTTTAACTCCTATTTGGCACACTAAAGCTACAGTAGTTGAAGAATCTAGAAATTTGTCTACCACTTCTATTGATGAACTAATCGGTTCATTGATGACTTATGAGTTGGGATTGAAGAGAGCTGAAGAAGATGTTAAGAAGAAGAAGCCACTTACTCTTAAGGCAAGTTCTAGTATTAAAGATGCTACTGAAGAAAGTGAGTCATCTACTTCTGAAGATGATTCAAGTGAGTTTGCCCTCATTATGAGGAAATTCAGAAAATTTCTGAGGAAAGAAGGTAAGGGATTTCTAAAAAAGAAATCACAGGTAAATAATTTCTCAAAGCCCAAACAACATATGAATAAGAGATCTAACAGAGTGGTTTGTTACAATTGCAGGAAACTAGGACATGTGAAATCTCAATGTCCTGATGCTTTGAATAAAGCACAACCCAGATGGACAAAAATAAACAAAAACCTATGGTTGGGACATGGAGTGAGGAAGAATATGATGATGATGAAGAGAGCTCAGAGGCTGAGGAATCACAAACAAAAATCTATCTGATAGCAAGAGGAGAAGAAGGAGATGAAGAAGAGGTAAACTCTCCATTCAAAGATTTCTCCTTCAGTGATTGGGAGCATGTGTACTTTGAACTACTAGATCAATATGATGAGGTTAAAAAAAAATAAAGTGCTTAAAAGAAAAATAAATCATATTGCTCATGATACCTCAGTGGAAGAGAAAGAAAAAGAATTGGTTCAAGAAATCACTGTTCTAAAAGAAACTGATGGTGAATTGGAAATCAGGAATACTGAAAATGTCAAAGAGATAGCTCTTGCTGCTGAAAAATATGATGCACTAAAAAGTGTGAACACTGAGATGAAGAAGAAACTTGAAATTCTTCAAAAAGAAATGACTAGAAAATAAGAAGTCTTGGAGAAATTTGTGAGTGGTAAGAATAACCTAGAAGCCTTGTTTAGAACAAAAGTAAACTTTAACAAAGAAGGGTTAGGCTTTAATCCTTCACAGAAGAAAGAAATAGGCTTGAAAAATATCACATTCATTTCTTCAACAAATTCAGAAACCTCCACATCGAGAAAACAAATTAATGGGAAAAACACTCAAAGAAATGAGAAAAGAGAAACTGTAAAAAAATTCTGGGATTGGAAAGTCCAATAAAAGGATAAGACAGGTGTTGGAATCAAACCAATGCCACAAGGGAACAAAAATTGGAAGTCACCTGATTGGGTAGGTCCACACTATTTTTATGATAGGTTGACACATTCGTACACTGAACCACAGAATATGTTCATGTAACGACCCGACCTCTCGGACCCCTCGCTGGGGACCCTGAGGGTTGCACCGCCACCCACGGATCCGAAGACCCGGAAGGGTTATATGAAAAAGTCTAGTGAGATATGTACTGAGTTCAAATAACTATATTAATCTGTACATTATAGAAAAGGGTTGTACAACGCGTCCCAAGCAAAAGCACAGGTACAAGAAGAAAGGTGCAGTCCTTAAGGGGCATACCCTGAGGACTTGCAAAACACAACTCTCAGCTCACTCGGGCTACAAGAGCTCACAACACTCACTCTCACAGCTGCTGACAACAACACGGCGTCACAGCCGCCTCCCCAACCCGTCTGACACCGAGCTCCCGCGACGACGAGCCCCTAGCTGAAGAAGTAGGGGCGGTGAGCCTCGCGAACAAGGCCCAGTAGGGATTACCAGTCCCTCACCGGCTAGAGCAGCAGGAACTCCGAAAATAGGAAACTACACTAGAAAGTTGTAAAGCGAGGAACTCCTGTATCATGGTAGTACTAAGCAGCGGAAGAGAACAGTACAACGCCATGACCACCAACCAAGGTTGTGGCACACACACGACTCCCGCAGAAACCAACGGAGTCGGGCACAAAGCGGAAGCAGTGTTCAGCACACCTGCCGAGACCACAGAACAACCAAGTAAGAATGACGTCTCACTGCAAGCACGACCACCTCAGACCTCTAGGAGGTCAAGGGCCCACAAGCAGAAACACCCTGGACCCCGGACACCGCCAGGTCGAGAAGCTACACACGCCGGTGCCATCACGGGCTGGCACCCAAGAATGGGACCACGGAACCGAGAGAACACCGAAGCGGAAACCACCAGAAGCACGGGTCTTCCCAAGGCCAGACCAACGACGCCCACGGGAGCTAAGCACAGCCAGGCTCAAACCGCGTGCAAGCTAGGGCAACGAGGAACACTCGAAAACGTCATGAGGAAAACGCCGTCACAACAACAGCAAACAAGCCACCGCCGCTAGCATCCAAGAGGGGGACCCACAGTCCACACACTCTGCTCGCTAGCCTAGCTCCTGCCTCCCCCCCACGCAAGGGCGAGACAGAGCCGCCACAGAACACACAACACACGCAACACCGTAGCCTGGCCAAGCTGCGGCCTCACGCCTGACACCACTACGTGGCTCCGGAACCAACGCAGAGAGAGATAGTGAGACAAGGGACTGTCTGGTCTATGCCAGGAAAGCACTCCAAACCCCTCGGCGTCCTAGACCTAGACAATTCTACAAACGACTCAGCGTCGCTGTCCAAACCTCGTTTTCCCCTCAGCTCTAGAGTCCGCTCACGTGGGCTGCCAACTCGAGCACGCTCGTAGCCTGGAGTACTCCCTCAACAGGCTCCCGAGGACGGGGGTCCCAGGAAATGGAGACAACCTCTGAACGGGACAATCCCCCAAGTGCCAAGCACCGGGCGAATAAGCGGGGCAGCACAACAAAACCATGTCGAACTGCTGGCTTGTAACACGCGAAAAGCCCAGCGAGCGAGAGGCACGCACGGACCCCCAAAAGGGGCCGTCGGCCAACCAAGGCATGCACGAATGGCTAGAACCTCAGAACACCACCGAACATTACAGAAACCTGTCGCCGTGCTAATAATCGATTGACCGTCGGTCAATCGATTATTAGGCAGACACGACCCTCCTGGCACCTCTGCCAGGACACGGCCACAAAGGTGTCACCTTCAGTTACTGAACGCAGGGAGGCAACCTGCCGCGTTCCCTACCAGAAGGTCCTACGGGCAAAGCTTGCCCTGGGGCACACGCCGACACACAAACCGGCCACGGAAACCTCCGAGGCAACATAGGCACTATCGCGCCCCCACAGGCCGTCGTGATGCCATCGCGATGGGGAAGGGCGCCACGACAATAACCTTGATGTGATGGGGCAGCGCGTCGCGATAGCCTCCCTGTCGCGACAGGAAACTAGGTTGCGACAGCGACCCTTATCGCGACCGCCAACCGCTCTGCGATAAGGTCACGCCCGACCGGGACGACGCCTCTACTAATGCGCACCACGGCCGCGACATCAGACGGGAGGCAGACCAAGTGATGCTCCATCCCGGGCCACCCAGAACCATACAAACATGCACACATGGGGAGGGGAGCATGGGGAAAGCTGTAAATCTAACTACAAAACCCCGAGGACTCCCGATCCACCCGGATTGGGAAGGGCACAAAAAATCCCTACCTTAAACGAAGAACCGAACCCTGTAGGGCCCTTCTCGTAGGAAAGAACACCTCCTCCTCGCTCCACGCATGCTCCACGACACCGGGACACCACGCATGGCCCTCCTCCTCGCCTGAAACACACAAAGGGGAGAAGAGGGGAGGAAGAGGTCGCTAGAGGGAGAGGGAGAAGGGAAGAAGAAGAGAGAGGGGGAAGGGGTAGCCGGCCTGCACCTTAAGCGCCTGGCACTCAGAACGTGACGGACCGCCCCGTCACGTTATGGACCTTAATGCGACGGGTCAACAGACTGCGACTAGAACGTGCCCTACAGGGGCGCCGCGACAACACGATAAGCCATACTGAGACACCTGCCACCCTGACAGGCGTCAGACGACCGGACAGTGCAACACGACAAAACACTGTCACGGCCCGTTGACCGGGCGCGACAGCAAGACGCGACAGAGAACCAGGGCGCGACCAACATGCGACCCACACGCTCGCCGTGACACGGATTACTGTCGCGTCGGGCACCCCCGATGCGACACCAACGCATCACCCATCCTAGACGCGTCAGTGGCCAGTCATCCCACGACACCGGACGGAAGCCGGGAAATCGGGTCTTACATTCTACCCCCCTTAAAACAATTTCGTCCTTGAAATTGGGACAAGCCCAGAAGATCTTGAGGCACGAAATGAAGCACAGGGAGCAAACGTAAGACCAGCGCGAAAAAGCCACTAAGTCTCAACACGACTTCCTCGTGGCAGCAATCGCACAGCCAAACACGAGCGAAGCACACGAAGCCGGAAAACCAACGGCTCACCCAACGGGTTCCAACACACGGGAAGCACAGAATCGAAAATCGGCTCACAACATGCTCCAACACTCCGGGAGCACCAAGCCGAGGAACCGACGGCTCACTCCAGCCACACGTGGGGCGCCCAGACGGAACGACAACCCCACGTGCCGAACGACGCCAAGACCAGTCCGAATAGTAGGGAACGCCAGCCGAAAACTACATTGTTGTAGCCACCAGCAGACCTCGCTGTTAGGACCAACCAATCAGCAACCCACTCTGTCGTCGGCAAAACCCGACAGAGTACACAGTTGCCGATAGCAACATGAGAAATGCCTGAGAACCAACCACACATCTCAGGGGAACGGCCTTGCGCTACTAGCAGCAGCTAGCAGCGGTCACCAGCCCAACCGAAAATCCACGCGAGCGACGAGAGCCAGAGCGACAACATGCTCGCGGAGAATCCTCAACACACGGAACAACGTCCACTGCCACCACTAGGCCTCACTCAAACTTTCCTCGCGGTCCAACAGGGACAGCAAACACATGCCGAGAACCCTCATCACGCGGAAATGGCATCCGTTCTCACCTCTAGGTCTCACCCAGACCTTCCTCGTGGTCGGACAAGGACACCAAATGCACGCGGAGCCACAAAAACTAGGAGTCACATGCTCCACAACGTGGCACACCGTGACGGAAGCACGGAAGACGTCTGAGGTTAAGCCAAAGCCGAGCATCTCACAACGTCGACAAACCACATGGTCGAGTACTAGCAAGCCGATAGACCTCACTGTCACTGGACGAACTGACAGGAGACTCCGCCATCAGCTTCCAGACTCACCAACGCCATGCACAACCACACGGCAAGCAAAACAACCGCATAGGTGGAGGGCAACATGCCGACCTCAGAGAGACCCAGACCGAAGCAGGGTACCACAATCGCACACACTCACTCTACAAGCGAGGGGGAAAACCTGGACACAGGTCACGACCAAAGCCTAGCGTACCACCGATAGGGCTACCTAGACAAGGCAAAGAAGCCACCCCACAGCAGTAATGGTACGACCACAAGACTCAGGCTAGCACACGTGTCCCAGAGGCGGAAAACCCGAAGCCTCCAACACCGAGCAAACTCGTGAAACAACGCACGAAGCACACAAACAGACACACGGCACAACACAGGGTGCTATCACAAGCACCGGGAGCTAACCAGGGCACAACACAATGCACCAGGGCTCCAGACGGCACAAAACCGAAACGCTCGAGCACGAGTACAGGGTACTACCACAAACACCAAAAGTAAACAAAGTGCAACCCAAGTGCACCAGCGGCCAAAGCAACACTACGGCTAACAGGAAGGACTCTCCACCCGAGACCTACCAAAAGCCACACACAAAGAATCGCAAGCCTGAAAGGGCACAACAGGCCACGCCGGCCCCAGCCTTTGAGGCACGAAAACACGAAGCATCGAAGAACGCTGGAGGTGCAGCACACGCAACTGCACCAACTGCTCGAAACAACACATGGCCCGTCGAAGGGGCTCTCCACTAGATACCCACAACGGAAACGCACCGAAAGCTGACAACTACTATTTCAAGAGCGCGACAACCAAGTCGGCTCCAAGAAGCACACAAAACAAGGAGCACCGACTCTGCCGCATGGGGAGCAAAAGAACACAGCGACCCCCCTAGCGCGCAAGAGCAAGAGGCACCACCTCTATCGCGACCGATAGAGAGGCCAAACACCAAAACAACGACACGAAAAGCCTCCAAGGCACAAGCCAAGGCACCACCGAGCATACAACGGAACAATGCTTGCATGAGCAAGCCAATCACGAAAAACCAATGCACAGCGGAATAACGCTCACACGAGCGGCCCAACAAGAAAACAATGCTACCTCGCACCAAACCAACAGGGACCCAATGCCCCGAATTGAGCCTGGCAGGTAGCGAGAGACCATTACAACGGCAAATGGCACGAACAGGTCCACCGACCCACGGTGCCACAAGGAAACGACAACATGAGGGGAGTAACCAGCTCAACCCAAAAACAACTCCAGGGAAGATGACTCCACCAGAAGGTCGCAATAATGCGCACCTGGCAACACACACCACAGTGGAGCATCGCTACCCTGAGCAACCAACGGAAAGCAGAGGAAGGAGACACACACAACGAGTCTCTTCCACACGCAAGAGGAAAAACCACAACGCAAGACTGACACTTCTATAAGAAGCACAGCCTGCCAGACACCGAAGGCACTCACCAGACCACCATCTGCAAGAGCACGTCGGGCGCGAGAAACGAAGGAAACCATTCAAGCCACGGGGACACACAAAGTCCGCCAACACGGCCGAGAAAACTTGGAAACGAACGACGAGACAAGCTGGCCAACGCAACAGCCAACCGCACGGCCAAGCGCACAACGCCTTGATCGGAGATGCCCAAGTAGACTGTAACACAGATAGTCCAACTGGAAACAACGACAGCTCATCGCTACAGAGATAGAGAGCAGGGACAACCAAAACAAACACAGGGTAGCTTTAGGGAGAACCTCCACCAAAAGCGCCAAGAGCCGTCCTAGGAGAACCTCACCAGAACGCGGCCCAACCAAACGACACACTTTGAATCACAGGGGCAACTCAACAGTGGCCCGAAATGAACGCATAGCACTCTTGGGAAGAACCTCTGCCAGAAGCGACAAAGTGTGATCCTGGGAAGAACCTTCACCAGAATGCACAACCCCCACGACCAAAGAACACAGACCATTAGAGAGAACACTGCAGAAAGCAGAACTACAGAAGCAACACAAGCCGGTCCTGGGAGAACCTCCACCAGAACCACCAAGGCACCGCTCTGGGAAAAACCCTCCAGAACGCACCAGCCAAACCAACAGCACACCTCAGACTCTGAGGTAGCTCGACAACAGCAGAAACGAGCACATAACAGTCCTGAGAGAAACCCTCACCAGAACAATAGCAAACGGTTCAGGGAAACCTCACCAGAACACAGGGCAACCAAGCGATGCACCTCAGCCTAGAGGGCAACGCCACAGCAACCAGAAACGAGCACAACACAGTTCTGGGGAAACCTCACTTCCGCCAGAACCAATAGAGAAAGACTCCGGGAGCACCTCACCAGTGCTCACAACAGTCAGCGGCAGGCTGATGACGACCACAGACAAGTGTCGCAGCGGTCAACTAGCGGTGCAACACGGCACACAAAGCACATGTTTAGCTCGGCGTCCCGAGCACAGCGCACAATGGCGCACAAGCACACGAGGCCAAACACACAACAACGACAACACACACCCCAACAACAAAGGGGTAGCCAACAAGGCAGAGACACCTTCCACTGGTTCCACGGGCAACAACCCAGCACCGGCGAAGGCCACACAACACGCAGGCTTTCTCAGCCTTCACGACGCACACACGCTCAAAATGCACCGAAGACGACCAGAAGCACCGCACCTGGACTGGCTCGCAAGCGTCCTCCACACAAGGAAGACCACTACCAGCGAGTCCAGTGCCAACCACGCCACTACGGCATGAACACGCCGAGTGACCACACTCGACACGCACGCGGCACAACAACAACTGCAACCTGCAACACGCGCACGAATCATGCAAGGAAGCCGCACACCTGTAAAATATTTGAAAGCACAAGCCTAACACTAGTCGGACGGTGTCAGCAGCGCACTAGTACCTTCCTTTGGGACTGCTATAGTTATTAACTCCTTACAAATCTCAGTAGACCCTCGCTCTGATACCAACTGTAACGACCCGACCTCTCGGACCCCTCGCCGAGGACCCCGAGGGTCGCGCCGCCACCCACGGATCCGAAGACCCGGAAGGGTTATATGAAAAAGTCTAGTGAGATATGTACTGAGTTCAAATAACTATAATAATCTATACATTATAGAAAAGGGTTGTACAACGCGTCCCAAGCAAAAGCACAGGTACAAGAAGAAATGTGCAGTCCTTAAGGGGCACACCCGAGGACTTTCAAAACACAACTCTCAGCTCACTCGGGCTACAAGAGCTCACAACACTCGCACTCACTACTGCTGACAACAACACGGCGTCACAGCTGCTTCCGCAACCCGTCCGACACCGAGCTCTCACGACGACGAGCCCCTAGCTGAAGGAAGTAGGGGGGGTGAGCCTCGCGAACAAGGCCCAGTAGGGATTACCAGTCCCTCACGGGCCAGAGCAGCAGGAACTCCGAAAACAGGAAACTACACTAGAAAGCTGTAAAGTGAGGAACTCCTACAGCATGGTACTACTAAGCAGGGGAAGAGAACAGTACAACGCCATGACCACCAACCAAGGTCGTGGCACACACACGACTCCCGCAGGAACCAACGGAGTTGGGCACAAAGTGGAAGCAGTGCTCAGCACACCTGCCGAGACCACGGAATAACCAAGTGAGAACGACGTCTCACCGCAAGCGCGACCACCTTAGACCTCTACGAGGTCGAGGGTCCACAAGCAGAACCACCCCGGACCCCGGACACTGCCAGGTCGGGAAGCTACAAACACCAGTGCCATCACGAGCTGGCACCCAAGAATGGGACCACGGAACCGAGAGAACACCAAAGAGGGAACCACCAGAAGCACGGGTCTTCCCAAGGCCAGACCAACGACGCCCACGGGAGCTAAGCACAGCCAGGCTAAAACCGCAGTGCATGCTAGGGCAACAAGGAACACTCAGAAACATCGTGAGGAAAACGTCGTCACAACAACAGCAACCAAGCCACCACCGCTAGCAGCCAAGAGGGGGACCCGCAGTCCACACGCTCTGCTCGCTAGCCTAGCTCCTGCCTCCGCCCCCACGCAAGGGCGAGATAGATCCGCCATAGAACACACAACACACGCAACACCGCAGCCTGGCCAAGCTGCGGTCTTACGCCTGACACCACTACGTGGCTCCTAAACCAACGTAGAGAGAGGAAGTGAGACAAGGGACTGTCTAGTCTACGCCAGGAAAGCACTCCGAACCCCTCGGCGTCCCTGACCTAGACAAGAGAGCTCTACAAATGACTCAGCGCCGCTATCCAAACCTCATTTTCCCCTCAGCTCCAGAGTCCGCTCACGTGGACTGCCAACTCGAGCACGCTCGTAGCCCGGAGTACTCCCTCAACAGGCTCCTGAGAACGGGGGTCCTAGGAAACGGAGACAACCTCTGAATGGGACAACCCCTCAAGTGCCAAGCACCGGGCGAACAGGCAGGGCAGCACAACAAAACCACACCGAACTGCTGGCTTGTAACACGTGACAAGCCCAGCGAGCGAGACGCACGCACGGACCCTCAAAAGGGGCCGTCGGCCAACCAAGGCACGCACGAACGGCTAGAACCTCGGAACACCACCGGACAGTATGGAAACCCATCGCTCTTCTAATAATCGATTGACCACCGGTCAATCTATTATTAGGCAGACACGACCCTCCTGGCACCGCTGCCAGGACACGGCCACGAAGGTGTCACCTTCGGTCATTGAACGCAGGGAGGCAACCTGCCGCATTCCCTACCAGAAGGTCCTAAGGGTAAAGCTTGCCCTGGGGCACACGCCGACACACAAACCGGCCACGGAAACCTCCGAGGAAACACAGGCACTGTCGCGCCCCCACAGGCCATCGCGATGCCATCGCGACGGGGAAGGGCGCCACGACAATAACCTTGATGCGACGGGGCAGTGCGTCACGATAGCCTCCCTATCGCAACGGGAAACTAGGTTGCGACAGCGACCCTTATCGCGACCGCCAACCGCGCCGCGATAAGGTCGCGCCCGACCGGGGCGACGCCTCTACTAATGTCGCGACGCGCTCCGTGGCCGCGACATCAGTCGGGAGGCAGACCAAGGGATGCTCCATCCAAGGCCGCCCAGAACCATACAAACATGCACACATGGGGAGGGGAGCATGGGGAAAGCTGTAAAGCTAACTACAAAACCCCGAGGACTCCCGATCCACCCGGATTGGGAAGGGCACAAGAAATCCCTACCTTAAACGAAGAACCAAACCCCGTAGGGCCCTTCTCGTAGGAAAGAACACCTCCTCCTCGCTCCACGCACGCTCCACGATGTCGGGACACCACGTACGGCCCTCCTTCTCGCCTGAAACACACAAAGGGGAGAAGAGGGGAGGAAGAGGTCGCCAGAGGGAGAGGGAGAAGAGAGAGGGGGAAGGGGTATCCGACCTGTGCCTTAAGCGCCCGGCACCCAGAACGCGATGGACCACCCCATCGCGTTACGGACCTTAACGCAACGGGTCAACGGACCACGACCAGAACGCGCCCTACAAGGGCGCCGCGACAACGCGACATGCCGTACTGACACACCTGCCACCCTGACAGGCGTCAGATGACCGGACAGCGCAACACAACAAAACACTATCGCGGCCCGTTGACCGGGCGCGACAGCAAGATGCGACAAAGAACCAGGGCGCGACACACACGCTCGCCGCGACACGGATGACTGTTATGTCGGGCACCCCCGACGCGACACTAACACATCACTCTTATTATGATTACTTAAGAAGTCGATGCGCAAAGAAAATCGTTATGAGAACCAAAGAAATCGATGTGATAAGAAAATCGTTAAGAAAATCGTTATGAGAACTAAAGGAATCGTTACGAACGCAAGTCGTTACGATGACTAAAGGAATCGTTACGAAAGCAAGTCGTTACGATGACTAAAGGAATCGTTACGAAAGCAAGTCGTTAGACAAATATGATGGTGTAGATACAATGTAAAGATGCTTACATATTTTGGCTTATTTTCCTTTGGTATTAATTCCTGTGCTTAAGACTTGTAGAAAATAGGTTAGTGACCTTTAATTAAGGGTTTGATAATTATCATAATAATATGGTTTTGTTAATCACCAAAATAAAAAAT
The DNA here is from genome assembly GCA_014218235.1 of Colocasia esculenta. Lineage (NCBI taxonomy): Eukaryota > Viridiplantae > Streptophyta > Magnoliopsida > Alismatales > Araceae > Colocasia > Colocasia esculenta. The sequence continues at coordinate 22,734,242 of CM024766.1, forward strand.
GTAATTACTTTTAATTACATGGGGATAGACTGTTCATCAGCATGCACACAAGGTAAGCAAACAAGAAAATCTTTTAAAAGTAGATCTGAAAGTCAATCTTCCAGACCTTTTGAACTTATTCATATGGATCTGTTTGGACCCATAAGAACAAACAGTCTAAATGGAAAAAGGTTTGGATATATTCTTGTTGATCACTTTTCAAGATTTACTTGGGTTTTCTTCCTTGCTCACAAGAGTGATGCCTTCATGGAATTTCATGATTTCTACAAGAAAATTCTTCAGGAAGGAAAGTTTAAAATAATTTCAATTATGCCTGATCATGGAGGTGAGTTTGAAAAAACTGACTTTGAAAACTTAGTAGGGAAGAAGGAATTTCCCACAGATTTTCATCACCCAGGACTCCTGAATAGAACGGAGTTGCAGAGAGAAGGAACCGAACACTTGTTGAAATGGCAAGGACCATGCTGATTGAGAGTGGACTGCCTAGAAAATTCTAGGCAGAGGCAGTAAACACTTCCTGCTATATTATAAATAGTGCAATGTTAAGGTCTCTTAGCAAAAATACTTCTTATGAACTGTTAAAAGGTAAGAAACCTTCCATTGCTCATTTTAAAGTGTTTGGTGCAAAATGTTTCATCTTGAATAACAATAAAAGTGATTTGGACAAATTTAAACCTAAAAGTGAATTGAGGATCTTTCTTGGTTACTCTAACCATTCAAGAGCATATAGAGTTTTTAATGTGAAAGATCAAATTGTTGAAGAATCCCCTCATATTACATTTGATGAACTTGATGTTGGTTTATGCAGGGAAAAAGAAGATGGAGAATTTCTAGGAAAAGAAGAAGCAAAAGATCTGGAAGGAAAGGAATCTGCAGCAAGTAAAATTCCAGATGATAGCAATGGGCAAGAGACAGCAGATGCAAATGAGAACAGTGATCAATTGAACATCAGAATGTTAAGAGATCATCCTCGAGAAAGTATCATTGGTAATCTACTTGACCCACCTAGGACTAGATCTCATTTTAAAACTATTTCTGAACTTGATCAAATGGCACTTGTTTCACAAATTGAACCTAAAAACATTGAAGGTGCCTTAAAAGATGCCTTTTGGATTAATGTCATGCAAGAAGAATTGAATCAGTTTGAAAGAAATAAAGTTTGGCATTTAGTTCCAAGGCCTTCTTCCCAAAGTGTCATTGGAACTAAATGGGTGTTCAGAAATAAAACAAGTGAAGAAGGCAAAATAATCAGAATTAAAGCTAGGCTTGTAGCAAAATGTTATAATCAAGAATTTGGAATTGACTTTGACGAATCTTTTGCTCCAGTAGCTAGGCTTGAAGCAATTAGAATTTTACTTTCATTTACATGTGCTCATTATATCAAACTTCAACAAATGGATGTTAAGAGTGCTTTCTTGAATGGCTTAATAAAAGAGGAAGTTTATGTTGAACAAACCCCTGGATTTGAATGTGCTGAAATTCCTAATCATGTTTTTAAGCTTGACAAAGCTCTTTATGGATTAAAGCAAGCTCTCAGGGCTTGGTATGATCGGCTGAGCTCATTCCTTACTGGTAAAGGGTACTCAAGAGGTAAAGTAGATCAAACCCTTTTCACAAAAGTGCAAGGAAAGGATATCTTGGTGGTCCAAATTTATGTTGATGACATTATATTTGGATCAACAAAATCCTCACTGTGCAAGGAATTCGCTAATTTTATGACTAGCGAATTTGAAATGAGCCTAATGGGAGAACTAAAATTTTTCCTTGGATTGCAGGTTGTTCAAACAAAGGAAGGGACCTTCATCATCAGTCAAAGTACATACAAGATCTGCTGAAGAAATACAAAATGGAGAATACCAAAGTCATGGCAACACCAATGAGCACAAATGTGAGTTTAGATGCTGATTTGAAAGGTAATTTGGTAGATCCAAAGACCTACAGAGGTATGATTGGATCCTTGCTTTATTTGACAGCATCTAGACCAGATATACAATTCTCTGTGTGTATGTGTGCTAGATTTCAGGCTAGTCTTAGAGAATCCCACATGAGTGCTGCAAAAAGAATTTTCAGATATTTTGCAGGAACTCATGAGTTGGGATTGTGGTGTCTTGCATCTAGTGAATATAACTTGATATCTTATTCAGATGCTGATTATGCTAGTTGCAAATTGGACAGAAAGAGAACTAGCAGTCATTACCAATTTTTGGGAGGATGTTTAGTCTCTTGGGCTTCCAAGAAACAACACTCAGTTGCTCTCTCTACTGCAGAGGCAGAATATGTTGCTGCAGAGAGTTGTGGCACCCAAGTGTTATGGATTAAACATCAACTTCAAGACTACTAAGTAGATCTTAGATGTGTCTCAATTATGTGTGATAACACTAGTGCAATAAATTTGGCCAAAAATCCAATTCAGCATTCTAGGACTAAGCACATAGAAATCAGACATCATTTTTTAAGAGATGAAGTCAACAAAAATTCATTTGAATTGCATTTCATTTAAACAACAAAAATTGCTGATATCTTTACAAAACCATTGTGTAATGAAAGATTTTCATGCTTAAGAAGAGAACTTGGTCTATGCTTACTTGACTCATGACTGATTGCTTGAAGAATTGCTTGCAAATGATTGTTTGTATGATTATTTATCATGTGATGTGTTACTGCATGCTGTATGATTGCTTAAATTTAATATTTGATGTACATGGTAAGGAGAGATTGTTTGAGGAACTCAATTTTTGGAAAGATCAGGCTCAGTAAATCAGTTGGTCAGTAAAGTTGGAAGAACTGAATTCAGTAAGTGTGAAGTTTGTGAAGAATAATTCTTTCAGTTTGTCAGAGTTTTGGCTTGACATAGGTCAACTCTATGGGCAAGAGAGTCGACACTATCTTCCTTGATTCTGAACTTTTGCCAGCTCTTTCTCTTTCATACTCATTCATTTCTTGTTGCAAATAAAATTTTCTTATTCTTGCAAATAATTTCCTGCTTCTCACATTGCATAGGTATTCTTGGTATATCAAATGATGATTTGAGGAAAGGCAAGTCAGGCTTGTCTGGAATCTTTCACTATGCGTGAGTATATGTCTCCGCCACGTATTAAAAGCCTTTGTATGCAATTATTGAGGGGGAGTTTTATCCTTCAATTAAACTCTCTTGATGTGGCAATTTTCACTTCACGTAATTTTTCATTCATCAATAAACTTCATGTTCATTCTCTTCCCATCTCACAGAGATCCATTTTCTGAGGGGGAGTAATTCTATTGTGAAAATTGTAATTTGGGCAATTTCTCAGGGGGAGTTCAAATTTTTATACTCTTGAACTCCATTACCTCTGGAAGTAAAAGGACACAATTTCTGAATTATAAACTCTTAAGTTTAACTTTGAAATTCACTAAAAACATCAAAAAGATTAAATAAGATTAAATAACAGCTGTTGAAAACAATTTAAACAATTTATCAAGTGAAAATTGTATTTTATCTATTTCTGAAATTTCCTAGTTCTCTGGTCACTCTGGCTAGACTTTAAAAATCATCCGAGTTGTATTGTTTTTAAAAAGTCGTCTTGAAACATAAAATTTGTTCGAAAACCATCATAGATAAAATTCTTCTTGATGACAAAACAATGACTAGGCTCTGAAAAACTACAATTACTGATAAAATTTCAGTTGAAGAAATTGTGTGTCATGATAAGCTAGTTAATTCTGTTCAGGGTTGTTTAAAATTTTAGTTGTGCTTACTGAGTAACTGAGGATTCTTGTATCTAATCAACATGTATCCTCACATGAAAAGTTGTACAAAACCCTTGAGACAAGATGATTATCTTACTTGAGTAATCAGGAGCTCTAGTGTATGAAAAGCATGGGCTCTTGCATAAAAAAGAAAGGGTAAATCTGATTGTTCATCTTGTTTTGAAAAAAACATTTTATCAATCAAATAGTTCTTCAAAATTCTAAAAAATTTCAAGATAGATTTTTTTTTCTCAATACATCTTGATTTGTCTTTTATTTTCTATCCAGGGTTACCATTTTACATGTATTGAGTAAGAATTAATAAGACTGTAAATTTTCATCTGAAAGATTATTTTCTCTCCTGTTATTTTTCTTCTAAGTCTTTCAGTGTTTTTTAAATGGATAAACTAGAGTTTATAAATTTCAAACCATTAATTTCACAAAATTGAGAATATTGTGAGGAAAGAGCATAAATTTTTTAACTTTCTCAAGATTACCCAAAAATATAGTTAATCATGATGGTTTTCTCCTTTCTAAAATGTTATCCAAACAACTCATTGAATTCTGCTTCATAGATCGACACTTCTCTTGATAGAGTCGACTCTACTCATTCATCTCTGACTTCAGGACACGATACCTTTCATTGTTCCGCAGGATCTGTGTATTGCCTAGGTCAGGTCGACACTTGAAGCGTCGCGACCCTTCATAAACTCAACTCTAAAGCCCGTTTGGCATCGTTTGAATCCAATTGTCTCCATCCTCTTCATCTATCTTCAAAATCCCCTTTCTGCGTCTGCAATTTGCACTCTTTTATTCCTCGATTCTATCATGGCTCCAAAGTTGCAAGCCCGTAGGGGAGCAACGCGCAAGGAATCAACACCTGCGTCGTCTAAACGGCGCACAAAGGCATAGAATGATCAAGAAAAGGGCAAAGAACCTCTGGAGAAGAAGCCCGCTATTCTATCTTTCTCAAGCCGACGATTCTCTCACCCTCGTTCGGCCAAGGAAAAGACATTCTCCAAGGGAAAGAAGAAAACGGAGTATGTGGACCTGAGTAGCTCTAATGGAGAAGACGATAGTGTGTAAGCTTCACTAGATGAGCATCCCGAAGACTCACCTGAAGAAAACCCTAATGACCAGGGTTCGGGTCATTCTTCCAGTGAACAGAGATCTACAGAATAGGAAGGTTCTCAGTTGAAAGACCCCAGTGCTAACATTCCGAAAGAGTCTAATGAGTTCGAAGAGGAACAAACTCAAGATGCTCTAGATGAAGATGAAATAGAACATGAAAAAGCGGCAAGCGCTGATTCGAAAGGAAAGAATTCTGATCAACCATCTGAATCTAATTATGGGGACAATGAGTCAGAATATGAAGTTTCACAGGCACAGGAGACAGTTCATCTGACTACTGAAAATAAGCAGATTTTGCATCCCAGAACAATTGATGTTCATGATGAAGGTATGAACACTGTTTTTCCTGAACTGCTAGAGATGATAGAATTTCAAGGGTGGACTAATTTTATCAGTGAGCATAGGATTTTTTATCCTATTCTAGTTCAAGAATTCTTCAGAAATTTGGTTACTAAGGAAGATACCCTAGAGTCTAGGGTCAGAGGGGTACCAATTGTGCTTACCAATGATATTGTGAGTCAATTTCTGGAAATTCCTAATGTAGGCCATAACCCTCAAGAATACACTTTTTGTGTTCATGAGGCCTACACCCTGATGACTGGGTTGCCACATGATAAAGGGAACATTTTCCAGACTAGAGTGTCAACCTTGAATGCCAATACATTTCCTCCTATGAACAGGGTGCTACATCATTTGTGCACTACCATATTGACTCCTCAAGGAGGAGGAAGACACAGAATCTGTAGCAACCCGAAAATTTTGATACTTAAAATTTTGAAATAATAATTTCTTTAAATCGAACTAATAGAAACATACGTACCACTATCGTATGTGCAAGAACACATCTAAAAATTCCGTAAAAATTATAAATCAACCCCAAATATTATCCCTAATTGTTCTACAAAGAAATTCGTGCAACGAAAAATCTGATTGGCCAAGTGTACGTCACAATGTGACTAATTATCTAAATTAGGGAACTAAATCGGAAAACTATTAACACGGAAAGATAACGCGCCCATAAATTAAACGAACATGTTGGAGAGACTTCCAACATCATGAAATGATTACCCATTATCAGAATTGAACCAATGGACCTCTCATGGCCCATGAATAAATTCAAGTAAAGAAATACAATAAAAATCCCTAACTCTATTATTCCCTAATTAAAAAGGGAAATCCCATAAGATAAATTCCAATAAATAATGGGTTTTGTTAAATGGACCCTCTAGAATTTATTGGGCCAAAATAGGGACTTTTAAAAGAAGAATAATAGGAAAATACTCTAAATTCGTAACTTAAATATTACCTAAATAGAAAAAAGGTATTAAAGCATTAAAATAAGAAGTTTGAGTTAGAATTAGATTCCTAAACCTACCCTAATAGGTTGGCCACGAATTTAACTCCCATCCTAACCCAAATTGTACATGGCAAGCTTGGAAGGTGGAATTAAATGGGGAATCTCATAATTAAATAGGAGTTAGAGTCCTATTAGGAAATAGAAACATAGGAAGCATAAATACTCTCCTAAATCCCCCATGGCTAGCCCTAGCTCATACCCAAGGCTTTCTGGACCAGGAGGAGAGGCCAAGGAGGATGAGACCTTGTGGGGAGAAGACTCTCTCAAGCTCTCTCTCTCGTTCTTCAAGTTCTAGCCCTAGAAGAGGAAAACGACTAAAGGTCGACATTTTCATGAGCAAAACTAAAGAAATTTCGACTGTAGATTGTTCCATGTACTAGGAACAAAACCGTCATGTTTCATAATTTTCCATTAAGCCAATATTTTCTTCTTGAATTTTGAAGTTCTGTAAACACCTTGACCCCGAACCTTCATGTTTAATTTATATCTTCTTGAATACTCCATCTCATGCCTTGAAATTTTGAATGGAGACACGGATGATCGTTAGGGAACTTTTGCCCATGAAAGGCCTAATTTTCATCCATCCTATCTTGCGAATTAAATCGTTGATCTCAACTGTGTACTGTATCATGCACCCTGTGAATTAACCTGTTTGAATCATGTCAAGACCATGCTTACTTTCCAATTCCTAATTACTAGGAGTACCCTTTCATGCCTAGATCTATTCGCAGCTGGTTTCATGATTTTTCATCGACTGTAAAATTAATTATGATTTTATGAACGACCCTATGTCAAAAGATAGAAAGTTGGCCTGCAATCTGAGGCTCTGTCCTTTTTCCCGCTCGACTCAGGCGCAGGACCTGAGAACGCGACGGGCCGATAGGCCGTGTTCTCAGGGCCGTCGCGACACAGGACCTTGTCGCGATCTGATCGTGACAGGGTAAACCGTCGCGTTCTGGCCGCCTGACCTGAACAACCTGTCGCGATCCTCAAACGACCCTGTCGCATTCTAGTTAGCCCTGTCGCAACCCTTACAGAGCCCGTCGCGTTCTGAAGTTTTTCATGAAAACCCCCTATTTTTGCAAGTCTTATTTTTCTACAGTGAACTCATGCCCTGTTAACTCTCCTAACACAGTAAACGAACCTAATAAATCTTGGACATATTTTAATTAATTTAAGTCATTCACGTGACTCTTTCATATTCCATAATTCTCTATGTCAAATGCACACACTTGAACCATCCAATCGAGCTTAACTTGGCATGAAATTACTTCATAATACATCTGGAAAATTATTGCAATTATGTAATTCAATTTCCCTATTTTTAAATGAACTTGTCTATGTTTCATTCGTTGTTTTGGGAATACCGTTATCGACACTCCACTGTTCTAGAATTCCTCTAGAACGTCGAGCACTTGTTTCTATATTCACACTTTCTCTTGACTTGGACGTGTTGTGTGTGTAGAAGGATTATCTAGAGGGGGGGGTGAATAGAGAATCCTCATAAAATTAGACTCAATTTAGAATTATGAAATCTGATTTCGTATTTCTAAAGGATGGATGCACAAAAGCACAAATCACGAAATTACAAACCACATGAGAGCAGGAAAATTTTAAGGTGGTTCGACTCCAATGAGGAGACCTACATCCACCCCTCACCAAACCAGTGAGGTACCACTATCGAACACCCCGACAGTATATCCAAAACAATCGCTGATTCACAGCTTCTGCACAACCGCTGACTTACAGCTTGAGAACCCTGCTGATACACAGCTTAACAGATCCGCTGATACACAGCTTCACCTAAATTGATCCAATCACAGCTTGTGAATGATCAATTTAATCTGCTCCACCAAGAAGCAGACAACAGACAATTCAAACGAACAAAAGAAGATCCAAAATGGGAAAACAAAAACAGATGAAGAACATAGTGATTTCATCAAAATTGCTAATCCGGATCTGAATTCAAAAAGATTCTTCTCAGATTATAGAATCAACTCCCTGTTCGAAGAACTTCTTCAGAATTCTGCTGCCGTTTGATTTCAGAAATTAGGTAGAAAGGGAACTTTCGATCCTCTGTAATTGAGAACTCAGCATCCACTCCTGGAAGCTTCTGATCTTGCTTGAATCGTCATTGATTTCTCCTGATCACAGCCCACTTTCCAATTTGCACGAAATGCTGCTTCAAAACATCTGAGGTCTTCTTTTCCGCTCTGCTCCGCACCTCTCTTTTCACAGTAGTGTGTGATCACTTTCTGCGATGCCAAACTGGAACCTCTTTCCCTTTTTCTTGAATGCGCGGGATTCCGTGTCGTGGGCCCCACAGAAGATTCGCCCCAAAAATTGGAGGAATCTTTTTGCCGCCAAGAATAGGAGCCTTCTAGAGCCACTGACGTGTACAGAGAATATCTCAATTAGTTAGCCTTGGAATACGTGCCTTTTTTATGACTTGATCATCCTGGAGACATTCTATGTATTCGAGTGTTGACACTGTCAGGTTCTAGTGTCGACACACACTCTTCCACTGCTGAAGCCAATTGCTTGAAAGATGAAATCGAATGCTATGTGTCGACCTTCTCATTACATAGTGTCAACTCTAGCTTTATCTTTCTTCGAAGTAGGCTCTGCCCCTGCTTAGTGTCGACCTTATCACTGCAGAGTGTCGACACAGTTGAAATCTCCACAGCGCCATCCAGTCCACTAGTGTCGACCTAAGTCCCTAGTAGTGTCGACACTGTCTGACAATTTCTCAGTCTTCTTTGATCCAGTTGAGTTGTACCTACGAAATAATTGATACTTGTCAACTTTCTTCTCATTTTATATTTTAATATGACATCATCAAAACCAGGGACACAACAATCTCCCCCTTTTTGATGATGGCAACTTATTGATGGTTGATCTTTGAAGTTTAAATGACAATCATAACCATGCAATCACAGCACTCAGGTACAACTCAATCATACACAATATAGGCATCCATTGAAACAATCCATATTTAAGTAGCAGAGATTTTACAACCCAAAAAAAATAATCAACATGAACAACATGAAGATCAACATCCAAGAGTCCTCTCTCCCCCTTTGACATAATAAAAAAGATAAGCAAATCATGGAGGTGGCGGATGTCTAGGAAATAGTCTGTCCTCAATCCTGGAAAGACGAAAGTTCAAGTCTTCATAGTTCTCATTAAGATAGATTTGGACTGCATTGAATCTGACATTGAGAAAGTCTATTAACTTTTCAATCTGAGCCTCAATAACTACTGGCACATTGTCTACACCATGTGGCATGGTTGGGGCAACTGCAGAAGAGGTAGCCTAATTGCTGTCATCAGATTCATTGATATCATTCATTCTCCAAACTTTGTTGAACTCATATCTCATCAGTTGAAGATCTTTAGAAATATCCTCATTGTTGACCCTCAAGAAGTTCATGCGATGAAGAATTAGCCTGAGTGAAGTAGCCAGACCAGGAATAGCATTAAAACTGTTTGCATTCTGCTGTAGCTCTTGAGTAATATTCTCAATCTTGTCAAAAAATTTGCCTTGTGTAAAGGCAGATTTATCAAACACATATCCGATTGTTTGAACAAGTTGATCGGACCTGACCTTTGTGAATCTGTAAATTTGTTCTTGGTTGTTGATATTCGTTTGAAGATAGTTCTCAATGAATTCTAAATGAGTATCAAATTGTGAAGCTTGCTCTGCCAATTTGGTATTCAGTGAGTCAAGAGAATTATGAACTGAGGCAAACTACTTTTCTAGAAATGTGAGAAGAGTTGGTAGGATCGAATCTGATGCTGTGGATGATGATGGTAAATTTTGCAAAGATGGAGCAAAATGAGATTGAGGAATTTGAGGAGAAGAATTGTGTGGAATTTCAGATCCAACAAAACTATCAACAACAGGAATTGATGGAGGAGAAGATATAAATTATTCTGGTAAAACCTCTTCTGGAGCAACATATGTCTGATCTTGATGAACCTCCTCAGCAACATCTTCCTGATTCTGTGCTACATCAACATTGTCAACCTCTTGTTGACCCCAGTCAAGCTTCATAAATTTCACAATAGGATCCAAATCATAGATGTGAAATCTGGTGAGTTTTTGTACCTTTGATCCAGCAACAGAGACTCCTAGCAACTGAATTATGGAAGATAGATGTGTGGCATATGGCAAACTTCTCCTCAACTTTGGTATTGTTGCTTCCTGAACTAATTGATAGAAGATAGTTGCCATGTTAATCTTCACCTTCTTGATCAAGCAAAACATGAGATTCCTCTGCAGACTTGTAACTCTCTGACGTCCTCCTCCTTGAGGAGTTAGAATTGTTATGCACCAATGGTGTAGTAGTCTATGAGCAGGTGGAAATCTATTGGCATTAAGATTTGATACCTTTGCCTGATTCACATCTAGTACATCATGGGGTAAACTAGTCAGGACTGAAAAAGCTTCATGAGCATTAACATCAAAGTTTTGAGGAATGACACCCTCATTTGGTATGCTCAACAATTGACTCACATTAGCAATTGTGAGTTCAATGTGGACCCCTTGAACATTAGACACAAGACACTGCTTCTTACTTATCATGTTTCTGAAAAGCTCTTTCACTAACAGAGGGTAGTATGACCTATGCATACTCACAAACTCAGACCAACCCTGAAATTCCAACATTTCCAAAAGTTCTGGCACCAATGAGGCCATGCCTTCAGCATTGATGTTGATAATCCTTGGATGTAAAATTGGTTTATTGCCAATCATCATTCTTTTTGCCTTTGAGGGTGTATGGATAGCTTCATCACCATCAGAATCAATTTCTTCTTCGTCTGATTTTTCTTCCTGTTCTGAAAACTGTTCTTTAGAGCCTCTGACATCATCTTCTTCTGCATACTCTCTTTCTACAGCAATTTCTGTGCGTACTGCTTCTTCACTTTCCTCAACTAGCAGTTGATCATAATTGACATCATCTGTTTCTTCTGAAGATCCTGAAGATGTCTGTGAAGGAGATGACATCACCTTCTGCTCAAGATCATGATCAGAGCCATTACCCGTTTTCTGGTATTTAGGGCTTTCATCACGAAGAGCCTGAGGCTCTTGTTGGCTGGAAGAATCCTTCTCCGAACTACCCAAATCAACAAATTCTGACGTCTGCTTACCTTTGGCAAAGTTCTTTTCTTTAGCTGTTCGAGGATGATAAAACCTTCGACTTGAAAAGGTAGGAGCAGCAGGCCTTTCTCGAAACACAATCCCTTTCGGTGCCTTGGAATGCCTCTCAGAATCTGAACCTTCAGCAAGCTTCCACTTTCCACCACGACTAGGTTGAATCTTTGAAGCCATGATTGATGGAACAGAGTGACGGTTTGGAGAAATCACTAGGGCACAGTTCCGGGAGAAAAAAGGGTTTTTCTGGGAAACGAATAGGGAAGAAAGATGGCTTTTCAAAAACCAACTTTTTGGAGTTTTAGCATACGAAGAGATGTGAGAGAAAGCATTGACCCTTTTTGATGAGACCAGTGCTCGTGCGGAACAACGAAAGTTATCATGTTCCATGACAAAGAAAAGGTTATAGTGCTGACTCTATGATGAATAGTGTCAACACTACGAATGAATATGAGGGTTCAGATGTCGAGGAGATTGAAAGGTTGTCATTTCATAATGAATCACTGAATTTTTGAAGATCCTAGAGAAGTTAATTACAGTTACTCATTTATCTTACTCTTTCTCACTTTGTAAAGATTAATGGTTTAAAAAAATTAAAATTTTGAATTAACCATTAATCAAATAATTGAAAAACTCATGATTGAGAGTAATAGATAGGAGAAAAACGTTTTAGATGACAAAGTCACAACAAAGTTAAACCATTTACTCATCACATGAATCAAGATGACATTGGAAGATTTTTCAAGTTTGCCAAAATATGTTGACTAGATTAAACCTCCTTTTTTTATTCACCATTTTATTTTTTTAACTGTACAAATGAACAATCTGATTTTCCTTTGTTTTCACGCAAGAACCCATGTTTTGTACACACTAGAGTCCCTGATTACTTACTTAGGAAATCATTTTGCTTCAGGAAATGAACTAAATTCATCTTTTCATGTGAGGATACATGTCTATCAAACATCAGAATCCCCAATTACTCAGACTTCATCATGATCATCTTAGATTCCTGAACAGAAATATCTAGCTCATCATGACATACAATGATATTCTGATTTTATCTGACATTTGCAGTTTCTCAGAGCATAGAAATTGTTCTGCCATTTGTAAATCAATACACTGACACACAAACTTTTGTGGATCAGGATGATTTATCAGATCAAAATATTTCAGGAGCTTTGAAAAATCTGACCACGAGATCAAGTTTCATGGATTTTCAAGGTTTATCATTATTAATGACTTTTGATTAAGGAAAATTTTCTCTTCACTGTTAGATTAACCAAGATGAATTTTTCAAGAATTTTAAATAGTTAATCAAAAATTTAGAACTCTTAAACCATAATCTGGAAATTTGAGATAATGAAGTTTTGACGAATGAGTAACAGAAATTATCTCCCCCTGAAAACATGCCCAGAAAATCAGTATTTCAGAATGAAATTATCTCCTTTCCAAAAACATCTTGAATCAAGGATGGAGGATAACTGAAATTGAGCTCCCCCTCAGTGAATGCACATAAGCCTTTGGTACTTGGCGGAGACACATACTCACGCATAGTGAAGGAATCCAGACAGGCTTAGCCTGTCCTTCCTCAATTCACCATTTTATATACCGATAGACCAATGTGAAGGCTAATAATAGGGATTTTATTTGATGGATGAATCATTATAGATATCAAAGGAATTAAGGATGTATGAATTTTCAAGAATGACAAGAGGTCTGATGTAAGGAGGGATTGTGTCGACACTACTATCAATAGTGTTGACCTTAGGCAGTCAAGATAACACTTAATCACAATGAAAATTTCACTACACCAACTGAACATCACCTTATTGCTTTTCAACCATTCTTACTTGTAATTTGATCCAACAGCCAAGGACTCTCAACCAAATCTCATCTTTCTTTCAGGAGATATTTCACAAAGCAGATTTCAGCACAGACTTTTAATCACAACATCACAGTGAATTCAACAGATTCATTCAAGAATTAAACAAGCACAGCTCAAGTTCTCTTCTTAGACAAGAAAATCATTCATAGCATAAGGGTTTTGTAAAAATGTCAGCAATTTGTTTTGAAGTTTCCACAAAATGCAACTCAAATGAGTTTCTACTCACTTCATCCCTTAGGAAATGATGCATGATTTCTATATGCTTAGTTCTAGAATGCTGAATTGGGTTCTTTGCTAGACAAATGGCACTTGTGTTATCACACAATATTGGGACACATCCAAGATCTACTTGGTAGTCTTGGAGTTGATGTTTAATCCACAACACTTGAGTGCCACAACTCCCTGCAGAAACATACTCTGCTTCTGCAGTAGAGAGAGCAACCGAGTGTTGTTTCTTGGAAGCCCAAGAAACTAAACATCCTCCCAAGAATTGGTAATAGCCACTAGTGCTCTTTCTATCTAGTTTACAACCAGCAAAGTCTGCATCTGAATAAGAAAGCAAGCTAAACTCATTAAATGCAGGATACCACAATCCTAATTCTTGAGTTCCAGCAAGATATCTGAAAATTCTTTTTGCTGCACTCAAATAAGATTCTTTAGGACAAGCTTGAAATCTAGCACACATGCACACTGAGAATTGAATATCAGGTCTGGATACAGTCAGGTAGAGTAAGAAACCAATCATACCTCTATATACTTTTGAATCAACCTATTTACCTTTCAGATCTGCATCAAGACTCACAGTGGTGCTCATAGGAGTTGCCATAGATTTTGTGTTCTCCATGTTGTACTTTTTCAGCAATTCTTGAATGTATTTGGATTGATTTATGAAAATTCCCTCTCTTGATTGAGCAACCTGCAATCCAAGAAAAAAATTTAGCTCTCCCATTAAACTCATTTCAAATTCATTTGTCATTAATTCTAAAAATTCCTTGCATAAGGATGGCTTTGTTGATCCAAAGATAATGTGGTCGACATAAATTTGGACTAACAAGATATCCTTATCTTGAATCTTTGTAAAAAGTGTTTGATCAATCTTACCTCTTGAGTACCCTTTACCAGTAAGAAAAGAACTCAACCGGTCATACCAAGCTCGGGGAGCTTGCTTCAGTCCATATAAAGCTTTGTCAAGTTTATACACATGGTCAGGAAAGTTAGTGCATTCAAAACCAGGAGGTTCTTCAACAAACACTTCTTCCTTAATTAAACCATTCAAAAATGCACTTTTAACATCCATTTGTTGTAATTTAATGCCATGAGCACATGCAAATGCAAGCAAAATTCGGATGGCTTCAATCCTAGCTACAGGAGCAAAAGACTCTTCAAAATCTATGCCAAACTCCTGATTGTAACCTTTTGCTACAAGCCTAGCTTTATTTCTTATTACTTCCCCATCTTCACTGATTTTATTCCTAAAGACCCATTTAGTTCCAATGACACTTTGTGATGAAGGCCTTGGAACTAAATGCCATACTTTATTTCTCTCAAATTGATTTAACTCCTCATGCATTGCATTAATCCAATGGGTATCTTTCAGAGCATCATCTACATTCTTAGGTTCAATTTGAGACACCAAGGCAAGTTGATCAATTTCAGAAACTGTTTTAAAGTCGGACCTTGTCCTAGGAGGATCGAGCAGATTACCTATTATGCTTTCCTGTGGATGGTCCCTGAGCATTCTTACATTCATTTCAAGTTTTCCTTTATGCTCACTTTCTGGTTCATGTGAAACACTGTGATCTGAGTCCCTTCTGGTTGCTTTTCCTTCCTCTTCCTTTTCTCTAGAGCCTTCTCCTTCCAAAAATTCTACATCTTGTCTTTCCCTGCAAGAATCAACATTAGATTCATCAAATGTAATGTGAGGTGATTCCTCAACAATTTGATCTTTTACATTGAATATTCTATAGGCTCTTGAATGATCAGAATAACCCAAAAATATTCCTAAATCACTTTTTGCTTCAAATTTATCCAAGTCATGTTTGTTGTTTATTAGAATGAAACATTTTGTTCCAAAAACTCTGAAATGTGAAATTGATGGTTTCTTACCTTTCAGAATTTCATAAGGAGTCTTTTTGCAATAAGGTCTTACCATTGCACGGTTTATTATGTAACAAGATGTATTTATAGCTTCAGCCCAAAACTTCCTTGGCAGCCCACTCTCAATTAACATGGTTCTTGCCATCTCTACAAGAGTTCTGTTTCTTCTCTCCACAACTCCATTTTGTTCAGGAGTTCTTGGTGACGAAAACTTGTGGAAGACTCCTTCTTCCCTGCAAAATTCCTCAAAGTTAGCATTTTCAAACTCACCACCATGATCTGACATGATTGAATTAATTTTGAATTTCCCTTCATGTGAAATCTTCTTATAAAACTCATGAAATTCAATGAAAGCATCATTTTTGTGAGCAAGAAAGTAAACCCAAGTAAATCTCAAAAATCATCAACCAAAACTTATCCAAACCTTTTTCCATTCAGACTGTTTGTTCTTGTGGGACCAAACAAGTCCATATGAATAAGCTCGAATGGTTTGGTAGATTGACTTTCCAATCTACTTTTGAAGGTTTTTCTGGTTTGCTTTCCTTGAGAACATGCTTCACACAACCTCAAAATTTGTTTAAAAGATATATCAGGCAAACCTTTAACCATGTTGAATTTTGCAAGTTTATGAAGCACATGGTAGCTAGCATGTCCTAGTCTACGATGCCATAAACATGCCAAGTTAACTTTATTTGCAGTTAAACACAAATTTGTGTTCTCAGAATCATCAAGATCTACCATGTAGACATTATTTGATCTTTTTCCATAAAATTTAACAACATCAGAGTCAGGTTCAAAAATAGTACAACTCTGAGAATCGAACATTACCTTGTGACCTTTGTCACACAATTGACTTATGCTCAGGAGATTATACTCCAACCCTTCCACTAGAAGAACTCCATCAATTGAATTTGTGAGATTCCTACCAACCTTACCTGAGCCAATGATTTTACCTTTGTTGTTGCCTCCGAAAGTGACATGACCAGCCTTCTTTTCAGATAATTGACAGAATTTGTCCTTATCCCCTGTCATATGTCTTGAACAGCCACTATCTAAGTACCATAAGTTCTTCTTGGCTGCAAGACATACCTGCAAACACACCATCAAAGAAGATTCTTTGGAACCCAAGTACATTTGGGTCCCACAATCCCTTCAAAATTAAGAATATGAGAGAGCAGGTCTTTCGGAATCCAGATATGTTTGTTCACTTTCATGATTTCTTCATTTATGATGTTTTGCTGTTTTTCATGATGTTTTGAGCAATTTCTTCTTTCAAAATTTTCATTGAACATTTTCTTTATTTGTTCAGAGTAAGGTCTGAATTTGGTTTGATTCCACAGCTTACCAAGATATTGTGTTTTATTACTTTTGACAGAATCATAGACATGTGTCGACACTCTGAAGGGATAGTGTCGACCTGAGAAATTCCTTTTTGACCATTTTTGAATATTGGCATAAGTGAATCTTGATGGTTGGTGATTCCATTTGGTGGGAGACCAATTTTGGAATGTTGTTGATCTGTTGTTAGTCCAGTTTGGCAAATCTTGTGATTTTTTGTATGATAGTGTCGACCTGCCAGTGCTGTAGTGTCGACCTTGCTAACCGGGTGATTCCAGATTTTTGTTCCTTTGAAAAACTTGTTCATTTCTAGCTTTTGTTGGCTTTATTTCAGTTGTTCTTTGATCATTAACTAGCTTGGCTTTTCCATCCTGTTTGATATCCTTAGCAATTTTTACAATTTTATGTCCTGTAGAAGTAGAAGCTTCAGATGTTTTTGAGGAAAAGAATGTTATTGCTTTCAGCCCTACTTCCTTCTTCTTTGTGGGATTAAAACCTAATCCTTCCTTTTTATGATTTACCCTTGTGCCTAGAAGAATTTCAAGATTGTTCTTGCCATTTACAAGAGTTTCAAGAGCCTCCTGTTTATTGTTTACTTCATCTTGCAGACTTACAATTTCCTTTTGTAGCTTTGTGTTAGCACTTTGTAAGGCCACATTCTTTACTGATACAAGTGATATTTCATTAAGAATTTCAATGTTCTGATTTTTTAGTTCACTGACTACTTCTCTCAGAGCATTTATCTCTTGTGAACACTCTTTTTCATTTTCTTCTGCTGTCACTTTGTGAGAAGAATGTTTCAGTTTCTTTTTTAACATTTTGTTTTCCTTTTTAAGAACATCATACTGATCCATTAATTCAAAGTAGACATGCTCCCAATCTTCCAAACTGAAATCCTTGAATAAGGAACTTACCTCTTCCTCTTCTTCTTCAGTCTCTATGGCCATCAAACAGATCTTTGAATTAGTGTCCTCAGCATCTGAACTTCCCTCTTCTTCATCTTCCTCTTCTTCACTCCAAGTACCAACCATAGCCTTTTGCTTGTTTTTGTTCCATCTAGGCTGACTCTTCTTTTGAACCTTAAGACATTCAGACTTAACATGTCCTGGCTTCCTACAATTGTAACAAACAATTCTGTCAGTCTTTTTGTTAGCATTTGGCTTAGACTTAGAAAAGTTGTTATTGTAAGGTTTCTTTTTCAGAAAACTCTTACCTTCTTTTCTCAGAAATTTTCTAAACTTTCTAGTTATCAAGGCAAACTCACCTGACTCATCTTCGGAAGTTGTTGATTCACTGTCTTCAGTAACCTCCTTGGTGCTAGGACTTGCTTTAAGAGCAAGAGGTTTCTTCTTCCTTAGATCATCCTCAGATCTTTTTAGGCCCAATTCATATGTCATTAAAGAACCTATTAACTCATCAACAATAGTTGTGGACAAATTTCTAGATTCTTCAATAATGGTTGCTTTAGTATACCAAATGGGTGTTAAAGATCTAAGAATATTTCTCACTAGTTCTTTGTCAGAATAAACTTTGCCTAGATTCTTCAGCCCATTAGTTAACAATGTCAATCTACCATACATCTCAGAAATAGTTTCATCATGTTTCATCCAAAAAACTTCATATTCAGAAACTAACATATTAGCCTTAGTTTCCTTTACCTCAGACGTGCCCTCATATATTACCATGAGGCAATCCCAGATCTCTTTGGCACTTGAGCACGATGAAACTCTTGAAAATTCGGTGGGATGCAGTGAGCATTGCATAATGTTCATTGCACTCTAATTTGCATTTGACTTTTTGATCTCTTCCAGAGTCCATTTCTCTTCATCCTCAGACAGCTCATAAGGTCCATTGTTCACCACACTCCATATTTGATGGTCTTGAGCTCGTAAGAACACCTGCATACGAGTTTTCCAATAAGCATAGTTAGTACCATCAAAGTAAGGTGGTCTGTTCACAGAATGGCCCTCAGCAATGTAACCTCTAGATTCCATAATACACAATTAACTCCTGGTCATGAAACCAATTAAATTGGAGAACGAGGCTCTGATACCACGTGTTGTGCGTGTAGAAGGATTATCTAGAGGGGGGGTGAATAGAGAATCCTCATAAAATTAGACTCAATTTAGAATTATGAAATCTGATTTTGTATTTCTAAAGGATGGATGCACAAAAGCACAAATCATGAAATTACAAACCACATGAGAGCAGGAAAATTTTAAGGTGGTTCGACTCCAATGAGGAGACCTACATCCACCCCTCACCAAACCAGTGAGGTACCACTATCGAACACCCCGACAGTATATCCAAAACAATCGCTGATTCACAGCTTCTGCACAACCGCTGACTTACAGCTTGAGAACCCTGCTGATACACAACTTAACAGATCCGCTGATACACAGCTTCACCTAAATTGATCCAATCACAGCTTGTGAATGATCAATTTAATCTGCTCCACCAAGAAGCAGAAAACAGACAATTCAAACGAACAAAAGAAGATCCAAAATGGGAAAACAAAAACATATGAAGAACATAGTGATTTCATCAAAATTGCTAATCCGGATCTGAATTCAAAAAGATTCTTCTCAGATTATAGAATCAACTCCCTGTTCGAAGAACTTCTTCAGAATTCTGCTGCCGTTTGATTTCAGAAATTAGGTAGAAAGGAAACTTTCGATCCTCTATAATTGAGAACTCAGCATCCACTCCTGGAAGCTTCTGATCTTGCTTGAATCATCATTGATTTCGCCTGATCACAGCCCACTTTCCAATTTGCACGAAATGCTGCTTCAAAACATCTGAGGTCTTCTTTTCCGCTCTTCTCCACACCTCTCTTTTCACAGTAGTGTGCGATCACTTTCTGCGATGCCAAACTGGAACCTCTTTCCCCTTTTTCTTGAATGCGCGGGATTCCATGTCGTGGGCCCCACAAAAGATTCGCCCCCAAAAATGGAGGAATCTTTTTGCCGCCAAGAATAGGAGCCTTCTAAAGCCGCTGACGTGTACAGAGAATATCTCAGTTAGTTAGCCTTGGAACATGTGCCTTTTTGATGACTTGATCATCCTGGAGACATTCTAAGTATTCGAGTGTTGACACTGTCAGGTTCTAGTGTCGACACACACTCTTCCACTGCTGAAGCCAATTGCTTGAATGATGAAATCGAATGCTATGTGCCGACCTTCTCATTACAGAGTGTCAACTCTAGCTTTATCTTTCTTCGAAGTAGGCTCTGCCCCTGCTTAGTGTCGACCTTATCACTGCAGAGTGTCGACACAGTTGAAATCTTCACAGCACCATCCAGTCCACTAGTGTCGACCTAAGTCCCTGGTAGTGTCGACACTGTCTGACAATTTCTCAGTCTTCTTTGATCCAGTTGAGTTGTACCTACGAAATAATTGATACTTGTCAACTTTCTTCTCATTTTATATTTTAATATGACATCATCAAAACCAGGGACACAACAGGATGAACTCTCCATCGGATACTCCTTCTACCAGACTAGCGAATCCTTGTTCAAGGCCTCTGTAAGTCTCCTCTGTCCATGGATTCCCACATGGTCGACGAGCTGGTTGTACCCTAACACCTATGACACCTCTAGGGATCATCAAGATCCAAACGGCCTTAGTTTCTCTCGCTCTTATCTTGAATCACGCCGGACCTCTGGACCTATGCATAACAAGGCCAGCGGAAGGGTTGTGTATTCCACCTGACTGCTAACACCAAACGCGTGTGTTGTGCAGCTGTTGCTATTGCTCGTTACTCGACATTTCATGTGCAATGTCCACTAGTTCTCATCTATACTCTACTCACTCATCTATTCATGTTCACTCTACTATCTCGACTATCTCACCTATTCATCTAGTACTCTCTTGGTACCCATTGAGCTTTGTGGCTCCTACTATTTTGTACTCTTCATGACTGTCTAGCGTTAAAATGGGTCTTATGACTCTAGTGACTTGAATGCATACTGCTGAGGGCACGGAGAGTGTTTGAGGGGCTCCAATCTAGTCCTGGGGGCAGAGAGCCACCCGCAAATACCTGTAGGGGCTATTGACGGTGTCTGCATTTGCACTGGTCCTGACTGACTGTTCTGATTTAGCTAGACATCTGACTGTTATACTGATACTATTAGTCTGTTAAATCAGACGTACTGCACTATTACTGTACTGCCACTGACTGTTACTGGACTGCTACTATCCTATTATTGAGCAACTACTATCGTACTCTCTTCATGCTCTACTTGATACTTGCTATCTTGAATTATTGCGTTCTATCACGACCTAACCGCATTCAAAGTACTATATTCTCTCTCGGCTATCTACGGATAACCAAAGTACCATTACTATTTCGATTGACAAAAGTTAATCAAAAGTGTTATACTATCTCGATTGATGAAAATCAATCAAAGTGCAATTTACTCTTTACATGACCATCTAATATCTCTCTCCTTGATATACATGTTGCTTGCTATTTCTTGACAATGATGTTACTTGCTATTGATGTTATCGTTTCTATCATGACTTGACTTTATTCATCGTGCTATACTTGATTCATCTGCTATTCGAACCATGTTACTTGTGCTATTACTTTCTTAATTTTACATGACTCTCTCTATCATTAGTTACTCTGTCATTTAAAGTATTAATCATTTAAAGCCTGCTTGACTATTGAGATTTAAGTCCTACTGGGCGTTATCGCTCACCCATCGTTATTTGTTATTATGTCTCAGGTAAGTCGGACAATGACGTTACACACACCAATGGGACGGGACTAGAGTGATGAGCGACCTGGAGTCAGTTCATGAAGTTGCCCTAGCACTATGGAGTCTAATAGTTATTGCTTTAGATTTCTTTTCAATGTAATGATGTCATTGAGCCATATGTATTGGCTCTGAATTAGTGGTTGTAATAGTCTTAGTGATTTTATAATGAAATCAAGAGTTTATTTCAATTATTGTTCATTAGATGCTCTGATGTTTGCGTCTGTATGCACAATTCATGTTACCATACTCGTTGCTCACGTTTCCCTCTGATTTATTCTGCTGCTAAATTGGAGGGGCGTGACAGAATCACCAGCTTGCAACGGTTCTTAATGTACTGTCTGATCAGAAGAGAGAAGGTCAACCTGTCTACTATCTTTTGTCAGTTGCTTCATGAAGCAACTACACCAGAACTTAGAAAGAGTTTGTCTTATGCTGCACATCTGTCTACTATCTTTCATAAGGCAAATGTTCCATTAGACAATACCAAGGTTAAGAAGATTCCAAAGTACCACATCTACGATTTGGCTCATATTGTCATGTTTATGAAGTTAAATTTGGAACCTCAGTTGATGAGAGAACCAGTTGCACCTCAAGAAAATGTAAATGAAGACATTGCTATGGATCAGCCACAACATGTCCAAGCTGAGTAGAGAGCTAATGATGAATATCAAGGAGTTCAGATGGATGAAGATCTTTTTGTCCCTTCACCTTCTCTTCACAGACCTTACTCTCCTATACCTAGATTTGATGATCTAGGTGTGAATCCTCCACATTTCTCACCTACTCATCACACTACTTATAAGACCTTCGTTTCTGAGCAGGTCCATCCTTCCACTTCATCTGCTGAAGTTCCTATTCCACCACATCTCCTACAATTCCTACAAGACCAGTTTACTGCTCTAAATGAATCTGTTAGCTTGTTGGATACCAAAATTGAAGAACAATATCTACAGTTTGAGAGCAGATTGGAAGATATTGAGAGGAAGCTCAGTGACAATATAGACAGACAGGAGCAATCTGCTAGATTTACAGCTGTTAGATAATAGAGGCTCATAGAAAAAATTGGAGAAGTTTTCAACAGTGTTGCCTTCACTCAAGCTCAGATCTTTGATAAATTGCAAGAAGTTGAAGCAATTCAAAGAGGATCAGAACAGTTAGCGGATCTTCCAGCTCTGAAGAAGTCGTATGCTCAAATGATTGGAAACATGAATGTTCTGAGAGAATACAACACTGAAATGATTCACCATATCAGATCTTTGAAATTTGATTTTGAGAAAGTTTGGAAGCCTCATGGAGATACTGAGACTGCTGAGAGTCATCCGGCTACATCTTCTACTGCTACACCCCCTATGCCACATGGGACAGATAATATTCTAGTTGTAGTTTCCACTAAGCTGGGTGAAATGCAGAGTTTTCTGAACACTAGATTCAATGCTCTTCAGATCTATCTTTGGGAAAATTATGTTGAGTTGGAAATGAGAATGGCCAGGATTAAGAGCAGACTACTTCGACAGCTACCTCCACCACCTCCTTCTTCTCAATGATTCTCATGTTTTGATTCTGTCAAAGGGGGAGAGAGATATCATAGACTCTTTTGACTTTCATTTGATGTTTGATGTACTTTGATGTTTTGTTCCTTGTAATACACTCTTATCAGTAATGAAATCATCGAAGTGTTTGTGTGAAATGCTCCTGTGTGAACTTGTGTGGATGGCTTGTGTGGACTGATGTTTTGCATGGTACCATGTTTGTACATGAAATTCATTTAATAGTCAAAACTTCTATGATTAAATGTTGCCATCATCAAAAAGGGGGAGATTGTTGTGTCCCTGGTTTTGATGATGTCATAAATCAAGCAAAATGTCATAAATGTCTAACACAAGTTATTTGTATCACAGGAATTCATGTGTTGACTCTGGTTACATCATAAGTCAACATATTTGTATCAATGGAAGAGTTACTGGAGTTCAGTGATGTATATAAGGTCGACTCTATTCAAAGGTTAGGTCGACGCTTAATGAGTTTTTAGTAGTGTAGATATTCAAAGTATCATATCAGGTCGACACTACAAAAAGAACAGGTTGACTCGAGTTGTTTTTCTGGCTAGCACTGAAGGGGTGGAATCAGATAAGGTCGACGAGGATCAGGTCGGCACTAATCAAGTTCCTTGTAAGCATTTGAAGAGAAGTGTTGGCTGAGGTCGACTCCATATAAGGATGAGGTCGACTCCATCAGTCTATTAGGTCGACTCTAAAGGAAGGTCAGGTCGACTCTATCATCAGATGAGGTCGACACTACATTGCTGCAAGGTCAACTCTACATCACAGTCAGTTAGTCAGAATCACAGTCACTTGGATGAGGTCGACTCTAGAGGGCATGGAGTCGACTCTACTGAAGATTTTTTTCACTAATCCAAGTCAAGTCATATAGATATGTGTCGACACCATAGTTAGGATGCGTCGACTCTATGACACTTGTTCTACAGAGATGAAAAGTATCTGCCAGCGCAAAAGTTATGGGCACATGACCCGAGGCCCAATGATTGGGACTTCGGGTACACCTCACATGGTTTTGGAAGATACTTCTTTTGGCGGCAAAAGCATCTCCCAAACTTTTGGGATTTTGTTGAGGGGCCCACTGAGAAGATTCTGCGAATCAGATCAGAAGTAGTACACCATTCTCTGTAGAACAGATCGCACCCAGGAAGAAAAAGTGCAGTGATCTGAGAGCGAAAAGTACAGAGAGAGCAAGAGCTTGAGTTTTGAGAGAGCAGCAGACTTCAGAGCAGTCAACTAATCATGAGAAGAGTATACTGGATCGTATCTTCTTCCATCTGAAGGCCTGTTGTTGATCAATTGAAGCAGAGCATCAGATTTCAACTCAAATTCAGATATAATTTATCTTTATGTTGTGACCAGAAGAGAAATTCGATGAGCTCGAGCATGAAGAAGATGCAATTGGGAGTTCAAGGAGTCATCTGACCAGATCCAACTCCAGCGCAGAGCGTTTGCTTATTTCTGCACTTCTTTAGACCTCTCTCTAGTTTGATTTTACCAATTTCTTCTCTATACCAATTTGTTTGGTTGTCTGCTCTAATTGGAGTAGACGGTTTGATCCTACATTGTGTGTGTAAGGATTGTGAGATTTGGAACAATCTTGAAGCTGTGAATCAGTGGTTTGTAAGAAGCTGTGAATCAATGGTTGTGTGAGTGTCTCACGCATTTGAGTTGATAGTGAAGCCTCACTTGGTTTAGTGAGGGGTGGACATAGGTCTCCACACTAAAGCCAAACCACCTTAAAAATATCGCTTGCATTTGTGTGGTTTAATGTTCACTATTTAGATCGTTTCATCAAGTCTAATCCTAATCTCAAAAACTAATTTTTAAATTGGTCAATATCTATTCACCCCCCCCCCTCTAGATAATTCATTCCATACACAACAAAGCTTCCAATTGGTGAAGAAAATCGGATGACTGATTTGGCAAAATTGGACGACCAACCTAGCCAGTGCAGTTTGGTCTTGGGACAGTCACAATGTAACGTTTCGGGTTTTATTGGACCCTTATCGGATCCTAATCAGTTATGCTTAAGGATCTGTGTCGGTTGACGTCCAGGGGGTTTGACGTCGGCTTTGTGTTGGTGGCAAGGGTGTTGCCGTCGGCAGGTCTTTGGCGTCCATCGATCTTGCCGTTAGTTGTTATTTCCTGAGTTTTACGGAGCTAGAACTTGGCGGCATGTGATGTGGACATCAAGTGTTGGCGGTTCAGTTGGCGGCAAGAGGGGTTGACGTCAACTGATCAGTACGCTATTTTTAGGGGCAACCCGAGGGCTGTTCTCCCTTATCCTCTCCTCTCTTTTTCCCTCCTCTTTCACCTACGTTCTTCTCCAGCACTTCTGGTTGCTGACGAGAGCATGTGGGAAGGTCGTGATGCACGTGGCAGTGGCGGATCGGGCAGGAATTGACGGATCGGACGGCGGTTCTTGCGAGAAGCTCCTGGGGGTTCGGTGCGAATCCAAGTTTATGTGGAGTTTTTAAGCATTTCTGAGGTAGGGACGTAAACCCTTAGCTTCCTTGTGTGCTATTCCATGTTTGTGTGCGTGCGATTTGCGTGGAATCGAGCTTTGGGGAGGGTTTTTCTTCATGCCGAGTTTTAGGGTGTTTTGCCCGATCCATGTGTTGGATCGTGTTTTACCGGCATTGTGGTAGTGTAGTGTGATGTAGGGGAGTGTTTCCCTACATCAGATTGTGGTTTGTGGGGCGGATTTGCCCTGTGTGGGAATCAGTTGGAGGCTGGTTCAGCTGCTGGATGCTGAAGAAGTCAACGTCAAGGGATGTTGACGTTGAGCTCTTCAGGGAAGAGGTAAACGGCGTGATCCCTTGCCGTTAAGCTCTTTAGGGGAGAACTAGACGCCGAGATCTGTGCCATCAGGTTCTTCAAGTAGGATATAAACGGCATGATCCTTGCCGCCGAGTTTGGGTAAACGGCCAACCTGCGACCGTCTACCTTTTGTTAGCGGCAGTCGATGCTGCCGTCTACTGTTTGCTTGGCAACATGTGATGCGGTCATTTACTTCCTGGTTGGCGGCGGTCGATGCTGCTATCTACCTGCAGTTGTGTTCCCAGTATGCTGTGTGTTTCCCTTTCCGTGGTTTGAAGTGTTGACATGCGGTGTTCGCCTGTTAGCACAGTCTGCCAGGTATAGAGTGTCTCTGCCTGTGCTCGCGTTGTGTTTGGCTGTGTTGTGACGTTGACACGTGGTGTCCGTCCGTTGCACCGTACTTCAGATGTTGAGAGTGTTTCCGTCTGTACTTGTGTTGGGGGTTGTCGTGCTCCTGTTTCTGTTGTGTTTCCTGGACGTAGATCTACGCTCCGTCTAGATGATTGGCGTGTGGGGGGTCCTCAGCCAGTGAGCCGGGACGTTGAGTGCGACTCCGTTCTGTGCGTACTCCTTGTGGTGATTTCGAGCCGGTCTCCGTGGAGCCCCTTCTCCACCGTCTGAGCCTGGCGTAGGGGAAAACCGGTCATGGACCAGACGCGAGGGAGAGCATATGAGTGTGCACACGTGGTTAGGGTTGAGAGACTCTGTGGTGCCGGGACGCCGAGCACACAGACCCTACTAGTCCTACTTTGTGAGAGTGTGTGTGAGCTCTTGCTTGTGAGCTTGTTGTGTTTGTTGTGCTTGTAGTGCTGTCGAGCCTGCGAGGTTCCAGTTTTTCTCAGCACGCTTTTGAGGGAGTTGCGTACTACGCCACCGGTTCCTGTGTGTTGTACAGGCTGTGAGTGTTTACTTACTGAGCTTTCTTTCCTACTTAGTAGTTCTATTACCGGTGGGGGTTAGTTGCCCTACTGGGTCTCTTTTCTGTGAGACTCACTCCCTTCCCTTCAGGTGGGTTCGTGGGCAGCTTCGTGTGTCGTGGAGCTTTGTTTCTCCGTGCTGGCTCTGCTTGACTGTTGTGAGTAGTACCTGCTCTTGTACTCAATGTACTCTTGCGTTTAGCTTTGACTCTGAGTTGTTCTTGTGTTAATTGTTTTAATTTGTAGCGTGTACATTTACTTATATGTTCTCCTCAGGCACTCCTTTATTACCCTTCTGAGTTTCGGCTCGTGGGTTAACGGGTCAGGATTCGGGTTACTGGTACTTCAGATCTTGGGTCGTTACAGTTGGTATCAGAGCTTGGTCTGTCGAGACATATAAGGAAATGTTCCGAATAACTCAGAGTGTGAAGAGTACAGTAGCAGCAAGCGAACCGAGGTCGTTTTGTGTTTTGTGCGAGTGCTTGTCCTGTGTGGATTCATTTCCTTTGTTCCTAGGCGATGTCGTGTTTGGGAGATGGCTGTGTAGGCAACTTAGCAGGAGGCTAGAGATGCCCCGCCACCACAGCAGACTCGGCCTGAACTACAGGACGTACGCTGTAGTTTTCGTGTCCCCTTGGGCAGTGTAGAGTTTCGATTGGACCATGTTTTTCTTGTGTCGATAGCTCAGTGAGTTGCTCTGCCCTGTGGCATTCTGGCACCTTTAAGGGGTTCAGGGATGGTGAAGAGTTGTTGAGCTGTCGTTGCCGGTTGGACTGTGTGTGTTACAGTCCGCCGCGGTGTTCCCGGTCAATGTGTGTGCCCTTGGTGGTGCATCTGGCTGTTGTGTGGCTAGGTTGCTTTGCGGTTGTTTCCTAGTGTCTCGGTTGCGCCGGTGGGACTTTATATGTCCCCGTGGCTCGGATGGATTGTGTTGTTTCCTGTGCCCGGCGTTTTTCTCCCAGATGGTGGTCTGGTGAGTGTTGTGATTGTGTTCTTGGCTGTGCTTCTTGTGGAAGCGACAGTCTTGCATCGTGATTTTCCATTTTGCGTTTGGAAGAGACTCGTTGCGTTACGTGTCTCCTTCCTCCGCTTTCGGTGGTTGCTCAGGGTTGTGATGCTCCACGTGGTATTGTGTTGCTAGGGTGCGCGTTGTGGCGACCCTATGATGGAGTTATCTTCCCTTGAGTTGTTTTGAGGTTGAGCTGGTTGCTCTCCTCGTGTTGTTGTTTTCTGTACCACCCTTGGGTCGGCTGACCTGTTCGTGCTGTGTGTCGTTGTGATAGTTCTAGGCGGCCAGTGGCGGCGGCTTAGTGGTTGTTGTTGTTGTGACAACGCCCTTACGCGACGCTTTTAAGTACGGCTCGATGCCCGAGCTGACACGGTGATTGTGTCCTTGCTGTGTTTAGTCTCTATGGGTATTGTTGGTCTGGCTTAGTGTGGGCCCAAGTTTCTGGTGGTCTCCGCTTCGGTGTTTTTTTTGGTCCCGTAGTTTTGTGCCTGGGTGCCAGTTTTGTGGTGGCACCGGCATGTGTGGGTTCCCGACCTCGTGGTGTGTTTGGAACGATTTGTGTTGTCGGCTCTCGACCTTGTGGAAGTCTGAGGTGGCCATGTTTGTGGTGGGACGTTGTTCTCGCCTGATTGCATGCGATCTCGGCGGGTGTGCCGAGGGTTGCCGCCGTGTTGTGGCCGACTCCGTTGGTTTTGTGGGAGTCGTGCGTGTGTGTGTCACGACCTTGGTGGGAGGTTATGGCGTTGCGGTGTTGGTTTCGCCGTGTGTTTCTTGCTGGGTGTGCCAAGCAAGGATTATTTGGTGTGCGCCTCGGCTTATGCCTTGAAGGTCTTTTGCATGCCATTCCTTCTGGTGTTGACCTCTTTTATCATTTGCGATGAAGATGGTTTATCCTACTCTTGTGCGCCATAGTGTTGTGGTTTTCGCTCCCCATGCGGCAGAGTTGGTATTTCGTGTTTTTGCGTGCCTTTCTAGAGCCGACATGGTGGTCGTTGTGCTCTAAATGTCGTCGGTTTTCCGTACGCTTTTCTTGTGGGTCTCTGGTGAAGAGTCCCCTTCTGTGGGCGCTGTGTTGTGTTGGCCCTGGGTGCAGTTGTGTGTACTGCACTTTGAGCGTCTTTGGATGCTCTGTGTTTCGTGCCTTAAGGGTTGGGGCCGGTGTGGCCTGTTGTGCCCTTTTGGCTTGTGGTTCTTTTGTGCGTGGCGTGGTGAGTCTTGCAGTCAATGGCGGAGTCTCATGTCGTTCGTTTGGTGACAGTGAAGTCAATTGACTTGCAAGTACTCGGCCACTTGTTGTTGACGTTGTGAGGTGCCAAGTGTTGGCTTGACTTCATATGTCTTCTGTGTTTTATCGCGGCTCTTTACGCCGAGGAGTGAGTGATTCTGGAGTTTTGTGACTTCGTGTGCGTTGGTGTCCTTGTTGGACCACGAGGATGGTCTTGTGAGACCTAGTGGTGACAATGGACATTGTTCCATGTGTTGCGGACTGTCTGCAAGTGCGATGTGACTTGGGTTCTCGTCGCCGCGTGACTTTTCGATTTTTGCTGATGACCGGTGCTAGCTATGGGTAGTAGCGTGAGGCTATCCCCCTGAGTGTGGTGGTTGACCCTCAGGTGTTTTTCCGAGTTGTTGTCATGCAACCGTGCACTTTGTCGGGCTTTGTTTCCGACGGAGTGAGTTGCTGACCGGTGTTTCTCATATTGTTATCGGCATTCGTGCCCTCTGTCGGGTTATGTTTACGACATAGTGGGTTGCTAATCTGTGGGTCCCAACGACGAGGTCGGTTGGTGACCGCAGTGTGTGACTTTTGGCTAGCGTGTTTTTGCCTTCTGTGTGGTTGGTGCAATGTGAGCAGAGCTTCGTAGAGTTGAAGTGACTGCTTACGTCAGCGCCAGTCCTGGTGTTGCGATCGGGTTCGAAGAGTTCCGAGATTCTGTGCCGATGCTTTCGATATTTGTCTTGGGAGCTGTTCTGATGCAGCGTGATTGAGTGGTGCCTTGTGCGTCGCGTCAGTTGAAGCCCCACAGGGAGAGTTACCGACCTACGGCTTGGAGTGTACAGCTGCGTGTGTTGGCAGTCGTTAGTAGCTCCTGCTTGCGTGTGTCAGGTGATTGGGCCCTGTGTACACGACCGTGTCGTTTCTCTCTCGTTGGTTTTCAGGTGGATGAGCGAGTCGTCACTGGACCAGGGTAGTCCAGTAGGTTGTTGGGTATTTTGGCTCCTAAGTTCGAGGCTTTAGTTTCCGCCAGTGTAGGCTGTCGACCGTGGTGCGTTCCATGCGTTGCCGTTTTGGGAGGTACCTTTCTTGTTGCTGCGTCGTGTGTTCTCCCGGATGTGGTGTGTTAGTGATGTCACTGGGTTGATTGTACCAGAGTTCTACCATTTCTTGTGGATTGCTAAGTTCCGAGGTTGTGGAACAAGGCAGTCCGGCTGGTTAGTGTTGTCCAGCAGCAGTACTCGGATGGTGTGTCGACCTGGTAACAGAAGAATGTGATGCTCGTGTAGTTTTTGTACCTCTATGTTGCTTTTGGCTTCCCCTTGCATTGCGTGAATTTCGAGGGCGAAATTCCTTAAGGGGGGGAA
Organism: Colocasia esculenta; assembly: GCA_014218235.1. Lineage (NCBI taxonomy): Eukaryota > Viridiplantae > Streptophyta > Magnoliopsida > Alismatales > Araceae > Colocasia > Colocasia esculenta. The sequence continues at coordinate 22,764,585 of CM024766.1, forward strand.
GGCTGTAACTTTTCGGGTTTTATTGGACCCTTATCGGATCCTTAGCAGTTATGCTTAAGGATCTGTGTCGGTTGACGTCCAGGGGGTTTGACGTCGGCTTTGTGTTGGTGGCAAGGGTGTTGCCGTCGGCAGGTCTTTGGCGTCCATCGATCTTGCCGTTAGTTGTTAGTTCCTGAGTTTTGCGGAGCTAGAACTTGGCGGCATGCGATGTGGACGTCAAGTGTTGGCGGTTCAGTTGGCGGCAAGAGGGGTTGACGTCAACTGATCAGTGTGCTGTTTTTAGGGGCAACCCGAGGGCTGTTCTCCCTTATCCTCTCCTCTCTTTTTCCCTCCTCTTTCACCTATGTTCTTCTCCAGCACTTCCGGTTGCTGACGGGAGCACGTGGGAAGGTCGTGATGCGCGTGGCAGTGGCGGATCGGGCAGGAATTGACGGATCGGACGGCGGTTCTTGCGAGAAGCTCCTGGGGGTTCGGCGCGAATCGAGGTTTATGTGGAGTTTTTAAGCGTTTCTGAGGTAGGGACGTAAACCCTTAGCTTCCTTGTGTGCTATTCCATGCTAGTGTGCGTGCGATTTGCGTGGAATCGAGCTTTGGGGAGGGTTTTTCTTCATGCCGAGTTTTAGGGTGTTTTGCACGATCCATGTGTTGGATCATGTTTTACCGGCATTGTGGTAGTGTAGTGTGATGTAGGGGAGTGTTTCCCTACATCATATTGTGGTTTGTGGGGCGGATTTGCCCTGTGTGGGAATCAGTTGGAGGCTGGTTCAGCTGCTGGATGCTGAAGAAGTCAACGTCAAGGGATGTTGACGTTGAGCTCTTCAGGGAAGAGGTAAACGGCGTGATCCCTTGCCGTTAAGCTCTTCAGGGGAGAACTAGACGGCGAGATCTGTGCCGTCAGGTTCTTCAGGTAGGATATAAACGGCATGATCCTTGCCGCCGAGTTTGGGTAAACGGCCAACCTGCGACCGTCTACCTTTTGTTAGCGGCAGTCGATGCTGCCGTCTACTGTTTGCTTGGCAACATGTGATGCTGTCGTTAACTTCCTGGTTGGCGGCGGTCGATGCTGCTATCTACCTGCAGTTGTGTTCCCAGCATGCTGTGTGTTTCCCTTTCCGTGGTTTGAGGTGTTAACATGCGGTGTTCGCCTGTTAGCACAGTCTGCCAGGTATAGAGAGTGTCTCTGCCTGTGCTCGCGTTGTGTTTGGCTGTGTTGTAACGTTGACACATGGTGTCCGTCCATTGCGCCGTACTTCAAATGTTGAGAGTGTTTCCGTCTGTACTTGTGTTGGGCGTTGCCGTGCTCCTATTTCTGTTGTGTTTCCTGGACATAGAGCTACGCTCCGTCTGGATGACTGGCGTGTGGGGGGTCCTCAGCCAGTGAGCCGGGACGTTGAGTGCGACTCCGTTCTGTGCGTACTCCTTATGGTGGTTTCGAGCCGGTCTCCATGGAGCCCCTTCTCCACTGTCTGAGCCTGGCGTAGGGGAAAACTGGTCATGGACCAAACGCGAGGGAGAGCGTCTGAGTGTGCACACGTGGTTAGGGTTGAGAGACTCTGTGGTGACGAGACGCCGAGCACACAGACCCTACTAGTCCTACTTTGTGAGAGTGTGTGTGAGCTCTTGCTTGTGAGCTTGTTGTGTTTGTTGTGCTTGTAGTGCTGTCGAGCCTGTGAGGTTCCAGTTTTTCTCAGTACGCTCCTGAGGGAGTTGCGTACTACGCCACCGGTTCCTGTGTGTTGTATAGGATGTGAGTGTTTACTTACTGAGCTTTCTTTCCTACTTAGTAGTTCTATTACCGGTGGGGGTTAGTTGCCCTACTGGGTCTCTTTTCTGTGAGACTCACTCCCTTCCCTTCAGGTGGGTTCATGGGCAGCTTGCGTGTGTCGTGGAGCTTTGTTTCTCCGTGCTGGCTCTGCTTGACTGCTGTGAGTAGTACCTGCTCTTGTACTCACTGTACTCTTGCGTTTAGCTTTGACTCTGAGTTGTTCTTGTGTTAATTGTTTTAATTTGTAGCGTGTACATTTACTTATATGTTCTCCTCAGGCACTCCTTTCTTACCCTTCCGAGTTTCGGCTCGTGGGTTAACGGGTCAGGATTCGGGTTACCGGTTCATTACTGGTACTTCGGATCTTGGGTCGTTACACACAAAGTCTGACGAACAACTTAGCAAAATCAGACAACTAATTTGGTGTTGTTTATGAAGCAGAAGAATAAGAAGACCAGTTGTGAAGCTAGGTCCAGAATCAGACGAACGATCTGGTGAAATCGGTTGATCAATTATGGGAAAGCAGTTTCCATATTTGGATAGGTCTCTTTCCAAGTTTGATTTTGACGAGAATTCCTTGTCATCCACGGCCAAGATCAAGTCTTTGGAAAGTTGGTGTATAAAAGGAGGCCTTTCCATGTGTGTAACGAAATATACACATAGTTGGAGAATGATTTGCACCAAGGCTAGGGAAAAGGACGAACCAGCAGACTAGAGCATTTTCTAGGCAATTTTTTCAAGGGTTGTTGTGCAAGTTCAAAGTGGTGGATGATCAGAAGATAGTGCATCCATAGTGCAACATCCAGGAAAGGTTGTGCAAACTTTCGTGTGCTTCTCTTATGTTTCTCAACCACACCAAAATAGGAGAATTCTGAACTACAAGTTTTCATCTCTTTTTTCTTGTTCTTGGGTTGAGATTTGTACTTCAAGTATATTACACAAACATCTTTGTTGTGTGTGTGCTCAGTTTGTGAGCGTCTTTGGTTGGTATGCAGTGCATGCTATGCATACACATCGGGTTATTTCATCCCCAGGAAGCGAGGTGAGGTTTGTATTGTCCCCGGAAATAACTATGTGTGTGAGGGTTTACGCTTATACCTAGGAAACAAGTTAGTAGAACTCCTCACAAGGGTGTGGGGTAGTGGACTAAGGCGTACAAGGGGGTGTGTTTGCCGAACCACTCTAAATGTTGCATGTATGTGTAGTTTGATCTGTTTTCTTCTACCTCCATTCTACGCACATTAGGATAGTTAGTTTCGTCTATATACTTGTTGTATTCCACTATGTATAGCACATAATAGGTTTGAATAATTTAGTCTTATCTATTTTGTGTAAAAGATTTTTAATTGGGTGATAAACAATTCACCCCTCCCCTCTTGGTTGTCCATCGCATCCTCACTCTTCAATTGGTATCAGAGCAGAGCTCTTGATCTAAAGAGAGATCATGTTTGCGATGACCAATAATGGATTCATGCCTAAAGATTTCTCTATCCAACGTCCACTGTTCTTCGATGGTCATAATTATTCCTATTGGAAAATTTGTATGCACATCTTTCTCAGGGATCAAGATTATGAGATTTGGAAAGTCGTAAATACTGATCCATATACACTGCCAGAGGATGAGGGAAAGTGGACAGAGGATAATATTAAAAAATTCAAGATTAATTTTAGTGCTTTGAACATATTGCAATGTGTTATTCATCCTGATGAATATTATGGTGTCTCTATATGTAGCTCAGAGAAGGACATGTGGGATAACTTCAAGTTGATGTATGAAGGTACTTCAGAAGTCAAAGAGACTAAATCAAATATTATGGTCCATGAATATGAGATGTTCAAGATGAGCCCCGTGGAAACAATCTCTGACATGTTTGCACAGCTCTCCAAGATCATCAATGGACTGAAGGCTCTTGGCAAGAATTACATGGACACGAGATCGTCCGTAAAATTCTGAGATACCTCCCACCAGCATGGGACACCAAGGCCACAGTCATAGAGGACTCCAAAGACCTATCAAGCTTCACTGAGGAGAAGTTGATTGGAAGTCTCATGGCTTATGAGATCAACATAAAAAGGGAGGAAGCCGAGCAGCCAATTGTCAAGGAAAAGGATGTGGCTCTCAAAGTCAAAAAAAGTCAAAGGTTGTTTGCTCAGATGAAAGTTCGACAAGTGAATATACGAAGGAAGTGGCAAAGATAGCCTGGAACTTTAGGAAATTCCTGAGGAAGCAAAGGCCACATCATGTAACATCCCATAAAGATTACAAGGGCAAAAATAAGAAAGAGGACTCTAGCAGAAAAGTAGAAATTATCTGTTATGAGTGTCAAGGCATTGGGCACATGAAGTCTGAATGTCCAGTATTCCTGAAGAAGTAGAACAAAGAGAAGTCAAGGAAGCCCAAGGGCATGGTCACCATATGGAGTGGCTCTAATGAGTCAAACCCCAGAGCAGTGGATGTCCAATGCGGCCTTATGGCTCTTAAGGATGAATCTCTCGAGGTAAACTCCGACTGAGAATATTTTACTCTTGAGGAGATTCAGCAAATGTATTCTGCTTTGTATGAGAAATATAAGAAAGCTAAAAAGGAAAATAAGGGGTTGAATATGAAAATAGAAGGCTTTCTTCATGATGAAATTCCATGTATATTATGTCATGAACTCAAACTGAAATGTGAAAATCTTCATGATGAAAATGAGACTATGCGAAGTAAAATTGAATTGTATGAACAAGAAATGGAATGCCTAGCTCATGATCATGATGTTTCTTAAAAACTAAGCATGTTTGAAAATCAAAATAAATCTCTTCAAGCTGAAATTGCTTCTCTCAAAGAAAAGAATCAAATTGACAGCATATCCCATGATCATGAATTCTTTGATGCTGTAGAGCAACAAGAAAGTTCAGAATTGGTGGTTGAGAATAAATCCTTGAGATATAAGATAACTAAAATTGAAATTTTGCATCATGATCATGATGTGCTTGAAAAGAATCAAAAGCTTGAAACTGAGAATAAAAGTTTGAAAACAAAAATTCATGTGCTTAAAGAGAATGTTAAAAATTCTAAAAATTCTGTCTAGAAAATGCATGAAACAATAAATGATCTAAAATCAACTGTTTCTAGACTCATGAAGGGAAAGTAAAAATTGATGAAGTACTTAGTGTTAAAGTGAACACTAATAGACATGGTTTAGGCTATTTCCCTAAAAACTAAAAGAACAAATCTGTTGAGTCTAAAATGTAAACATCATTTGTTCATGCCTCTAATGCTCCTACCACTTCACAATCACATGCTAATAGAATTACTCATGTTAAAAACCAGTTCATACTAATAAAACTGAGCAAGCCAAAAAACTAGTAAATAGTAAACATTTTGTGTAGGCTAAGAAACATGTACAATCAATGAAACCCAAGCATGTTACACGCAATGTTTTTCATAAGCCACAACCCACACAACGCATTTCTAATGTCACGCTATTTTTGAGGTGGGTATGGTCATATGAATTACAATTGTTCTTTAAAGAAAAACATACAAAAACTCAGCCTTGTGTGGATTAGGAAGGATTTTCTCCCTTCTAGGACTAACACTGCTAGACCCAAAACCATTTGGGTACCAAAGAAATCCACTTGAGATCTTTGGTTGCAGGTGCTCTGGAGATTTAAATGTGATGACTTCAAGGTTAAATTCAAGGAACATGTACTATTTTATGAGTATCATGCAATTGAGTTTTTTTTTTACGCCTTTAAGGTTGGACATGAATACTCTTGTTAACACTTTCATATTTAATTCATTCTATTTTTATCAATTGGTATCTTTGTTTACTCTATATATTTTGATAAATATCTGAAAAACACATAAAAATTGAAAAATCAAAAACACAAAAATAGTCTTAGAGTTTAGTGTCATGTCTATTCCTTGAATGCTTGTATGTACATTATATGTAAAGACACTCTCCTTAATTATTTCTATGGCCTAATACTCCCTTGCTATTTCTATTGCATTGGCTTGAGATTTAATGCACATCAATTCAGCCACTAAGGGGGAGAGTTTGTATTTGGTGTGTGCATACATTAAGGGGGGGCCAAATAGTTATGCATTTAACTTGCTTATCAATATACATTTGAAATTGAAGCCAACACACTAATGCACATGATTATGACTAACAGATATCACTTTTATGATAGGTAGAAATTTGTCTTAACATTGTGGGATGCTTAAAATCCACCTAACTTGTAGTAACTCACGAGGAAAAGCTATATGTCCCAAAAAAAAGAGGAGCTGAGCTTAGTAACCGAGTTTTTCCACTGAACAAGTGAGGAGCCTTGCGTCAAACGGCAATACTTTCCTCAAAAATGAACGAAAAGAAATCCAAAGAATTTGACATCATTGGTTTCAGAAGTTTAAAAAAAAGGGGGCAGAGTAATAGCTACCAAAAATCGAGGGTCTATCATACATGGGTAAGATTGAGAGTATCTATTAGTGTGAATTGGAAATTCTATTATCATCATGTGTGATGCATATTAATCATATCTCACACATCACTTCAATGGTATTTAATTTTGAATGTGTCTTGAGAACTTGATTAAATACATGGGCTATATAATGGCTAGTGCTTAGAGCATGCACTTCCATAATCATTCCCTTAGTGATTTCTTAACGTACTATATTCTTGAGTTCAATTGCATCTCTCATCCTTATTACGAACCACTTTTGATGTTGTCAAAAATGGGGAGAGAATATGTTGAGAACATATGTCGATTTTATATTCTGGTTTGGGGAGAGATTGTACAAAAGAAAAGGGTGAGTTTGAAGTATCCTTGAGAGGGGGAGTCATATTGTATGACTGAATGCTTGCATGCATGTAAAAATAAAAAACTTGATCATCAATGACTAAATGCTTGCATACATGTAAAAACAAAAAAAAATCAATGATCAATCTCAAATTGGCTGGCATATGAATTTGACATATGAATGTGGATGTTGTGTTTTATGCGAAAAATCTACAAGTGTTTTGTCTTCATCAAAAAGAGGGAGATTGTTGTACTCTGTAGATTTTGATGATCACAAAACTACTAAGTTTAACTCATGTTGAGAGAATCACAAAAACACTAAGTTTACTTTATTTTGATGACCCAAGTGTTTGAAATATTTATATTTGATTTGAGAGTCTAACTTATGTGTTAAATGTGCAGCAAAGTATGTCAAAAGTCGCACATGAAGTGGACTTCACAAAGGCCAAGGCTTGGGCAAAGCTAGAATTGAAGATGTTGAGCAACTATCCCCTAAGAAAATTGTTTAAGACTTTAAACTATTTTAACATAGTGATTTTTCTATAACAAAACCATTTAAAGAATTTCTACAATCAAATCTAATGGAATATATCACAGAGAACATAACTTGTATAATACTGTATCAACACTATCTTGAAAAGTTTCGAAGTCCACAAAATACACTATGTATCATACTAACTTCGACTGTGGACTCTGACTCCAGAAAAGTCGAAGTGTTGTACCTACCTTGAACTGAACTCCAACTCCTGAGAAGTCGAAGTCTTGACTCCGACTCCTTAGAAGTTGAAGTAAGGTATCGATACATGAACACTTCAAAGAAGTCAAAGTCATCACTCCGACTCCTGAGAAATCAAAGTTTCTATTTTATTTTCCAACTTCCTGGAAGTCAAAGTATTCACTCCGACTCCTTCAGAAGTCGATGTACGACCGATTGATGCTTATCACTCCGACTTTCAAGAAGTCGAATTCTATGATCAGTCTCACTGCGACTTCAGTAGAGTCGAAGTTCAGTTTCTATCTCTTGTCTCTGACTCCGACTCCAAGAGAGTCGAAGTACATATCATTCTGACTCTAACTTCCCTGACAACTTCTGTCTTCACTTTTTCTGTGTAAAATATTATTTCTATAAATCTTCATTGTTTAATAGTGATGATCAATCCATCCCCATATAATTTTATTTAATATATACAATTTTGGTGATTAACAAAACCCTAACAATCATTTTCTAACAAGTTTTTCTAAAGTTCATCCACAGGGAATAAGTCAAGCAAAATCTATAAGTTATTCTCTTTCACTACCATTTAAAATTTAAAACATGAATTCCTTCTAAGTCCACATTGATTTCCTTTGTAAAAGAACGATTCTATCGCTACAACGATTTCATCTTATAACGATTTGATAAGTGAGTATGAACGATTCTATCGCTTCAATGATTTCGTAAGTGAATCATCGATTTCGGTCTCACAACGATTTCGTAAGTGAATCATCGATTTCGGTCTCATAACGATTTCGTAAGTGAATCATCGATTTCGGTCCCACAACGATTTCGTAAAGTAAAACATCGATTTCAGACTCACAACGATTTCGGTTTCACATCGATTTCATATGTAAAACAACGATTCGATCATCGATTTCTTAAGAGAAACAACAATTTGATTGTTGTAACGATTTGATAAGTAAAAACAACGATTTGATTGTTGTAACGATTTGATAAGTAAAAATAATGATTTGATTGTTATAATGATTCGATAAGTGAAAACATCGATTTGCTTATATCTGTACAACGATTTGCTTGTACAACGATTTGCTTTCTCTTGTACAACGATTTGCTTGTACAACGATTTGTTTTCTCTTGTACAACGATTTGCTTATGCTTGTACAACGATTTGCTTATATCTGTACAACGATTTGCTTGTACATCGATTTGTTTATGTTTGAACAATGATTTGCTCAAATAACGATTTGTTTATACAACGATTTACTTGTACATCGATTTGTTTATGTTTGAACAACGATTTGCTCAAACAGCGATTTGTTTATATAATGATTTGCTCAAACAATGATTTGTTTATGTTTGAACAACGATTTGTTAATGTTTGAACAACAATTTTCTCAAACAACGATTTGTTTATGTTTGAACAACGATTTGCCTATATTTGTATAACGACTTGGTTATATAATGATTTGCCTATATTTGTATAACGATTTGCATAAACAACGATTTTATAAGTTGAACAACTATTTCATTGTCATAACGACTTCATGGATTACATCGATTTCATACATGATATTGAAATATATTTTTGAATACTGTGAAAGTCAAAGTCTTCTCACATGCATCATTAATATCCTTACATTTAATGTGATTGTACACATCTCTGCACGTTGCATATTTGGGTGCCTTCTATTCCTATGTTTCTATAGCAAACACTTTTCAGGATAGCAGAATGGCATTTCCATTTAGCTATATATTCTTTCTAATGTTGACTGACAAGCATAGAGACAGTTCAGCTATCTGTGCTTCGACATTTATTGTGCATAGGTATTTGCCAGTACATTATCATACAACGTTGGACAACTAGAAGCTGAAGGATATCTGGACGAATCTTCTCTTTGCGTGCATGGCTAATAGAGCATTAAATGGCTGCAGACTTACCTGTTGTACACCTCGGACCATACAGTCTAACATGCTTCAAACTTAGAGACAACGGCCATTTCAACAGCTATATTTTTCAAGAGAAGATATATAGAAGACTGATGTCTCCATGAAGAACAACTTTTGGCACCTTAGAGCTTTCAGAGAACCAACCTACAACTTGAGAGCATCAGAAACAAGAGCCCCAAAGCTTCACTCCATAATCTTCTGTAGCTCTTAGCTCTCCGTGTTCATTTGATTAGCTTTTAGAGATCCTTTGTAGTTCTGAGAGTTTTTCTTCTAGTGAAAATCTTTCTCTCTCAGACATTGCCTCGGATCAAGCATTTGTTGTAAGCTTGGTCTAGGGGCCATTCGCTGTTATTCACATCTGTTGTGAAGTTCCTCTTCGGGCTGTGAAGAGAGGACCTATTGGAAACAGGTGGTTGTAATTCCCTTCTTGAGGAAGGAAGACATGTTGTATCAAGTGGTAGCTGTACCTCTTCGGGGTTAGAAGAGAAGGCCAGCTACGGCTGGATGTGTAAGTGTCCTTAAGTGGGATAGTACCCTTGGATAGTGAAATCCCAAGTTGTTGCTTGGGGACTGGACGTAGGACTCCTTGGGATAGAAGGTCCGAACCAAGATAAAATCCTCTGTGTCGTGTGATTGTTTATTTGCTAGCTTGTCTTCATTTATTACTAACACTAACTATCGTTCTCAGTGTTTTTCTGTCAAAGCAGTTTTGTTGACAGGTTTTTATCTAAACGAATTTTTAGAATCCCATTCACCCCCCCCCCTCTGGGCTTGCTAGCTAGGCAATAGATAGTCTATCTGCTTCATATCCCTATGAGATCTTTTACAGAACATATAATACCGGTACATCCTACAGAATAATACTTTGTCTTGATATTATCTTTAATATATTCTGACAGGTAGGATATATTATATTCAAAACAACCATAAAAAATTATCTGTGAAAATATCTAAAATATTTATACAATTTAGTCTCTTGCTTTTTGTCAGAAGTTCAGTTCTCTTTCGTTCAGCAATTGTCTTGCAGTTAATGCTATCAGCCGCATGGGGTATCTAATAGAGGCTCACCTACCACTGTCAGAACGTTACTGTCTGATGCAACTGTCTGTCTATCTTTTATTGCACTGAACTTCTGTCTATCTGATGTTTCTATACTTTACACATATTTCTAACTCACCTATCTCAGAAAGTATGGAGGTATCTTTTCTTTTGTCTTGTCCTCTTTGCAGAACATTTATGAAGCACGTTTTCAGCATGGAGCTTTCACAGAACATTAATTGAAGACTATCTTCCAAGCTGTGAAGCTACATGTAGCAACCTGAATTTTTGCGAAAAATAAAAATTTAAATAAATAATTTAAAACCGAGCTAAATGGATATTTAAATAGAGCATTAAATAAAACCCATTAAATGGAAAAGAGTAATGGGCTTTGCTTAATGGATCTTCTAGAATTTATTGGGTCAAAATAAGAAATTATAAAAGGGGAATAATAGGAAATACCCTAAATTCGTAACTAGAATATTACTTAAATAGAAAAGAGTTATTTAATACATTAAATAGCTAGTTTGAGTCATAATAGGATTCCTAAACCTACCCTATATGGTTTAGCACGAATTTAGATCTCATCCAAGTCTAAATAGGGGTTGGAAAGCAAGGAAGGAAGGTTGGAGTTAGGAAATCTCGGAATTAAGAGGAATTAGAGTAATAGTAGGAATAGAAATACATACTTGCATAAATACACCTCTTAAACTCTCTTGGGCAACCCTAGCTCGTTGCCAAGAGTTGCTGGACGTGGAAAAGAGGCTAAGGAGGAGAGGATTTCGTGGAGAGAAGAAGAGCTTGAAGCTTCTTCTCTTGTTCTTCAAGTTCTAGCCCTAGAAGACAAATCGAGTCAAAGGTAGGTATTCTCACAAGCATAAACCATGAAACTTTTTCTGTAGCTTCTTCCTACCCTCTTAAACGAAACCCCCAAGTTTCATATTTTTCCATCCATCCTATCTTTTGTTCTTAATTTTTGAAGAACTGCAAACATGATAACCCCGAGGTGTCATGTTTAATTCAAATCTCTATGAATACTTGATCCCATGCTACGAAAGTTTTACTGTAGATACTTCATGTTGTTAGGGATCATTTGCCCTTAAAAAGCCTAAATTTCATTGAGCATGTTGCTCGAATTAAATCAGTCTTGCTCTCTATGTCATGTTCTATGTTACTCGTCCTTGTTCGTTCTCAAGCCATGTTCAAACCATGCTCTCTCTCTAATTCCGATTTACCGGAAGTACTCTTACATGTCTAGTTTAATTTGCAACTGGTTTCATGATTTTTCGTTGACTATATAATTAGTTATGATTTTCTAAATGACCCTGTATCGAAATTTAAATGTTCTAGTCCGCAATCCAATGTCTGGTCTGACTCCTGTCAGAGTCAGGCGCAGACAACCAGAAGGCGACGCCTCGACATGTCGCTTTCTGGGGCCTGATTGCGACAGCCTCCCTGTCGCGACCAAGAAGGCGACAGGTGAGCCGTCGCGTTCTCAGTACCCGATTTGCATGCCCTGTCGCGACCTGTGCAAGACCCTGTCGCGTTCTACCTGGCCCATGTCGCCATCCTTACAGCCCTATGTCGCCTTCTTACGGTTATACCCCCAGTAAAAACCCTACTTAAAAATGGTGCTATGTTGAATGATTTAAAATACATGTTCACGACTTATTTCTATCTATGATTTCTCTTGCACTTGCACACACTTGAACCATCCATTTATGGCTGAAATATTGCAGAAAATATCTCATAATGTGCCTGGTAATTTATTGAAATAAAGTACATTAATTGCCCTATTTTAAGGACTTGTATTTGTTTCTTGCGTTGTTTATAATATTGATATCGACGCTCCACTGTCCTAGAATTCCTCTAGAACGTCGAGCACATGTTTTATATACACACTTTACTTGGCTTGTGGTGAACTCTCCGTCGAATATTCCTTTCGCCGGACTAGTGAACTCTTGCACAAGGCCTCCGTAAGTCTCCTCTGATCATGGATTCCCACATGGTCGACGAGCCGGTTGTACCCTAATACCTATGATACCCTTTAGGGATCTATATGATCCAAACGGCTATTAGAGATTCACTCTCGTCTTAAATCACGCCGGACCTCTAGACCTGTGCATAACAAGGCCAGCGGTAGGGTCGTGAGTTCCACCTGACTGCCAACACCAAGTGCGCGTGTTGTGCAACTGTTACTATCGCCTGATTACTCGACGTATTACGTGCAATGTCCACTAGCTCTCATCTATACTCTACTCGCTCACCTATTCACGTTCACTCTACTAGCTCATCTATTCATCTTGTGCTCTTATCTATTTCTTGGTACTCTATACTGGCCATTGACTGATTGTCTAAAGATAAACAATATAACCAATGCCTGGCAATATATAAAGGGCCCGATCTGGTCCTGGGATGTGCGCCCGAAAGTGCTAGTGCCCATGGGAGTTAAATGATCAGAGTGTTTGGCATTACACTCAAGTGCTATCTATCTCGACTATCTATATGACAATCAAAACACAAAACGTGCTATACTCTCTCGATGTCTAGAATGACAAACAAGTGCTATACTCGTCGTGCTATTACCATACTTGTGCTAGTTGTGCTATAGCCATCCTGCTATTCGTGCTATATTCGATACTTGTGCTATTTTGGAAACTATACTCGATCTCGTGCTATGGTGCTATCTTGTTACCTGTTGTGCTATATTTTGACTCTCTTGTACCTGCTATCTTTAGACACTCTGCCATTAAATGCGTTAATTATTTAAAGCCTGCTTGAGCCTTAGATTTAAGTCCTACTGGGCATTATCGCTCACCCTACGTTATTTGATGTTGTGTTCTCAGGTGAGACCGAGGATGACACATACACTCACGAGGAAGGGAATGACCAAGAGTGAAGCCAGGAGTACCCTTGAGTCATTATGTTATCTTAGAGTTGTAGTTAGTTATTTCCTTCTGTTGCAATGTAATTGGGCCCTTTAGAATGTCTCTGATATTAGTGGTTGTAACTAGACATTTGGAAAATTAATAATGAGAAAGATTTGCTTTAGTATTATTCAGTGTGCAATGGTTTGATGTCTAGTATACGCTCTATACCTTTCTTGCAACTGCCTTCGTGCTCCGATATTCCGCGTTGGGGCGTGACAGTTTTGTGGTATCAGAGCCTAGGTTATCTTAAGTATAGGGTGATCTAGGTTGACCAGCCTCGACTAAGAGTCAGTAATCCTACCTATGAGAGATGTGGGTAGAACCATGGGTAATCAGCTAAAATAAACTCACACACGCACAAATTAAACTTTTAACCAGCATTATAACTATCCAACTATTTTGTAGGAACTAAACAGCTACAATGACTGCGGAACGTGCCCAGATGAGAGGCATGCAACAATCCCTCCAGGAACTGACTCGTGCCATACTACAAGCCACCCAGCAAGGCGGTGGTAACCGTGGAGGAAACCAACCAGGTGCAGGCGAGCTGCATCGCAATTTCAGGGGTCTGAACCCGCCTAGGTTCAGTGGGTCTACGGATCCAGATGAAGCGGAGCACTGGCTAAAGGAAACGGAAAGGATCTTCCGTGTAATGCAATGTGCGGACGGAGACAAACTTCTATTAGCGACATTCCAACTGGAGAAGGATGCCCGCGCATGGTGGGAGTCCGTAGAAGCCACGAGGGATAATGGCCAATTTACTTGGACCGAATTTAAGGAAGCTTATAATGCTAAGTACTTCTCTGAACGAGTACAGGAAAAGAAAGCTGCTGAATTCGCTGCTCTTAAACAGCGAAGCCTGACGGTAGCAGAATACGAAGCCCAGTTCTCTAGACTGGCACGCTATGCTGTACATCTGATCAACACTGAGAGAATGAAGGCTAAGCGCTTTCTAAATGGTCTTAAGCCTCAGTACATTACTCAACTGGCGCCACTCGAAATACAAACTTATGCCGAGATGGTTAGAAAGGCCCAGCTACTAGAAGATGCTACGGACTTCACCGACCGTATCAAAGGGAAGTTCGTCAAGAAAGAAATGACATCGGGACCAGCATCTGCCAAGCCGACCATCGGCAAAAAGCGTCCCTTCAACATCACGGAGGGATCTAGCCAAGAACGGAAACCCAAGGTTTTCGTACCCAACACTCCAACAAAAGCCACTGCAAACACTGTGACAAGCCTGGTCACACCGCTGATGAGTGCTGGAGAAAAGCCGGAGCGTGTCTGCGCTGCGGAAGTCATGAGCATCGCATACCCGAGTGCCCGATGCTGAAAGAAAATGAGAGGCGCACCGCTATGCCTAAGAAACAGGGTAGGCTGCAAGCCCTACACAATGAAGAAACCATCGAGGAAGGTGGCGTGGTGGAAGGTACCCTGCGAGTCTTTTCCTTGCCAGCATTTGTGTTATTTGATACTGGAGCTACTCATTCATTTATATCTCAACACTTTGCTAATACCCTGACTGCAAAACCTACAACCATGGGTGGTGAATTCTCTGTCACGACACCCTTAGGAGAGAAGGAGAAATTAAACCAATACTTTCCATCTGCCGATGTAATGATCGGAGACCATAACCTAAAGGCCGACCTGGTATGTATGTCTATGGAAGGGTATGACGTCATATTGGGAGCCGACTGGCTGTCCACATATGGGGCAAGCGTCGATTGTAAGAAAGGAAGGGTAACGTTTAGTGACTTTCCTAAATTAGCATTCATTGGAATTATACATAAGAAGCGGATGTCCCTAGTCTCCGCCTTAAAAGCCCATAACATGATAAGGAAGGGATGTTTTGCTTTCCTTCCGGCCGTCATAGTTGAAAAGAAGGGTTCAAAGATAGAAGACATCCATATAGTCCAGGACTACCCAGACGTATTCCCTGAAGACTTACCCGGAGTTCCCCCTGAACGTGACGTCAACTTCGCCATTGAGTTGACTCCTGGAGCTGCCCCGGTATCGCGTCAACCGTACTGGATGTCACCTGCTGAGCTGAAGGAATTAAAGGTGCAGCTGATGGAGCTACTAGAAAAATGGTTCATCAGACCGAGTACTTCCCCATGGGGAGCACCTGTGCTATTCGTCAAGAAGAAGGATGGGTCGATGAGACTATGCATCGACTATCGACAACTCAATCAGCTTACCATCAAGAACAAATATCCATTGCCTAGGATCGACGAACTATTTGACCAAATTTCTGGAGCGCAATATTTCTCCAAGATCGATCTTCGATCTGGCTATCACCAAATGAGGATCAAGGAAGACGATACCTTCAAAACAGCTTTCAGGAGCAGGTATGGACATTACGAATTTGTTGTTATGCCTTTTGGTCTAACCAATGCTCCTGCAGCCTTTATGCAACTCATGAACAGCATATATCAGCCATACCTTGACAAATTTGTGGTCGTCTTCATCGACGATATCCTCATATATTCCAAGACCAAGGAATATCATGAAGAACACTTGAGGACTGCACTGCAAGTCTTACGAGACAACAAACTATATGCAAAATTAAGCAAGTGCGAGTTCTGGCTCGAAGAAGTGTCTTTCTTGGGCCATGTCATAACAAAGGACGGCATCTCCGTTGATCCCTCCAAAGTCGAAGTTGTACTCAACTGGGAGAGACCAACCAACGTCACCGAGATAAGAAGCTTCCTAGGACTGGCTGGTTACTACAGGCGGTTCATCAAGGACTTCTCTAAGATCGCCGTACCACTCACGCGTCTGACACGAAAGGAGAATCCCTACTCCTGGAGTAAAGAGTGTGAGAAGAGTTTTCAAACTCTCAAAGACTGCCTTACCTCAGCACCCGTTCTCGCTCTACCAGTAGAGGGAGAAAGTTTCTCTGTCTACACTGATGCCTCAGGAATTGGGCTAGGCTGTGTACTAATGCAAAAGGAGAAGGTCATTGCTTATTCCTCAAGGCAATTGAAGACGCATGAAGTCAACTACCCTGTGCATACTTGGAGTTGGCTGCCGTGGTCTTCGCATTAAAAATTTGGAGACACTATCTATATGGCGAGCAATTCACTGTCTACTCAGACCATAAAAGTCTGAAGTATTTATTCTCTCAGAAAGAACTCAACATGAGGCAGAGAAGATGGTTAGAATATCTGAAGGACTTCGATTTCAACATCCAGTACCATCCAGGTAAGGGAAACGCCTTGGCTGATGCTCTTAGTAGAAAGCCAATGGCATCTATCTCAAGTCTAGTCCTTGGCGAGATGCAATTACTTGAACAATTCGCGAGGCTAGATTTAAATATTGAACATAGGGATGATCATGTTTTGATTGCCAATCTCAAGATCCAATCCGATCTGCTGGAGGAAATCAAGATGCAACAGGACAACGATCCATTCTTAGTCGTGTCAAGGAAACCTTAGCGGACAAACCAGATTTTGCCATGACTGAAGATGGAAGGTTAGTATTCCAAGGGAGAACTTGTGTCCCAGACGACGAAGCCCTAAAAAGGAAATTAATGGATGAAGCTCATCAAACTAAGTACACTATTCATCCAGGAGGTACCAAAATGTATCAAGACATGAAAAGAACATTTTGGTGGCCGAATATGAAGAGGGAAGTAGCCGAGCATGTAGCTCATTGCCTCACATGTCAGCAAGTAAAAGCGGAACACCTGCGCCCTGCTGGTGTAC
The DNA here is from genome assembly GCA_014218235.1 of Colocasia esculenta. Classification (NCBI taxonomy): domain Eukaryota; kingdom Viridiplantae; phylum Streptophyta; class Magnoliopsida; order Alismatales; family Araceae; genus Colocasia; species Colocasia esculenta. The sequence goes on from CM024766.1 coordinate 22,781,475, forward strand.
TCAACCACTAGATATTCCAGAGTGGAAATGGGAAAGCATTGGCATGGACTTCATCATGGGTTTACCCAAGACTCGTGGTGGACTCGACGCCATATGGGTCATCGTTGACCGGTTGACCAAATCTGCGCACTTCTTACCCATAAAGAGTACATGGTCCGTGGAGGTGCTAGCTGCATTATATGTCAAGGAGGTCGTGCGGTTGCACGGTATTCCGTCATCTATTATCTCAGATCGAGATCCAAGGTTCACCTCTCATTTTTGGAAAGGTCTGCAAACTGCCCTTGGTACGAAACTTAATTTTAGTACTGCCTTTCACCCGCAGACTGATGGGCAAACTGAGAGGACAAATCAAATTGTAGAAGACATGTTAAGAGCCTGCATTATAGATTTCAAGGGTTATTGGAATGAACACTTACCCTTGATTGAGTTCGCCTATAACAACAGTTACCAGGCGAGTATTAAAATGGCACCATTTGAAGCACTTTATGGCAGGAATTGTAGATCTCCTGTGTGCTGGAATGAAGTGGGAGAACAACAATGGTTAGGACCTGACATGGTACAAAGTACAACCCGGGATATACAACTGATACGAGATCGACTCAAGATTGCTCAGTCTAGACAGAAGAGCTATGCTGATAAGAGAAGACGGGATCTGGAATTTCAAATAGGAGATCATGTGCTATTGAAGGTATCTCCTACCCGTGGTATTCAAAGGTTCGGAGTGAAAGGAAAACTTAGTCCAAGATTTATTGGTCCTTTCGAAGTACTTGAAAGGATTGGTGAAGTTGCTTACAGACTGGCCTTGCCGCCAAATTTGGCAAGTGTGCATAATGTCTTCCATGTCTCCATGCTTAGAAAATATGTGTACGATCCTACACATGTCATTCGCCATGATGATCTGGTGTTAAACAAGGACATGACATATGAAGAGAAGCCGATCACGATATTGGACCGGAAGGTACAACAACTCAAAAATCGTCCCATTCACGTGGTGAAGGTCTTATGGAATAACCGCGGAGTGGAAGAAGCTACATGGGAACCGGAAGGAATTATCAGACGAAACTACCCTAACCTATTCGGTAAGTCATTCTCTCCTGTAAGGTCATGTGAATTTGGGGACCAAATTCTTTTAAGAGGGGGAGGATGTAGCAACCTGAATTTTTGCGAAAAATAAAAATTTAAATAAATAATTTAAAACCGAGCTAAATGGATATTTAAATAGAGCATTAAATAAAAATCATTAAATGGAAAAGAGTAATGGGCTTTGCTTAATGGATCTTCTAGAATTTATTGGGTCAAAATAAGAAATTATAAAAGGGGAATAATAGGAAAATACCCTAAATTCGTAACTAGAATATTACTTAAATAGAAAAGAGTTATTTAATACATTAAATAGCTAGTTTGAGTCATAATAGGATTCCTAAACCTACCCTATATGGTTTAGCACGAATTTAGATCTCATCCAAGTCTAAATAGGGGTTGGAAAGCAAGGAAGGAAGGTTGGAGTTAGGAAATCTCGGAATTAAGAGGAATTAGAGTAATAGTAGGAATAGAAATACATACTTGCATAAATACACCTCTTAAACTCTCTTGGGCAACCCTAGCTCGTTGCCAAGAGTTGCTGGACATGGAAAAGAGGCTAAGGAGGAGAGGATTTCGTGGAGAGAAGAAGAGCTTGAAGCCTCTTCCCTTGTTCTTCAAGTTCTAGCCCTAGAAGACAAATCGAGTCAAAGGTAGGCATTCTCACAAGCATAAACCATGAAACTTTTTCTGTAGCTTCTTCCTACCCTCTTGAACGAAACCCCCAAGTTTCATATTTTTCCATTATCCTATCTTTTGTTCTTAATTTTTGAAGAACTGCAAACATGATAACCCCGAGGTGTCATGTTTAATTCAAATCTCTATGAATACTTGATCCCATGCTACGAAAGTTTTACTATAGATACTTCATGTTGTTAGGGATCATTTGCCCCTAAAAAGCCTAAATTTCATTGAGCATGTTGCTCGAATTAAATCAGTCTTGCTCTCTATGTCATGTTCTATGTTACCCGTCCTTGTTCATTCTCAAACCATGTTCAAACCATGCTCTCTCTCTAATTCCGATTTACTGGAAGTACTCTTACATGTCTAGTTTAATTTGCAACTGGTTTCATGATTTTTCGTTGACTATATAATTAGTTATGATTTTCTAAATGACCCTGTATCGAAATTTAAATGTTCTGGTCCGCAATTCAATGTCTGGTCTGACTCCTGTCAGAGTCAGGCGCAGACAACCAGAAGGCGACGCCTCGACATGTCGCTTTCTGGGGCCTGATTGCGATAGCCTCCCTGTCACGACCAAGAAGGCGACAGGTGAGCCGTCGCGTTCTCAGTACCCGATTTGCATGCCCTGTCGCGACCTGTGCAAGACCCTGTCGCGTTCTGCCTGGCCCATGTCGCCATCCTTACAGCCCTATGTCGCCTTCTTACGGTTATACCCCCAGTAAAAACCCTACTTAAAAATGGTGCTATGTTGAATGATTTAAAATACATGTTCACGACTTATTTCTATCTATGATTTCTCTTGCACTTGCACACACTTGAACCATCCATTTATGGCTGAAATATTGCAGAAAATATCTCATAATGTGCCTGGTAATTTATTGAAATATAGTACATTAATTGCCCTATTTTAAGAACTTGTATTCGTTTCTTGCATTGTTTATAATACCGATATCGACGCTCCACTGTCCTAGAATTCCTCTAGAACGTCGAGCACATGTTTTATATACACACTTTACTTGGCTTGTGGTGAACTCTCCGTCGGATATTCCTTTCGCCGGACTAGTGAACTCTTGCACAAGGCCTCCGTAAGTCTCCTCTGATCATGGATTCCCACATGGTCGACGAGCCGGTTGTACCCTAATACCTATGATACCCTTTAGGGATCTATATGATCCAAACGGCTATTAGAGATTCACTCTCGTCTTAAATCACGCCGGACCTCTGGACCTGTGCATAACAAGGCCAGCGGTAGGGTCGTGAGTTCCACCTGACTGCCAACACCAAGTGCGCGTGTTGTGCTACTGTTACTATCGCCTGATTACTCGACGTATTACGTGCAATGTCCACTAGCTCTCATCTATACTCTACTCGCTCACCTATTCACGTTCACTCTACTAGATCATCTATTCATCTTGTGCTCTTATCTATTTCTTGGTACTCTATACTGGCCATTGACTGATTGTCTAAAGATAAACAATATAACCAATGCCTGGCAATATATAAAGGGCCCGATCTGGTCCTGGGATGTGCGCCCGAAAGTGCTAGTGCCCATGGGAGTTAAATGATCAGAGTGTTTGGCATTACACTCAAGTGCTATCTATCTCGACTATCTATATGACAATCAAAACACAAAACGTGCTATACTCTCTCGATGTCTAGAATGACAAACAAGTGCTATACTCGTCGTGCTATTACCATACTTGTGCTAGTTGTGCTATGGCCATCCTGCTATTCGTGCTATATTCGATACTTGTGCTACTTTTGGAAACTATACTCGATCTCGTGCTATGGTGCTATCTTGTTACCTGTTGTGCTATATTTTGACTCTCTTGTACCTGCTATCTTTAGACACTCTGCCATTAAATGCGTTAATTATTTAAAGCCTGCTTGAGCCTGAGATTTAAGTCCTACTGGGCGTTTTCGCTCACCCTACGTTATTTGATGTTGTGTTCTCAGGTGAGACCGAGGATGACACATACACTCACGAGGAAGGGAATGACCAAGAGTGAAGCCAGGAGTACCCTTGAGTCATTATGTTATCTTAGAGTTGTAGTTAGTTATTTCCTTCTGTTGCAATGTAATTGGGCCCTTTAGAATGGCTCTGATATTAGTGGTTGTAACTAGACATTTGGAAAATTAATAATGAGAAAGATTTGCTTTAGTATTATTCAGTGTGCAATGGTTTGATGTCTAGTATACGCTCTATACCTTTCTTGCAACTGCCTTCGCGCTCCGATATTCCGCGTTGGGGCGTGACACTACAAACATGGTCTGAAGCCGTTGGAAAGCCAAAAAGCTGAAGGACTGATGGATAACAAAATATCAACAGCATCTAAAGGATCAAAGGTCACTTCTCAAACGGCTAGATCTCCAACGGATAGTTTCAAATGGAAACATCTTCTGAAGCATATATAGAAGCTGAAGTTTGAACAAGACACAACACTTGAAGTGTGAGACCAACTAGCAACACAACTCCAATCTGCTCCATAAGCTAGAGTCTCCAAAAGCCTTCTACTGAAGTGAAAGAAAGAGAGCTTCTCCCTCAACCTGCAAACTTCATGCTCTCAAGTTCATAGAAGTCTTTTCTATTGGGTGGCATTTGTAATCATAGATCTCCTCTTCAGTCCACCCTAGTTAGATTCAGAAAGAGTAGAGCTGAAATTTCCATTTGTAATCCTTTCTGAATTCCTTGTGTTTGCTCAATCTTGTGAGCAGGCACACTAGTCTTTTATTTCTATCTGTGCAACCCGCAGGAGGTTTGTTTCCTGCGGTGCCCCTCTTATGAAGGGAAGACCTTGTTGAAGGTAGGCTTTGTACCCCTGTTGAGGGAAGACTTGCTTGGGAGCAAGTGGGCATGTAATACCTCTCAAGGGTGAGAGAAGGCCAAGTATTGTCGACAGTTAGTAAAATCTCAAATGGTTTGCTTGAGGACTGGACATAGGACTTCCATGTGGGAAGGGCCAAACTAGGATAAAAATTCTTGTGCATCTATGTGATTGTTTCCGCCAACTTACACTTGTTTCACACACTACACTAAACACTAATAATTTTATTTAGTGTTGTCTAATTTCAGATAAAAAAATTTAAGTGCAAGAAGTCCTATTCACCCCCCCCCCTCTAGGACATCATTTGTGCCATATTGATCCAACAGAAGACTGACTTGATTTCTGCACTTTTGCAAGAAAATGGTCAATTGACATGGAGAAACTGGTTGACCGACCTATCTAGTACAAACTGCTAGTGTGACAGTAAGCAGATCGGATGACCGACTCAAAGAAATCTGTAACGACCATTTTCATACCGGTACGATTATACCAATCCCCATCGGTAAAAAGGGCGTCGTCACAGTGGGACATGTACCCAACACTGGTCAATAGGTTGATATGTACCTGGATAGCAATAGAGTACAGCGGAATAAAATAAACTCAACTCTTAACCCGTCACCAACACACGTTCCACAATCTAAATAGCGAAATAGAAAGACAATGTCCACATTAATACAAAATAAAGAGAACTACAATGTCCAAATATTGTCCATACAATAATCCTTTTTGTGCAAAAGAGAAGTACAACTGGTAACAGCTCCACAAAATAGTCTTCTAAATGATGATCCTCGCCACGCTTCCTTCTAGTGCACGATACCTGTCAACCTGTACGCCGAAGCAAGGGTGAGTCCAAGGACTCAGCAAGCAACACTACCCATAACATACACATATGAGTCATAGGGGTTTTACATGCGCATTTACAATTTTCAAAACATGGCCTGCTAGTCATTTCCGAGGTTTCAACCTATCATGAAAGTTTTACAAGTTTATACATGGATCATGCTTTCAGATTTCTAAGAATAAAATTTACCTATCACATGCTCTCTATTCAATTTACTTATGAATCTTTATCTTTAAAGAACCAAGACATGAGAGCTACTAACATGGACATTGTGCACACATGAAAGGAAACACAACTAGCATGGATCTTACATGTTTTTAAACAAATACATGGACATTTCTACATGCTTTAGGTTGCTGATTTCACATGATTCTATGGCTATAAATCTACACATGAGAGCTACAACGTTGCTTAAAACATATCATGTGAACAACCGATCATGCTATTTTGCATACAAACTCATTAGTTACCCCTAACATGGATTCTAGACATTTTCGCACACATAAACATGAGGATAGTAACATAAATTTTCTGATTTCACATGGTTTCAGATTTTGTCCCACATGGTTTTCAATAACACATTTTCACATTTAGAATTTCACATGATTGCACACTTAGCCATTCACATTGTTCACTTTTACACATTTGACACGTACACATGTTCACACCTACACAATTTACTCATTTTCCACATCATTTTCTCTTCCACTTTCACTTATCATATATCACATCGATTGCACTTACCACGTGCATCTTGGGCACTTACCACGTGCCATGTTCACACATTTCACGCTTTATTCATTTTTCATTACTTAAACAATTGTCATGACACATAGTCCTAACCACCAGTAGAGGACACTAACAAATATCTCATAGCTCGTGCTCATTCCTTAGCATAGCTCTCAACACAACTCATAACACAACTCATAACACAACACATGACACAACTCATACACATACTCACCACCTAGGCAATACAGCGGTGAATCTTGGTAACTGCGCAGACCGGGAGAAGCCCTCTCCACCCTATCCAGTGGTACTTGTCCACCTCCGGGGTTTTCCCAATGCCTTTGGGACAAACTTATATCACATGGAGCCTTCTATAGGGACTTTTCTATATACGGCTCCCGATGCCTCTAGGGTAGCAGTGTCACATAGGCACAACTTTTACACTTTACTCATACCGAGTTTTAACACGTATTTTACACATAACACTTACATCTCCTTCGTTTTCTCATGCACAATGTGTCTTTGTTTTTCTCCTAATCATGCTACTACAGATTTCAGGAGTTTAACACAGTAAATTCACCAATCAAGTTGGTTTTAGACAATAACTAAGGGTCTGTTTGGTTGTTTGTAAAATAAATTCTTAGGGAAAACTTTTTCCAAGGATTAGCTTTTACATGGAAATGAAAATCGTAATTATCCATTTGGTTCCTAGGTAAATATTTTCACTGGTTATTTATGTAAATAGAAGAATAAAAAAAATGTAAAAAGTCAACAACATTAAATGCACACTTTTATTAGAGAGTTGTATTGGAGCACATGAGATATTATGGTTCATTCCAATGAGAGGGGACCACATACCCCTAGTGCATTATTCATCAATTTTTTTATTTTATTTTATTTTTTATTTTTTGATAATTTTAAAAAAATAAAAAAATAAAAAGTTTAGTGGAAAATAAATAACTTTGACAAAGACAATTTAAATTAGGAGAAATAAAATAAAAACATAACTTGAATGAATAGTGTTCTATGGATATTTTAATAAAAAAATAAAATTTAAAACAACAAATAAAAAATAATTAGATTTAACAAAAATAACTTAAATGAAGAAAAAAAATAAAAAAACAACTTACATGAATAGTGTCAAAACAAATCTAACAAATAAGCATATGCTGAAACGGTGGTTTGCTGGGAAAATGGCGTCCGCGCTTTTTGCGCGGATGCCAAAATCCAGGAAATTTATGAAGTGGTTTTCCAGAATTTTATTTTCCAGGATAACAAATGATCTAAAAAGAAGGTTTTCCCTGGAAAACGATTTCCTAATGGGGTTTTACCTACAAACAAACGGACCCTAAGCACATTTCGATAATATACGTAGATTATCACAATTCACATGAAAATACATAACGTTTTATTTACTGAACCAAATGACCTGAAAATTTAACCACATGCTGTTTTCGGGTTCAAGATCATACACTCAAATTTTCAGATTTTTCTAAGCTAAATAGAATTTACAGAAAATAAAACACCTAATTAGCATGCTATTAGCAACTTAAGTTAACATGGGGTTTAACACATCTTGTAATTTAGCCACTTGGTGTTTAAACATAAGCTACTAACATATGCAAGAATTGAGGATACAAAATTACCCTAATTCATACATCTATGGATTGAACCCTACAAACCATTCTTGCATGCTTTTATTTTACCGAACCAAATTTATTTGCAAATTACACAAGCATGGATAAATTACCAAATTTGCAAACGCATATGATGACCCACTGATCTTCATGATTAGACTAAAACCAAGGCATTCATACTAATTCAAATCATGAACAAGGATTTGCAAGATTATCTACAAGTCATGCTCACAAGTTTAAAAGATAACATTATCCCACATTCACCATCCCACACCACATTCATCCATACATCACAATTAACAATATACATAGAGTATAAGGTTTACCATATATCCTCATCACGGAAAACATATCGAAATTAATACATAAGAAGGACAGAACAGCTCACTGTTCTGTCCAGAGGAACTAGGCGGCGGTCTCTGGCCGCTGACTCAGGGTCAGCGGCATGGCCGATGGACGCCAAGCTCATCACAGGCGTCCAGGGACCTTGCCGTCGAATCAGGTCTGTGCAGAAACACAGACCCGAGCTCTGAAACTTGGGTGAATGGGAGGGTCTAGGACTCGAGGAAAAATCCATAAAAATAGCAAAACCCACCTAGACTCATACGGGGACACCATAGATAGGTCACTTGCCTTTCACAAATTCCTCCAAGGGATCTAGGGCTCGGTGAAGACCTCCTTGGGCAGTCCCAAGAAGTTGCAGGATGACCTCCAAGATCACCTTCCTCCGGGTTCTTGGATGAGCTCCACAGCAAGGGGACGATGGGGAAGCCTTCTCCTTTGCTCCAGCTTCCTTCTTGTCGCAGTAGATGGCCGGATCAACCTCCAGGGGGTCAGATTTGTGGGTGCTAAAACGGGTTTTTCTCATAGACTTTCTCTAGGGTTTTTCTTCCTATATTTCTCCTCTTGCAAGGGTGAAGGGAAAGAGTGGGGGGAGCCATTTCGGGTTCAGACTTAAGGGAGTCTCTCTCCCACTCACTAGGGTGATAGGACACCCTTCAGAGCCGTTGGGGGACATCCCCCAATGGTTGGCTTGCCTTGTTTCAGAAGCTTGCAGCTCTGCTACGCATGCAGGCCAGAGAGATTGGCGTCCATATCGCTGGACGCCGGAGTTAGTGTTGGCGTCCATGTCTGGACGCTGACACTGGCTCAACGGCCTGGGCTTGACGCCAAGGTGCCTTCGGCCAGAACCCTAAATTATGCAGAAAACCATGCATACCAAGCTTATATACATGCAATATGTATACGGTATTATATCCATGCTATCACCATGCAATACATACCTTATTTATATTTAATATAAACATATTGACGCTAATTGGCCCTTCGGCCAGAACTTAAAACATGCAGAAACTATGCTTACTCTATATATATACATACAATGTATAAGGTGTAATATGTATATTACCATACCAGGCAATCAATATCATTCATACCTAGGCATACACAAGCATACATAAATACACTAAGATAGATGTACGTAGATATCTACCTATGCGTACATGATGTTTTACATAAGTGCGACTCAACACACGGCGAGATAAATGACAAGAATTGCGAGGGCTTTGCAATCATTAGGAGGTGATATGAGTTAGGTTAGCTAGGAATAATCTATTCGATAAAATAGTCCTCGCACACACACACTTGATTTGACATATATATATAGTATACACACACTGGTATAGCATACTTATGCACATTATGCTTGAAATAGATGGGTACAACATGCGCACCGGTAATTAGATTAACTTACACAACTTTACCTAACATTGCTTAAGTACTATATGCATAGGATTCCTTAATATGTACTATATGCATAATTTAGCCAATTGACTATTCTCACCTAAATATCGTAAAAATACATGCATGTTATTCATGAGGAGTATAGAATTTCAATATAAACTACTAATTACACCTACCATGCTTGAACTCTTTATGTATATGCAATGTACGAAGTACAATGTACACATTAACTAAACCATGCAAATGAACAACGTTTACAACTAATCATACACATGCATACACAAGTACACCAAGGTGTTATGCAGGTAGAATTAGGTATACAATTGTCACACGCATAAGATAACATACACACGTACATACACATATGTACTTCATACACTTCCCATACAAAATTCCATGAAATAGGTAGTATAGGATATTCTTCAATATTTAGATAGCACACGCATAGTATTATTCAAGTATCATAAGTCAGAGATTCTTGGTGTTCATAATACACCTCTAATTAGCTAATCGTTCACTTCTACATTAATTATCATATACACCTATGTATATATATATAGATATTCGCACATGCTCATGCTCAAAAGAAGGATAAAACTTATAGCATGCACAATGAACTACGCATGCTAAGCACACAACAACCGAACACCCAACACACCATTCATATACATACATATATATAAGGAGAATAAAAATTCGGGGTCTCACACCCTCCCCCTCTAGAAAAAGATCTCCGTCCTCGAAGATCGCATCGAGTACCTGTGGCGACGTTGCCGAGGTCATTACCAGTTACTCCTTGCTCCTTTATTACCGTCGATGAAGCACCTCGTGGAGTAAACTTTGTCTTCAGGTTCGGACACTCTTTAAGCCGATGATCTTTGCTTCCACATTTAAGACACCTTCCTTCCTTTCTCCAACATGCTTTCCCACCATGACACTTCCCGCACTGGGTGCACTCGGGCTTCTCGATGCTTGAGGCCACAGTTGATTGTTGACTTTCTAAGGTTTTCTCCTTCTTCCTATCTTGCCTTTGGAATGGCTTGATCATATTCTCCTTTGGAGTTGCCTCCCCCTTTGGGAGATATCCCGCTCCTTTCTCTTGCTGGGTGGTCACACCTAGAAGTTCTCCTAAGGTACGTGAATCGAGTTCCAGAAGCCTAGCCCTCACTGATGGCTTAAGTCCTTTCACGAAATTCTTCAGCTTATGGTTCTGCTCATACCTCCGAGACTGAGCACCACGTCTACCACGTCCAGTCATAGTCTGTAAAATAAATAACTCAATTAGACCCTAGGTTACTATATTCTAACTATTCTCCCTATTATCTTCCATCTACTATTAGTAGATTTTATATATATGGACAATTCTCTATGAAGACTTTGCAATGTTGTGACGGTGATGGTCTATCCATGTACAGTCTCAACCTTATGCTCTGATACCAATCTCTGTAACGACCCTCTTCATACCGGTACGATTATACCAATCCCCATCGGTAAAAAGGGCGTCGTCACAGTGGGACATGTACCCAACACTGGTCAATAGGTTGATATGTACCTGGATAGCAATAGAGTACAGCGGAATAAAATAAACAACTCAACTCTTAACCCGTCACCAACACACGTTCCACAATCTAAATAGCGAAATAGAAAGACAATGTCCACATTAATACAAAATAAAGAGAACTACAATGTCCAAATATTGTCCATACAATAATCCTTTTTGTGCAAAAGAGAAGTACAACTGGTAACAGCTCCACAAAATAGTCTTCTAAATGATGATCCTCGCCACGCTTCCTTCTAGTGCACGATACCTGTCAACCTGTACGCCGAAGCAAGGGTGAGTCCAAGGACTCAGCAAGCAACACTACCCATAACATACACGTATGAGTCATAGGGGTTTTACATGCTCATTTACAATTTTCAAAACATGGCCTGCTAGTCATTTCCGAGGTTTCAACCTATCATGAAAGTTTTACAAGTTTATACATGGATCATGCTTTCAGATTTCTAAGAATAAAATTTACCTATCACATGCTCTCTATTCAATTTACTTATGAATCTTTATCTTTAAAGAACCAAGACATGAGAGCTACTAACATGGACATTGTGCACACATGAAAGGAAACACAACTAGCATGGATCTTACATGCTTTTAAACAAATACATGGACATTTCTACATGCTTTAGGTTGCTGATTTCACATGATTCTATGGCTATAAATCTACACGTGAGAGCTACAACGTTGCTTAAAACATATCATGTGAACAACCGATCATGCTATTTTGCATACAAACTCATTAGTTACCCCTAACATGGATTCTAGACATTTTCGCACACATAAACATGAGGATAGTAACATAAATTTTCTGATTTCACATGGTTTCAGATTTTGTCCCACATGGTTTTCAATAACACATTTTCACATTTAGAATTTCACATGATTGCACACTTACCCATTCACATTGTTCACTTTTACACATTTGACACGTACACATGTTCACACTTACACAATTTACTCATTTTCCACATCATTTTCTCTTCCACTTTCACTTATCACATATAACATCGATTGCACTTACCACGTGCATCTTGGGCACTTACCACGTGCCATGTTCACACATTTCACGCTTTATTCATTTTTCATTACTTAAACAATTGCCATGACACATAGTCCTAACCACCAGTAGAGGACACTAACAAATATCTCATAGCTCGTGCTCATTCCTTAGCACAGCTCTCAACACAACTCATAACACAACTCATAACACAACACATGACACAACTCATACACATACTCACCACCTAGGCAATATAGCGGTGAATCTTGGTAACTGCGCAGACCGGGAGAAGCCCTCTCCACCCTATCCAGTGGTACTTGTCCACCTCCGGGGTTTTCCCAATGCCTTTGGGACAAACTTATATCACATGGAGCCTTCTATAGGGACTTTTCTATATACGGCTCCCGATGCCTCTAGGGTAGCAGTGTCTCACATAGGCACAACTTTTACACTTTACTCATACCGAGTTTTAACACGTATTTTACACATAACACTTACATCTCCTTAGTTTTCTCATGCACAATGTGTCTTTGTTTTTCTCCTAATCATGCTACTACAGATTTCAGGAGTTTAACACAGTAAATTCACCAATCAAGTTGGTTTTAGACAATAACTAAGCACATTTCGATAATATACGTAGATTATCACAATTCACATGAAAATACATAACTTTTTATTTACTGATCCAAATGACCTGAAATTTTAACCACATGCTGTTTTCGGGTTCAAGATCATACACCCAAATGTTCAGATTTTTCTGAGCTAAATAGAATTTACAGAAAATAAAACACCTAATTAGCATGCTATTAGCAACTTAAGTTAACATGGGGTTTAACACATCTTGTAATTTAGCCACTTGCTGTTTACACATAAGCTACTAACATATGCAGGAATTGAGGATACAAAATTACCCTAATTCATACATCTATGGATTGAACCCTACAAACCATTCTTGCATGCTTTTATTTTACCGAACCAAATTTATTTGCAAATTACACAAGCATGGATAAATTACCAAATTTGCAAACGCATATGCTGACCCACTGATCTTCATGATTAGACTAAAACCAAGGCATTCATACTAATTCAAATCATGAACAAGGATTTGCAAGATTATCTACATGTCATGCTCACAAGTTTAAAAGATACCATTATCCCACATTCACCATCCCACACCACATTCATCCATACCTCACAATTAACAATATACATAGAGTATAAGGTTTACCATATATCCTCATCACGGAAAACATATCGAAATTAATACATAAGAAGGACAGAACAGCTCACTGTTCTGTCCAGAGGAACTAGGCGGCGGTCTCTGGCCGCTGACTCAGGGTCAGCGGCATGGCCGATGGACGCCAAGCTCATCACAGGCGTCCAGGGACCTTGCCGTCGAATCAGGTCTGTGCAGAAACACAGACCCGAGCTCTGAAACTTGGGTGAATGGGAGGGTCTAGGACTCGAGGAAAAATCCATAAAAATAGCAAAACCCACCTAGACTCATACGGGGACACCATAGATAGGTCACTTGCCTTTCACAAATTCCTCCAAGGGATCTAGGGCTCGGTGAAGACCTCCTTGGGCAGTCCCAAGAAGTTGCAGAATGACCTCCAAGATCACCTTCCTCCGGGTTCTTGGATGAGCTCCACAGCAAGGGGACAATGGGGAAGCCTTCTCCTTTGCTCCAGCTTCCTTCTTGTCGCAGTAGATGGCCGGATCAACCTCCAGGGGGTCAGATTTGTGGGTGCTAAAAGGGGTTTTTCTCACAGACTTTCTCTAGGGTTTTTCTTCCTCTATTTCTCCTCTTGCAAGGGTGAAGGGAAAGAGTGGGGAGAGCTATTTCGGGTTCAGACTTAAGGGAGTCTCTCTCCCACTCACGAGGGTGATAGGACACCCTTCAGAGCCGTTGGGGGACATCCCCCAATGGTTGGCTTGCCTTGTTTCAGAAGCTTGCAGCTCTGCTGCGCATGCAGGCCAGAGAGATTGGCGTCCATATCGCTGGACGCCGGAGTTAGTGTTGGCGTCCATGTCTGGACGCTGACACTGGCTCAACGGCCTGGGCTTGATGCCAAGGTGCCTTCGGCCAGAACCCTAAATTATGCAGAAAACCATGCATACCAAGCTTATATACATGCAATATGTATACGGTATTATATCCATGCTATCACCATGCAATACATACCTTATTTATATTTAATATAAACATATTGACGCTAATTGGCCCTTCGGCCAGAACTTAAAACATGCAGAAACTATGCTTACTCTATATATATACATACAATGTATAAGGTGTAACATGTATATTACCATACCAGGCAATCAATATCATTCATACCTAGGCATACACAAGCATACATAAATACACTAAGATAGATGTACGTAGATATCTACCTATGCGTACATGATGTTTTACATAAGTGCGACTCAACACACGGCGAGATAAATGACAAGAATTGCGAGGGCTTTGCAATCATTAGGAGGTGATATGAGTTAGGTTAGCTAGGAATAATCTATTCGATAAAATAGTCTTCGCACACACACACTTGATTTGACATATATATATAGTATACACACACTGGTATAGCATACTTATGCACATTATGCTTGAAATAGATGGGTACAACATGCGCACCGGTAATTAGATTAACTTACAAAACTTTACCTAACATTGCTTAAGTACTATATGCATAGGATTCCTTAATATGTACTATATGCATAATTTAGCCAATTGACTATTCTCACCTAAATATCGTAAAAATACATGCATGTTATTCATGAGGAGTATAGAATTTCAATATAAACTACTAATTACACCTACCATGCTTGAACTCTTTATGTATATGCAATGTACGAAGTACAATGTACACATTAACTAAACCATGCAAATGAACAACGTTTACAACTAATCATACACATGCATACACAAGTACACCAAGGTGTTATGCAGGTAGAATTAGGTATACAATTGTCACACGCATAAGATAACATACACACGTACATACACATATGTACTTCATACACTTCCCATACAAAATTCCATGAAATAGGTAGTATAGGATATTCTTCAATATTTAGATAGCACACGCATAGTATTATTCAAGTATCCTAAGTCAGAGATTCTTGGTGTTCATAATACACCTCTAATTAGCTAATTGTTCACTTCTACATTAATTATCATATACACCTATGTATATATATATAGATATTCGCACATGCTCATGCTCAAAAGAAGGATAAAACTTATAGCAGGCACAATGAACTACGCATGCTAAGCACACAACAACCGAACACCCAACACACCATTCATATACATACATATATATAAGGAGAATAAAAATTCGGGTCTCACAAAATCGGTCGATCGATTATGGGAAGCCAACCGATTGATGAAGGAGCTTCCGATTGGTGAAGTAAGGCTCCAATCGATTGAAGAACAAAGGGCCAATCGATTGATGACAAAGAAGGAAATCGAACGTCCGATTTGGAGATTTCGGTCGACCGACCTACCAAGTGAAGACCAAGCTTCCGATTGGTGAAGACCAAGCTTCCAATTGCTAAAGAAAATATGACGATTTGGTGCTTTTTCTAAAGCAGCAGCAGAAGAAGAAGAAGAAGAAGAAGAAGAAGATCATCCATAAAGCTAAGTCCAGAATTGGACGACTGACCTGGTGAAATAGGTCGACCGATTACGGGAATGCAATTTCCATATTTAGATAGGTCTCTTTGCAAGTTTGGATTTGGACGAGATTTTCTTGTCATCCATGACTAAGATCACATCTTTGGCAAGTCTTTATATAAAGGGAAACCTTTCCATGTGTGTAAAGAAATATACACATAGTTGGAGAACGATTTGCACCAAGGCTAGGGCAAAGGACGAACCAACAGACCAGAGCACTTTCCAGACGATTTTGTCAAGGGTTTCTATGCAAGTTCAAGGTGGTGGATGATCAGAAGATCGTGCATCCATAGTGCAACGTCTAGGAAATCCTGTGCAAGCTTTCGTGTGCTTCTCTGACGTTTCTCAAACACGCCAAAACAGGAGAATTCTGAACTACGAGTTTTCATCTCTTTTCTCTTATTCTTAGGTTGAGATTTGTATTTCAAATATATTACACAAACATCTTTGTTGTGTGTGTGTGCTCAATTTGTGAGCACGTCTTTGGTTGGTGTGTAGTGCGTGTTGCACATACACATTAGGTTATCTCATCCCCGAGAAATGAGGTGAAGTTTGTGTTGTCCCCAGAAACAACCATGTGTGTGAGGGTTTACGCTTGTACCTGGGAAACAAGTTAGTAGAAATCCTCATAGGGGTGTGGAGTAGTGGATGTAGGCGCACACGGGGGTGTGTTTACCGAACCACTCTAAAATTTGTGTGCATGTGTGGTTTGATCTATTTTCTTTTACCTTCGTTCTACGTACGTTAGGATAGTCGATTTCATCTATATACTTGTTATATTCCACTGTGCATATCACATAATAGGTTTGATTAATTGAGTCTTGTCTATTTTGTGTAAAAAAAAAAATTTATTGGGTGATAACCAATTCACCCCTCCCCTCTTGGTTGTCCATCGCATCCTCACTCTTCAATTGAGATACAGGTTGTACCTCTTCAGTTGAAGAGAAGGCTTACTTGGCAAGTGTTGTTCCCCTTGTGTAGAAGGGAAGACCAACGATGTGTTGTGGTTTGTTCAGCTGAGGGACTATATTCAGTGTTCCCCTTGTGTAGAAGGGAAGGCCAAGGTGGAGCTAGGTGTTGTATGTCCATTAGGAGGACTATACCCTGATTAGTAAAATCCCAAGTGTTTTTAAGAACTGGATATAGGACTGAGGGAAGACTCAGTGCCAAACCAAGATAAATCTATGTCTGCTGTGTGCTTGATTGTTTGTGTGTGTTTCCACAATTATCTAACACTAACAATCGTGTTTAAGATTTATTTTTTAAGCTATAAAAATTGTCATAGAAACCTAATCAACCCCCCTTCTAGGCTTGCGAACTAGGCAACAGGGAGTGGGGGGAAAGTGGAGAGGGTGAATCTCGGCCCTCCGGCTCCAACCGTAAAGCCCAATGGTTGAACGTGGACCAATAGGTAACAACATAATTATTAAACCATCGCCCATCTAATGATAGCCCAAATGATAAGTGCAGCCCAAGAAGTGCAAACGGCCCTATATTGCCACCCCGTAGAAGGCCCTCTTATCTCAACATGAAGTCCTAAGGAATAGCTGAAGCAAGTGGACAGATCCCAAAGCAACGCCTTTGAAACGTGCTAAGAAAGGAAGTAAACTCAGCTCATGATTACTCCTTTAGATCAGCCAGACAATAGTCCAAAGATCCGTAGCCCAGCAAGAGAGATCAAATAGGTAGGTTCTTAGCTCGGCCCTAAGGAGAACAAAGGAGCTTGGATTTTAACTCGATATGAAGATTAGCAAACCCCATTAAACTAATTGTTACCCAAAATGATGTAGAGCCATAAAGATAGAGATGAATGTTCATACATGAATATCTACAATCATGACCCATAGATCTCATAACAGATCATAGATTCCTAAATGGTCACTCTTCCAAATATGCCCACAATCCAATCTTATCGGCCGTCAAATCCTATGGAACCATTAGGGGAAGCTAACATCTTTTTAATCCCTTAGTATCCCTCTGAAAAGGTAACACACTCTTTGCACTCAAGCTGGTGAAGAGCAACATCGATTCCTCTCACCCTTTTATTTTGAGCTCTTGTCTCCTACTGACTTAAACATTAGAGGGTTTACTCTGGAACTCCCATCTCAGGACCCATGATCCATTATTTGCTTCGTAAATCCATCCTTGGAGAACAAAGAGTGGTTGCTGATTCCCATATCTAAAGACCATTTGATAGTCTACAATCTAGTTCAAGATTGGCCCTCTTTTCTTCTTTTTTTGGGTAAAAGATGGTCCTCAGGGCCTCAAACTAGGAGAGTGCACCCTCCCTCAGAAGGGGGAGAATGTTCCCACTCCACCAGTGAGAACACCTGGGCAAAAATATATATAATAAAGGTAGGAATACAACTGCAAAGGGGCATACCCATAAGACCAGCCTAACATTCATAAGACCAGATCTATCCATTACAACCAGCCCCTTACAAGCAAGCGGAAGACTATGAGCACCCCAGATGTAACACCCCGGAAATTCAGTAATTCAAATTTTAAATAAATTGAAATAAATAATTTCTATATTATCGGAATGATAAAACTTACGTACCACTATCGAACGTGAGAGAACACATCGAAAAATTTCGTAAAAATTATAAATCAACCCTAAATATTATCCCTAAGTGTTCTACGAAGAAATTCGTGCAATGAAAAATCTGTTTGGCCAAGTGTACGCCACAATGTGACTAATTACCCAAATTAGGAAACAAAGTCGGAAAACCGTTAACGCGGAAAAATAACACGGCCATAAATTAAATAAACCTGTTGGAGAGACTTCCAACATTATATATTAATGACCTATTATCAAAAATGGGGCCAATACATCACTTTTTGCCCAAGAATAAAATGGAGTAAAAGAAATACCCAAAATTTATACCTGTAATTATGTAGTAAATTGTGAGGGCAAATTAGGGTTAAAACTTGAGGGATTAGCCATGGATGGAAATACAATTCGTGCCTAGCCATGCTAGGAACCTTCCAATGGTGTTCCTACCTCTATTGGGAGGAGAAATCCCAAAATATGGCAACCACCCATGCATAAACCGCAACCCCTCTTTCCTAAGACCATTAGGACTTGAATAAACCCTAGATGTATAAATAAACATGAATAGACTTGTGGACCATCGTGTTGGGGTCGTATGGAGGCGAGCTAGGGAACTAGAGGAGGAGAGGAACGGCTGGGAACCGAAGCTTCATCCCTCTGCATCCCCTGTTGTGACCAGAACCATGATTTGTTTTAGATCTTCACAAAGGTAGGTGATCTCGGGCAGAAAACTTAAGTTGCACATACCTATGGTTAGAGCATTGTGTCTAGTTAGATTTGCAAGTGGTTTGCCCAATTTTCATGGAGTACATGAGTCGTATTAAGCGCTTTCCCCAAGTCGCACACTATTAGCACTTTTCCAATTATTCATATGTTGCACATGATTTGAGACCGAATTAGATCCAACCCACAACATGAACGTTCTTCTACTAGTTGTTCCCGTCATCTTTCATGTTGATAGTTTTGTCTAAATGTCAATATATTTCAACTTATAGGTCTGACATGAAGGTTGCAATGAACTCATGTATGTTTAGGACTTTTTTGCGTTCTTTAGAGGTTTCATGTGAATTGAGACCGAATTACATCCAACCTAAAACACAAAAGTTCTTCTACTAGTTGTCCTCGTCATGTTTCATGTTGGACGTTTTGTCTAAATGTTAGTAGATAGATAGATATAGGCATTGCATGAAGATTGCACCCTGATTACTGTGTTTTCGGTTTGAACTTTGAACCGCGTCTGGTCCAAGCGACGTGATTCCAGCGCCTGGTATCGCATCGACCCTAGCCGACGCGATTCATTAAAAAGCATCCACGAGATCCAACACGATTATCACGCTGACCAGTCAATGATAATTGCGCTGTTAATGATAATAATCATGTTATTTTATTATCTTATGGTACTTAATTTTATACAAACTCATTGTCACTTTATTACAAAAATGATAATTGATTAAATCTCTGTTGTGTTGTGTTTGCAGGATTAATGGGCCAAGAAATGAAGTGTCAAATGGGCCAATGAATTCAATTGGATCAAGAGAGAATAATGAGAGACTTAATTTTTAAATATTCCTTCTCTCCCTTTCTTTTTAAAAAACTCTTTCTCATTTTTAAAACCCACTCTCCTATTTTTCAAAAATCTCTTTCCTTTATAGGGTGTTTGGTTGCACTTTTTTCTCAACTTTCTCTCTTAAATTTTAAAAAGAAAGAGGACAAATATAATGACATGTTTGGTAAATAGTTTTTTATTTTAGAGAACAACTTTTATCTAATGTAAATCTCTTTCAAAATAAAATTAGGGATGAACCAGTTTTTAAAACAAAAGCACACTTACGCCGGCGCCCCCTCCCCCTGGGCACCCGCCCCCACCCTCCTCCGGCGCCCCCCCCCCCCACCCCCCACCCCCTTGCCGCCGGAACCCCCCCTCCCGCCGTCGCCCTCCCCTACGACCCCGCCCTCCCCCGGCGCCCCCCGAACCCTGGGCACCCGCCCCCGCCCTCCTCCGGCGCCTCCCCCACCCCCACCCCCTGCCGCCGGACCCCCTCCCGCCGTCGCCTTCCCCTACGACCATGCCCTCCCCCGGCGCCCCCCGAACCCCCTCCCCTACCTCCGGAACCCCCCCTCCCGTCGTCGCCCTCCCCTGCTACCCGCCCCCGCCCTCCCCTGGGCACCCGCCCGCCACCCCCCCCCCCCCCCACGCCCTTCCCCACCCGAGCGGCTCCCCCTCCTGCCCCAAACACACCAACATAAATTTTAAAAATTATATTATCTTTACCAAACAGATAACATCAAGTTTTATGATTTTAAATTTGAAGTTAAAAGCGAATTCAACATCATTTTTTAGAGAGAAATAGTTTCTTTTCTTAAATTGCTCCCAAACACCCCATTAATCTCTCCTCCTTCCTCTCTTTCCTCTACTACTTTATAAACTCTCTTTCTCTCTCTCTTTCTATTATTCTTTCTCTCTTTCTCTCTTCTCCCTCTCTCTGGCGCATCCCCCTTCCCCCTCCTTCTTCTCTTCTTCCTCTCTCTTTCCCCCCTCTCGCGAGCAGACCTCCGCCCTCCTTTTCTTCTTCCTCTTCTTCTTTCTCTCTCTCTTTTGGTTTCTCTCTCTCTCTACCCTGCATGCACCAGCCTGCACGGCTCGCCAGCACCCGCGCCAGCTGGCGCATCCCCCTTCCCCCTCCTTCTTCTCTTCTTCCTCTCTCTTTCCCCCCCTCTCGCGAGCAGACCTCTGCCCTCCTTTTCTTCTTTTTCTTCTTCTTTCTCTCTCTCTTCTGGTTTCTCTCTCTCTCTACCCCGCATGCACCAGCCTGCACGGCTCGCCAGCACCCGCGCCAGCCTCCGCCCTGCCAGCGCCTGCCGCGTACCCCTGCGCGCCCTGCCTGCCGCGCCCCGCCAGCGCCTGCCGCGTGCCCCCTGCGCGCCAACGGCCCCCCGCGCGCCTGCCCGCGCCCGCGCATGCTCGCGTGCCGCCTGCCCCTGCGCGACCCACCTGCCACACGCCTGTTGGAGCCGCCCGCCACGCGCCTGCCTCGCCGCTACCGCCCCCTTCGTCTACGTGCATGCGTTTGCATGCACGTAGAGAGGAGGCGGGTCGCCCCCTCTCTCTCCTCTCGCTCCTCTCTCTCTCTCCTCTCGGTCTTCTCTCTCTCTCGTTCTCTCTATCTCTCTTCTCTCTCTCTCTCTCGTTCTCTCTCTCTCTCTCTCTCTCTCTCTCTCTCTCTCTCTCTCTCTCTCTCTCATTTCCTATTCTTCTAAATTGTTGTTGTTACTTTAATTTTAATTTTTTAGTATACTTTTGTTAAACTCTTTTGCTCGTTAGTAGAATTTAATTTTTAAGTCTTGTTAATTTAGTTTCTTTCTATCTTTATTTCTTTCTTCTTATTTATTCATTTAGATTAGATTTTTTGATCGAATTAATCTTAGGAGTTAGTTTTAAAATCCTCTACACACTTTTCTAATCAAAGAAACTCAAGATTTTCAAAGTTAAAAATCTTTTTCCATGTGGATTCGACTCGGCTCTCACCACTTAACTATTGTTAAAATCTTTAGTGTAAGCCGATAAATTTTAAGTTTGTTAGCCACGTGTTTAACGACGCATTCGTGGGCTATCAGTCAACAGTCTGCGTGAAACTTCACGCCTCATGGGAGTCTGTGCATGTCTGAATCATGGCGGGATCCCCCGACGCGATTCAGTAAGTTTTCCCGCCCAATGTTTATTTAATGAATTTTCATGAACCCGTCTGGTTTCCCCAACACGATTCAAGTGAAAACGCGGCCATGTAGGCTGACGCGATTTACCTGTCTTCACAGAGGGTCTGTTTAACTGAACACCGTGTTTTGAAAAATGTCCATTGTGTAGGACGCAATTTTAGAGTCAACCCGACACTGTTTTAATGCACTGTCTAGTCTTGTCTATGCATGTCTTTATGTAGTATCATGTCATATAACTATGCACTGTGCACTGGCTTAAAAGTGAATAACCTATAGGAAATTATAATGATTTGAATATCTATTCTAAGTGCAATGATTGAACAAATGTCATCTACCATGTGATCATATGATTGATATATGTTATGTTCATGATCTATCTGTCCATAATTGAAATGTGATCAATGTTAAAAGCATTGTAACCATGAAATAGATTTAAATGCATACATGTCATGCATGTTGTTACTCGCTTTCCGTAATGTTTTAACCGGTGGATTGTGGATTGAGACACACTCTACACGTCACATTGCATTTATAGGCAGCCCTTTCTTGGGGATTTGGAAGCTCTCTATCGGTCATTCCGTATTGGTAGACTAGCGACCTTTTCTATAAGACCTCCGTAAATCTCCGTACTTCATGGATTCCCTCATGAAGACCGAGTTGGTTGTACCAAAGAAGTACCTGGAAGATAGAATGCACTTCTATTCTTATCTCAATCTCGTGAGAGTGATTTGATAATATTGAAACCAAGCCATTAAATGTAAAGATTGAACTAATAAGAATAAGCTGTTATGCTGCCGAGATTAATCTGGATCATGTCCCTCTGCATTGTTCATTATCATCATTGACATGATCATTAGTTCATCATTGTCCATTACTTAGAAATCATGTGGCCATAAATGAATGAATGGAATTACCAGAAATTATGGGAATTTCGGTTCACAACTATGCCTGTGCAAATAGGGCCATGTTTGGTCCTGGGAGGAGCACACGAAATACTTATTCGCGAGGGTATATAACCAAATGAGGTGTCCGGAAATCACCTAAATGAATGAAAGATTGATCTAGGTAATTTTCAAATTGTTATTGAATGAATGAATGAATGATTGATTGATTGATTGATTGATTGAATTGTTATATGTGAAATGGCCAATCCTATTGTACATGTCATTGTTATTGAATCCTACATGTCATTGGTATTGAATCCTACATGTCATTGTTATTGAATCCCACATGTCATTGTCCATTGGAATTCTATGGAATTCAACTTGAGAAATCTATTGCACATGCTACATGCTATTGAATTTCTCCCTACGTGTCAAGTGATCGTTCTGTTATCTATCTCATTGATAATCATTTCGTCCTACATGAGAATTGTCTTACTCGTACATGTTATCATTTGGATTTGTCACTATCGTCATCGTCATGAGCATTGCATGATAGTATTGCCATTTTTAACTTGTTAATTACGTAAATCATGCCCGCACCATGAGATGTAAATCCTACTGGGCGCTAGTGCACTCTCACCTGCTTTCCCTAATATTTTCAGGTGATGAATATGAGGAGCTAGAAAATGATGGAACTGGGGAAGAGTGATGAGCTGCTCAACTGTACCCGTCCATATAGCTAGTCAGCCAGCAAGATTAGAGTCAAGAGTTGTAGTAGTTAGTTTCCTTTTATTGAGTCAAATGTATTTGAGATACAATATTGGGCCTAGTTATTGGCTCTGATGATGTAGGGTGTTTAATCTAGTTGATTGGAAATGGAATAAAGGTTATTTGGCTGGCAATATTGTTGTCTTGTATCTTGTGTTATACTTAGTTGTTACTCTGAATTACATGACTGTGATACTTATATTCATATCGTTCACGTATCCCGATATTTATTCTGCTGCTAAATTTCGGGGCGTGACAGTTGGTATCAGAGACTAGGCTTTCCCTTAAGTTCTAGGCAAACAGGAAATTACTAGGCTTAGTCAAAACTAAACCCCATGTGTCAACATGTCAAAAAAAAACCAACATTGAGATTGGGGTAGAAACACAGGCTAAGTCATTTAGAAAGAATTAAGTTGTGATGAAGTTAATATCTAATAAACATAATGTGGTTATCTTGAAGGATTGCAATGGTTGTTGCACGTGAAAGAGACCTGCAACGGACAATCAACACACAGACCTGGGCATTACTTCAAGCCACTCAGGGTAGAACTGAAACTCAGGGAGATCTCCACAGGAACTTTCGAAGCATGAACCCACCTAGGTTCGCGGGTAGTACTGACCCGGACGAAGCTGAGCACTAGCTCAAAGAAATTGAGCGTGCATTCCGTGTGATGGGGTGCACTGATGAGAACAAAGTAACTCTAGCTAGTTATCAGCTAGAGAGGGAAGCACGCACTTGGTGGGAGTCGATTGAGGCTACACTAGGTGATGCCCAGGCCACATGGGCGCAATTCAAGGAGTACTTTAACAACAAGTAATTTTTTGACAGGGTACAAGAAAGGAAGGCGGTAGAATTTGCCGACTTGAAGCAACAGAGTCTGTCCGTAGCTGAGTACGAGGCCCAGTTCTCTAAACTGGCTCGTTATGCCCCACACTTGGTCCAAATCGAGCGGTTGAAGGCCAAGAGGTTCATGAGCGGTCTTAGGCCCTAATACATCACACAACTGGGACCGATGGACCTGCAGACTTACTCAGAGATGGTGAGGAAGGCACTGTTACTGGAAGATTCACTAGTTACAGTGGAGAACATCAAGAACAGCATGATCAATAGAGAGCAAGGAACTGGATCAAAGAGGCCACCAGCTGTGGTCGGAACAAAGAGGCCGATGGGCCAAGCTAGAAACCAGTAGATGAAGAAGTTCAAGGATGGAGGTAATCAACAAGCCCCCACCAACAAAGAACCATGCAAGCATTGTGACAAGACTAGTCACAAGTCCGAGGACTGCTGGAAAGCACTGGGGAGGTGCTTGCGCTGCTGAAGCCAGAATCACAAGATCTCGGCCTATCCGCGCATGACGAACCAAACACAGGCAGCTCAAGGAGGCCAAAAGCGACAAGGTAGACTGCAGGCGGTACAAGAACCAACTACATCGGAGGAAGGTGGTGTGGTTGAAGGTACACTTACTATTTTATCCCGTTCTGCATTTGTTCTATTTGATACGAGAGCTACTCATTCTTTCATATCCTAAACCTTTGCTGATACCTTATCTGTAAAGCCCATTCCAATGAAATCTAGGATAGCCGTGTCAACCCCTATTGGCCCAGGTACTAAACTTAGAAACCACTATCCATCTAGTGAAGTGTTGATTGAAACTCAAAACCTACCTGCAAAGTTAATATGCATGGACATGGAGGGTTATGATGTGATACTAGGAGTAGACTGGCTGTCTGAACATGGGGCTAGTGTTAACTGTAAGAGAAGCCGGGTGACATTTAGTCAACATCCAAAGCTAGTGTTCTCGGGAGATAGAAACCACAGGAAATTGTCCCTCATTTCTGCACTACAAGCCGAGAAGATGATAAGGAAAGGTTGTATAGCCTTTCTAGCTGTTGTTATCACCACAAATAAGGAAGTCAAGATCGAGGACATCCATATTATCAGCGAGTACGCTGATGTGTTTCCCGAAGACTTGCCAGGAATTCCTCCTATGCGAGAGGTTGACTTTACCATTGAATTGATCCCTAGAGCAGCACCTATGTCTAGGGCGCCATATAGAATGTCCCCGCGGAACTGAAGGAGCTAAAGGAGCAACTAATGGAATTACTGGAGAAAGGGTTTATCTGACCAAGCACATCACCATGGGGTGCACCTGTTCTCTTTGTTAAGAAGAAGGATGGGTCGATGAGGTTGTGCATAGACTACTGGCAATTGAACCATTTGACAATCAAGAACAAATATCCCTTGCCAAGGATCGATGAGTTATTTGATCAATTGTCTGGAGCTAAATATTTCTCTAAGATAGATCTCAGATCGGGTATAAACCAATTGAGGATCAAGGAGGAAGATATGTTGCCCAGCTAGCTAGCCCAGAGGGGGGGGTGAATGGGTTATTAAAACTTCGATCTTTGATTAAAACCTGTTTACTGAAAAGATTGCACAACTTAATAACAAGGTTAGAGTTAGAGCAAACAAGACAACAATCACACAAAACACATCCACAAGACACAAGGATTTTTATCCTGGTTCGGAACTCCTCTCCACAGGAGACCTACGTCCAGTCCCTGAGCAATACCTCAGGATTTTACTACCAAGGGTACAATCCCCCTTAAGGATCCTTACACCCAGCCTCAACTGGTCTTCCTTCAGCCTGAAGGGTACAACAACCACCCTGGATACCACCAGGTCTTCCTTCGTCCAGAAGGGTACAACAACCACCCTGGATACCACCAGGTCTTCCTTCGTCCAGAAGGGAACACAATCTAATAAGAAAAGAGTGTGGAAACAGGCTTCAGACTCTAGCTTGACCAGCTACACACTGAAGCTCCTAAGCCCCCGAGAGAGAGAGATTTAACAAGGTTTTTCTCTCCAAGGACCACACAGGCTCTTACAAAAGAGAAGATTCCTTTTGAGCACAGAGAGCTAAGAGCTTAGAACAAGGTTGGAGTGGAGGCTTCGCTCTTCTTTCTTCTAAAGATTCGAGGAGATGGATTTCTTTCTTCTTCTGAAATCAAGCGTTGTTGTGTATGTTCTATTTTCTTCTTTTCGTCTTGAGTCTTCTATTTAAACTGCTGATTCAAATTCGAACGTTGAAGTGTCCGTTGTCTCTTATCCTTGTGTACGTTAGACTGGTCACTGAGGAAGCTTCTGATCGTCAGTCTTTTATCCTTGTGTACACGCCAAAGAGATGTCATAGAACTTTGTATCTTGTGTCCAACGTTGTCCAGATGAGTCTTGTCAGATATCTGTAAGCATATCATCAATAAATAGAAGACAGCTAGACTGCTGTCTATTGTTAGTTGAGATGGAACAGATATTGCAGTATATAGCAAAGCTCCTTTCTGTCCCAAAAAAGTACGTAGACAGAGTAGCATAGAAATGGAAGATATTGTCTGCATGCATGGGAGATACGATCGGAGAGCATTTAATGCATAGCAGTCAACGGACAAGATATGACTTTGACTTTTCAACGCTAAAAAAGGCATTATACTGATGCATCAAGAAATTCGATAAAAAGAATCTTGCTGACTTCATAACTTATGAAATCGTTATGAATTATAGCAAGTCGTTATGAACTGTAAAGAAATCGTTGTGATAACTTATGAAGCCGTTACAACAGGCAAGTCGTTGCGAGTTCTAAAGAAATCGTTGCAAGAAATCGTTATGACTATCAAGTTATAAGGAAATCGTTACACGAAATCGTTATGACTAATAAAGAAATCGTTATGAATTCTAAAGAAATCGTTATGACTATAGAGTCGTTGCGAGTTCTAAAGAAATCGTTACGAGGTCTAAAGAAATCGTTACGGCTAGAGAGTCGTTGCGAGTTCTAAAGAAATCGTTACGAGGTCTAAAGAAATCGTTACGGCTAGAGAGTCGTTGCGAGTTCTAAAGAAATCGTTACGAGGTCTAAAGAAATCGTTACGGCTAGAGAGTCGTTGCGAGTTCTAAAGAAATCGTTACGAGGTCTAAAGAAATCGTTACGGCTAGAGAGTCGTTGCGAGTTCTAAAGAAATCGTTACGAGGTCTAAAGAAATCGTTACGGCTAGAGAGTCGTTGCGAGTTCTAAAGAAATCGTTACGGTAACGATTTGATTTTGAGTTTTCCGGTCAAAGAGGAAGTCGTTCTGCTTATCAAAGAAGTCGTTACAAGGACTTGGATAGAAATGATGGGACTTACCAGATTGTCTTGATCTTTCATTTTTCTTTTGCTTCCTGTTCTCAAGGCTCAAGAAATCCATTAGTGTTATTTTGTTAATCATCAAAATTAATATATAAATAAATGGAAATATTTATTATGGGGACAGTTTGGTCATCAATCTCCCCCTTTTTGATGATGACAAAATATACTAAACATCATACAAAAAATGAAATATGTTTTCAGATTTACGTTAGTTGTCTCCCCCATTTTGTCATTAGGCAAAAAGATAAGCTGTGAGACAAAGAAGAGAGAAAGATTTATATTAAGATGGAGAAAGATAATACAGAGGAGATAACAAGGAGGCATGCTGTGAGATAACAGCCCATGCCTTGATCTCAAGATCCTCAAAAAATTGTAGAAAAACGCCAGAAGCAACTGAGAAGGAGGGTCCCATGGAAGGGATGTTCCTCTGAATGTAGAGTTGCCTTTGCTGCTCTAAGAATTCTCCATACTGAGTTTTGTCCAAAATGAATCTGTAGTAAGTACTCTTGCCAAAACTGGCCCTATGGAGAAATCTGTCCAAGGAAATTGGATAGTGAATCTTTTGATTTAACAGATCCTGCTTTAAGGCATAGAAAGCAGAATATCTAGATGCCCATACAGCATAGAGCTCTGGTATGGGTGCGATGGAATTTAGATCCATAAAGGCTTCTGCAGAAAGAGCAGGCTTCCTCTGACTAACTAGATCTTGATTGATAGCTTCCAATTGCTGATAAGAGGCCCGATAGAGAAGCTCCCATTCTGATGAGGTGAGTCTTTCACACTCAGAAATGAGTGGAGCTAAGGTCTGAGAAGACATGCGGCCAGAGTGATATTCTCTGAAGATGAACCGCAAAAAGGAAGGAGATGCCCTGCTTGGCTGACATCCTGCCCAACTGTCTTGCAAACATATCTAGAGCATGAGACCCAGCATCTGAATCAAACACTAAAGAGTGCAGCTTCGGCAGAAGAACTGGAAAATCAACCTTGAAGAGACAAAGTCTACTTTAAGAGGAAGGTTGAGAGGGGTTTCTGATTGCAGCACAGTAATCTGCGAATTGAACTGGCAAAACTGAACTTCTGGAATTTTGTTCAAGTAACAGAAGTCACTGTACAGCTGAAAGGCTCTGGCAATGCGAATTTCCTTCAAAATGAAGGATCCCCAAGAGTTCTTGTGCTGGAAGATAAACCACTCAGAGAAGGTGAGTGGGTGAGCTCTGAGAGAGAGGGATTCGGCCCTTGCAGTCAGGTATTTTGAATACTGAGCCTTATTTCCTTTGATAGCTGCCCACTGATCTTCAGTCTTGAACTCAGTGCCCTCAAAGATTTTGGATTTGAAAGCTTGAGATATCTGAGTAAAAGGAAGAACAATGTCCAGGTGTTCGGATAGGTTGAGAAAAGGAATACCATAAATGGTAGAAAGAATGCATT
Organism: Colocasia esculenta; assembly: GCA_014218235.1. Taxonomy (NCBI): domain Eukaryota; kingdom Viridiplantae; phylum Streptophyta; class Magnoliopsida; order Alismatales; family Araceae; genus Colocasia; species Colocasia esculenta. The sequence continues at coordinate 22,810,776 of CM024766.1, forward strand.
TCTGGAGGTATTCTTTGTAGATAGGTCTTCTCTTAGGATCAAGGGTAAGAGAGTACCATAAAGGAGGGTATAGAGGAGCAGAAGGAGTGCTTAGAGAGGAAGAGGTTTTTCTCTTTTTCAAGGCAGGACTTGGAGGGTCAGTCCTGTGAATGTGAGAGGCTGTGGAAAGAATGGTGAGGAGGGTGTTCCTTTCAAAATTGTCTGGAACATTGGTGTCAAAGATACCAAGAGGCAGAGGTTTAACTGGAGGAAAGATAACAGAATTAGGAGGAGTAGGAGGATAGAAAAAATGTTTAGGATTAAAGGAAGAGGTTGGTTGAAGATGAGATGTTTGAATTTTAATAGGTGAAGGTTGAGGAGTTAATGAGGATGAAGCTGAGATGTGAGCTGGAGTAGGTGAGAAGGAGGGTTGAGATGAAGTAGAGGATGAGGAAGGTTGGGTGCGAGGCATGGGATGTTTTATGGTTGGTGGAGCAGGAGGTGCAGTAGGAGGAGATGAAGGTGTGGAGAGGGTTGGAGTGGCAAGAGATGAAGTATCAGGGGCCTTGGAGACTGACACTGGCTCTTTTCCTTTGGCCTGACTTTCTCTGACTGCTGGAGAGGGTCCTGAAGACCCTGAGGCTGCCACTGGTCCGGGTGACCTTACAACTGATGGCCCTGATGGCCCTGACCCTTGAACTGGCGGCCCTGTTGGCCGAGAGACTTCTGCTGGAGGCCCTGGTGGCCTAGGAACTTCAGCTGGACTGCTCTGAGTAGGTGCAGGAGGGACACCACTAGACCTTGAAAGATTAGCCAGCAAATTCTTCATATCAGACATTTCTTTATTGAAATACCTCATTGCATTTCTTATTGAGGATACGTCTGAGGAGGTTGAAACTTGATTTGAAACAATTCCTTGTATGCCAGACTGAACTGATGCCAAGATTTCTCCTTGGGCTTTTAACAAGGCCATAACATGCTTCAACTTTACTTTTCTATGGCCCTTCCTTGACCTCCTGTGAACAACTCTTTTCTGCTTACCTTGCTGAGAGACAGGCTCCTCAAGATTTATAGTTGTACTTGGGCCTTCACTAACATCAACCATGGCTGGAGCTGGAATTTCCTGAGTAGGTGCAGCTTTCTCAAAAAGCTTCATTCTCTGGCTTTTCAATCTCAGCATGCTCCCCCTGAATGGGAGCAGGGACTTCAATACTTTCTTGCTCCCCCTGAGCAGGAGCTTCTTCCAAGACAACATCTTGTTGAGTACCTGCTTGTACCTCAACATCTGCAACTAATTCAGACTGAACTTCAGTATGGCCTGCTGCCATAACTTCTTCATCAGGTCCACCTGCCTTAGAAGAGACTGAGATGGAGGGAATGGAGTCCAATACCTCTCTTAAAATAGAGGCGACTAAGGTGGTGGGCAAGGAATCTGCCACACCAGCTGCACCCTCTTCCAATTGAGCTTCGGATTGGCATCCCACAGCTGACTCAACTGGTTCTTGCTCTGCTTGACTTGCTGCTGCTTGCTCTGCTGGATCTGCTTGCTCTACTTCTACTGCTTCTGGAATATCTGCAATAACTGCTTCTCCTTCAGCCACAGAGGATTTCGACCAAACTCCTTCTTGCACTGAAAAACCACTTTTCTTCAGGTTTCTGGACCTTATAGACTGGCCCATCTTTTCAGCTACCGCACCTGACAGATCTACTCCAAAGTGCTTGAAAATCTTGGTCAGAAGATGGGCATACGGAAGGGAAACATTCAACTTGCTCTTTGTTTCCCATAACTGAGCATGTGCAAACATCATTCGCTCAATCATCACTGCGGCCAGGTTTATCTCTTTGTTCTGGATTGCCCAGAACATTATGTCCGAATCTGCCCTAGTGCATGAGGAAAAGGTAGCACTACGGGGTACTAAGATTTGGCAGACTATAAAGTGAAGCAATCGATTGAACGCGGACATCTGATTAATATCAAGCTTCCCATCCTTCAACTTAAATCCTGGACCGATAATCCCGAGACCTTTGACTTCATCATTCACAGAGTGAATGCCACTAAATCCAGAGGTCTTTACTCCAAACAGATCACGCAAAAGCTCATGGGTTATTCTGATTTGGATACCCTTGACAGAGGAAACAAGGGATCCATCTGCTTCTGACTTCAGACAGATGTAGAAGGCTTTTACCAAGTCCGGGTAGCTTACCTCACTGAAGGTGACCACATCCATCCACTGCGATCTTCTTAGAGTATCAACTAGCCTGGCCATGCCACTCTTCTCAAGATTCTGAACATCCACTGCCTTATTTCCGCAAATCTTCGTCTTCACAAACGTAAATCTTTCTTGCTCCCTTGGGGATAAATACTCAGCACTGTAGCCCCCAACACTTCCGGAGATCAACGGAGCGGCCATGGGTGCAGAGAAGAAAAGATTCTGGAAGGGAGGATGATGGAAGGGACGGAAGTTCTCGAAGGAATTCTTCGCGGGAAGAGAAGAAGGCTTCGAAAGTTGCAGAGAGTCGATCCCAAAATCGTTAGGGCATCAGCTTTGGGTGAACAGATAGAGAATAAAAAGGGTAAAGGTAGAAGACGAATCGATCTCAAAGCGATTTGGATAAAATAATATTACTTTATTGAAAGGAGGAGCGCCAAAAGGCGGCAAAGGTAGAAAGCGACAAAAAGGTTTGACAAGTCAAACAACTTTCTACACAGAAGCGGTCAAAGCATATAGATAACTGAGTTTTGCTTAACTTTAACGGAGAGAGAACTTTCATTTAATCTGAAAAATTTATATGTCAATAAAATCACAGAAATTCTTTCACAAATTGCACATCCCTAGTTCCCTTCTAAGAGATGTAAATCTCTCTTCAGGTAGGGCTTTTGTGAAGATATCTGCCAATTGACCATTTGTATCTATAAACGAAATTTCTAAATTACCACTAGCTACATGGTCTCGAATAAAATGATATCTTACCTCAATGTGCTTCGTCCTTGAGTGTTGAACTGGATTTTTGGTGAGGTTGATGGCACTTGTATTATCACACAATAGAGGAATTGATTTGATGTGAATGCCGAAATCTTCAAGTTGTTGCTTTATCCAAAGAAGTTGTGTACAGCAACTTCCAGCAGCAACATATTCCGCCTCAGCTGTTGATAGAGCTACTGAATTTTGTTTCTTGGATGTCCATGATATTAAGCATCCTGCAAGAAACTGACAACATCCACTGGTGCTCTTTCTATCTACTTTGCAACCAGCATAATCAGCATCTGAATATCCTATTAGATTTATCTCACAAGATCTAGGATACCAGAGACCTAAATCATGAGTTCTAGCTAAATATCTAAATATTCTTTTTACAGAGATTAAGTGAGACTCTCTAGGGTCTGCCTGATATCTAGCACACATGCATACACTGAACAAAATGTCTGGTCTACTGGCAGTTAAGTAAAGTAATGATCCTATCATACCTCGATAATTCTTTTGATCTACCCTTTTACCTTTTTGATCACTGTCCATTCTGGTTGATGTGCTCATTGGAGTTGATAATGGCTTTGCATCTTCAAATCCAAATTTCTTCAACAGCTCTTTGGTGTACTTTGCTTGACAGATATGAGTGCCATCCTTCCCTTGCTTGATTTGCAATCCAAGGAAGTAGCTTAACTCCCCCATCAAGCTCATTTCGAATTCTCCCTGCATAAGCTTTTCAAAGTACTTGCAAAGAGATTCATCAGTAGATCCAAAAATAATATCATCTACATAGATTTGTACAAGAAGTATATGTTTAACCTTAGATTTTATAAATAATGTACTATCTACTTTACCTCTAGTGAAACCATGATTTAATAAGAAATTACTGAGCCTTTCATACCAGGCTCTAGGAGCTTGCTTTAGACCATATAAAGCCTTATGTAGTTTAAATACATGATTTGGAAATTCAGAGTCGTCAAAACCTGGAGGTTGTTCAACATAAACTTCCTCCTTGATGAAACCATTTAAAAAGGCTGATTTGACATCCATTTGAAAAAGTTTTAAATCAAGTGCAGATGCATAAGCAAGTAAAATCCTAATGGCCTCAAGTCTAGCTACAGGTGCATAAGTTTCATCGAAATCTATGCCTTCCTCTTGGGAGTAGCCTTGAGCCACCAATCTGGCTTTGTTCCTTAAGATTATTCCAGACTCATCCAGTTTATTTCTGAACACCCATTTGGTGCCAATAACTGAATGATTGGATGGTCTAGGAACAAGTGACCATACTTGGTTTCTCTTGAACTGATTTAGTTCATCTTGCATGGCTAGTATCCAAGATTCATCAGATAAAGCTTCATTGACTGTCTTAGGTTCTACTTGAGAGACAAATGCTAAATAGTCGCATGGAATTACATTACCTCTAGTTCTTACCCCTACAGATGGATCACCAATGATGTTTTCAGGAGGGTGATCTTTCTGATATCTCCATTCCTTTGGAAGATCTTCATGTTGGATTTCTGTTTGCTGCAGTTCTTCCAGAGTTGGATCCTCTTTGTCCTTAATTGAAGTTTTCTTTAATTTTTCGGACAAGTCATCTGCATCATCAATGTCACTAATTTCTTCCTTTTTCAAGGAAGGGTTAGATTCATCAAAAATAACATGTACTGATTGTTCAATCAATAAGGAACGTTTATTGAAAACTCTATAACCTTTAGGTTTAGAGGAGTACCCCATGAAAATGCCTTCATCTGATTTGGCATCCAACTTACCAATGTCCCTTTTTCCATTGTTATGGATGAAGCAAGGACATCCAAATACTCTGAAATGGCTAATCTTTGGCTTCTTTTCTTTGTAGAGTTCATAAGCAGTCTTTTTCAGAATTGGCCTGATCATCACTCTATTTATGATATAACATGCAGTGTTGATAGCTTCGGCCCAGAAATATCTTGGCAGATCATATTCTGATAACATTGATCTTGCCATATCCAAAAGAGTTCTGTTTTTCCTCTCAGCAATTCCATTCTGTTGAGGTGTCCTTGGAGCTGAGAAGTTGTGCTCAATTCCTTGATCATCACAGAACTTCGTAAACTTTTCATTCTGAAACTCACCACCATGATCTGATCGAATAGAGACAATTGAGAATTTCTGATCTTTCTGAACTTTCTTACTGAAGCTGACAAAATTTTCAAATGTGTCATCTTTGTGCTCTAAAAAGGATACCCAAGTGAATCTTGAATAATCATCAACTATTACAAATCCAAAATTCTTTCCTCCCAAACTGGTAGTCCTCATTGGCCCAAATAAATCCATGTGAAGTAGTTCTAAGGGCTTTGAGGTGGTTACTACAGTCTTTGATTTGAAGGAGCTCTTGGTGTGCTTTCCTCTTGCACAAGGTCTGCAAATGCTATCCAATCTGAAATTTACCTTTGGCAGTCCTTCAACTAGTTTTCTCTTTCTGAGCTTGTTCAGCCCATCCAAGCTGCAGTGGCCCAATCTTCTGTGCCACAACTCAGTTGATTTATCTTTGCTAGCTGCCAAACACACATCTTGATCCTTGAGTTCATCGAGATATAGAACATACAAATTTCTTTCTCTGTAGGCTTCAAATATGACTGCACCATCCTTTAAGATACTGCATTTTGATTCTTGAAACTGAATTTGATGGCCTTTGTCACACAACTGGCTGATGCTGATGAGATTGTGCTTTAACCCTTTGACCAGCATTACATCCTTTATGACTGATTTTCCTTTGATGTTCACAGACCCGCTTCCTATCACAGTCCCTTTTCCATTATCTCCATAGGTGACTGTACCTTCTTCAGCTTGGAGATCAACAAATATCTTCTTGTTGCCTGACATATGCCTTGAGCACCCACTATCCAAATACCATTTGGATGCTCGAGGGTTAACCTGAAATGAGAACATCAAGCTTTAGGTACCCAAATTCTTTTGGGTCCTGATTGGTTAGTATCATCAATTTTACCTTTTAATATCCATTTTTATGTCTTGTTGGGCATGTCATTTTAATATGTCCTAACTTGTTGCAGTGACTGCAGCAGGATAACTTAGTTACTTTTTCTATGTATTTGAAATCAGCTTTGTATGCTACATCTTGTTCGGGTACAAATTTTGGTGTTGGATATGTTTTAGGGTATATTATGGTTTCTTCATTGTCTGGGGGTGTATATCCTAATCCATTTTTCTTTTTACCCGATCTCCTAGCACCTTTTAATATTAAAGAGTTTTTACCATTGGTAAATTTTTCTAGGGTGCTTGCTAGTGTATTGTTTTCTTCATTTAATTCATTTACAGTTTTTCTTAAATCATCTGAGTTTTCCTGTTTTTCTAGGTCAGTGATTTTTCTGTTCTTGTCTTTTAAGTTTTCACATAATAGTTCATTTCTTCTCTTAAGCTCAACTATTTGTTTTTCTAGTTCTTCGTTTTCAGATTTTAAATCTGAGTTGGTATTTTCGAGACATGTGATATTTTTCTTGCTTAGCTTAAGTAGTTTACACACTTCTTTATACTTATCGTAGAGTTCATTAAATGCACTTTCCAAATTATCCGAATCTGAGTCATTACAGGAATCGAAAGAAGAATCAGATGTTACCTTATCCTCGGTATTTGCCATGAGAGCCAAGTTGGCTTCTTCTTCTTCACTGCTCGAGCTTGACTCACTGTCTGAGTCGCTGCTGTTGTCCCATGCAGCTGCCATGGCTTTCTTTTTGAATCTTCTGAACTTCTTGGAGCTGTCCTTCTTCTTGTGATCATTTTTCTTTAACATTGGACAGTCTGCCTTGATATGTCCAGGTTTCTTGCATTCATAGCAAAGTGGCTCATTCCTCTTCTGATCTTTTCCATCTGGTCTCTTGAGATCTTTGTTTTTCTTGAAGTACCTCCTACCAGACTGGAACTTCTTCTTCTTTGCCAAGATTCTCTGCAATCTTCTTGAGAGCATGGCTTCTTCATCATCACTATCTTTGCTATCTTCACTGTTATCTAAGGATTCTTCTGATGAGTCCCCATTAGCTTTAAGCGCATTTGACTGCTTCTTTCTACTGGAGGATTCTCCTAGTCTTTCCATGTTTATTTCATGGGCCATGAGAGACCCAATGAGTTTTTCTACTGACATTCTCTTAAGATCATTAGCTTCTTCGATAGCTGTGACCTTTGCCGTCCATGAAGATGGCAGGGATCTGAGAATCTTCCTTACCATATCTGCATTTTCATATGACTTTCCTAGACTTGCTAGGCCATTAGTAATGTCAGTAAATCTACTAAACATTTGGGTAATAGACTCACCTGTTTGCATTTGAAATCTTTCATACTGAGTGACAAGAATGTCGATTCTTGTCTCCTTTACTTTGTCTGTACCTTCATATGTGATCTTTAACTTTTCCCACATTTCCATGGAGGATTTGCATGCTGAAACTCTGTTGAACTCTTTCTTGCTTAGAGCACAACATAGAATGCTCTTAGCTTTACAGTTCAAGGAGATTTTCTTTCTATCTTCATCTGTCCATTGTGCTTTCTCATTTGTGACGACCAGATCACCTTCTTCCACTATTGACCAGATTTGATAATCGTGGCCTTGTAGAAAGTATTCCATCCTGGTCTTCCAATACGTATAATCTTCACCATCGAACAAAGGAGGTCTGTTGACAGACTGACCTTCGAAGTGACTTTGGGCTGCCATTGATCTTTGCTCTTCAGATCGTTGGATCTTCTTCTTTGTCGAAGAGACGGGCTCTGATACCACTTGTTGCCCAGCTAGCTAGCCCAGAGGGGGGGGGGGTGAATGGGTTATTAAAACTTCGATCTTTGATTAAAACCTGTTTACTGAAAAGATTGCACAACTTAATAACAAGGTTAGAGTTAGAGCAAACAAGACAACAATCACACAAAACACATCCACAAGACACAAGGATTTTTATCCTGGTTCGGAACTCCTCTCCACAGGAGACCTACGTCCAGTCCCTGAGCAATACCTCAGGATTTTACTACCAAGGGTACAATCCCCCTTAAGGATCCTTACACCCAGCCTCAACTGGTCTTCCTTCAGCCTGAAGGGTACAACAACCACCCTGGATACCACCAGGTCTTCCTTCGTCCAGAAGGGTACAACAACCACCCTGGATACCACCAGGTCTTCCTTCGTCCAGAAGGGAACACAATCTAATAAGAAAAGAGTGTGGAAACAGGCTTCAGACTCTAGCTTGACCAGCTACACACTGAAGCTCCTAAGCCCCCGAGAGAGAGAGATTTAACAAGGTTTTTCTCTCCAAGGACCACACAGGCTCTTACAAAAGAGAAGATTCCTTTTGAGCACAGAGAGCTAAGAGCTTAGAACAAGGTTGGAGTGGAGCTTCGCTCTTTTCTTCTAAAGACTCGAGAGATGGATTTCTTTCTTCTTCTGAAATCAAGCGTTGTTGTGTATGTTCTTTCTTCTTTTCGTCTTGAGTCTTCTATTTAAACTGCTGATTCAAATTCGAACGTTGAAGTGTCCGTTGTCTCTTATCCTTGTGTACGTTAGACTGGTCACTGAGGAAGCTTCTGATCGTCAGTCTTTTATCCTTGTGTACACGCCAAAGAGATGTCATAGAACTTTGTATCTTGTGTCCAACGTTGTCCAGATGAGTCTTGTCAGATATCTGTAAGCATATCATCAATAAATAGAGACAGCTAGGACTGCTGTCTATTGTTAGTTGAGATGGAACAGATATTGCAGTATATAGCAAAGCTCCTTTCTGTCCCAAAAAAGTACGTAGACAGAGTAGCATAGAAATGGAAGATATTGTCTGCATGCATGGGAGATACGATCGGAGAGCATTTAATGCATAGCAGTCAACGGACAAGATATGACTTTGACTTTTCAACGCTGTTAAAAAAAAGGCATTATACTGATGCATCAAGAAATTCGATAAAAGAATCTTGCTGACTTCATAACTTATGAAATCGTTATGAATTATAGCAAGTCGTTATGAACTGTAAAGAAATCGTTGTGATAACTTATGAAGCCGTTACAACAGGCAAGTCGTTGCGAGTTCTAAAGAAATCGTTGCAAGAAATCGTTATGACTATCAAGTTATAAGGAAATCGTTACACGAAATCGTTATGACTAATAAAGAAATCGTTATGAATTCTAAAGAAATCGTTATGACTATAGAGTCGTTGCGAGTTCTAAAGAAATCGTTACGAGGTCTAAAGAAATCGTTACGGCTAGAGAGTCGTTGCGAGTTCTAAAGAAATCGTTACGAGGTCTAAAGAAATCGTTACGGCTAGAGAGTCGTTGCGAGTTCTAAAGAAATCGTTACGAGGTCTAAAGAAATCGTTACGGCTAGAGAGTCGTTGCGAGTTCTAAAGAAATCGTTACGAGGTCTAAAGAAATCGTTACGGCTAGAGAGTCGTTGCGAGTTCTAAAGAAATCGTTACGAGGTCTAAAGAAATCGTTACGGCTAGAGAGTCGTTGCGAGTTCTAAAGAAATCGTTACGGTAACGATTTGATTTTGAGTTTTCCGGTCAAAGAGGAAGTCGTTCTGCTTATCAAAGAAGTCGTTACAAGGACTTGGATAGAAATGATGGGACTTACCAGATTGTCTTGATCTTTCATTTTTCTTTTGCTTCCTGTTCTCAAGGCTCAAGAAATCTATTAGTGTTATTTTGTTAATCATCAAAATTAATATATAAATAAATGGAAATATTTATTATGGGGACAGTTTGGTCATCAAGATATACACAAGATGTTGGGTTGAGTGTGGATTTAATATTTTTCTCCTCATAGTTTTGATGATGACATGTTGTGATTTTAATGCTTAATGGTTGGAACATTTTACATACATCACTTATATAATAACAATGCTCAAAAAGCATGTTTCCAAACACATTAGATCACATACCTTCATGATAATCCCTTGTACTAATGGTTTATGTGTTTAATTCTCAGGGACATATAATTCTTGTCATGATAGTGTCGATACACCCATTGATGGTGTCGACACTGGGTATCAATCCCTGAAGCAATTTCATGAAAACAAGGTCCAATGTGTCAACACAGTCCCTGACAGTGTCGACACCAGACCCAGTCCCCAGAAGACCCAGTTGCCAGACTGGGACAGTGTGTCGACACAGCCAGTGAGTGTGTCGACACTAGACCCATCTCCCAGAAGACCTATTTTGTGCAATTGGGACAGTGTGTCGCCACACTCAGTGATAGTGTCGACACACTCCGGCTAATTTTTCATCTTAAGTTCCACCTAGACACGTGGCCTTCTAGGGATCAATTGGATTGACCTTGGATCATGTGCCCACGCACTCCAAGGGTTCTTTTGGCCATGTTTGGCTATAAATACCCATCTAATCGGCCCCCAAGCAGAAGAACTCCTCCAGAGCAATTCCTAAAAAGGCTTTTTGGCGGCAAGAAAGAGGACTCTCCCGCTCCTGCTCCTCTTGGTGCTTGGTGACCCTTCTACATCCTTGGAGAGCACCAGAAGGTGAAGTGGATCTCTGAAGAAGAGGTGAGAACACTTCTCAAAGGAGCAGATCCAGCAAAAGCAATCAATTGAGGAGAATTCAAGGGTGATCTAGAGGCAATTGTTGCAGAGCATAGCCCAGTGACTCAAAGCTACAAGGATTTCCTCAATTCAACCTTCTGCAAGGGATTTCTACTGGAGAACGTGATCTATATCTAATTCCCTCAATTCTTTAAGTGTTCTTCTGATTCATTCATGAGATTGTGCATAAATTGTTGCACGAGTCTCTATGAATGAACTTATTCTGAATCAGATCATTGCTAGAGGATCTGATTTGTGTTGTTCTTGATCTAGCATGTTTCTTGTGAGCCTTTGTGCTCAGTTGTGTTGAGTTGAACTCTTAGTGTGTGTGCTTGAGCAAGTGTGCTCAGTTCTTGGAGTAGTTGTGCTCTAGAGGTGGTGTGTGAGTTGTCTAACTCGTGGTGTTGGAGTTGTCAAGCTCCAGTGTGTGTTGTACTCGGGTTGAGTAGTGGAGCCTCACTGTGTGAGGGGTGGATGTAGGAATCACTGTGTGATTTTCGAACCACCTAAAAATCCTTGTGCAAGTGGTTTGAATTGTGGTTTGATTTTATACTGCGCTAGATGCATGCATAGGGATTTCTCTCACACTACAAATTGATCTACTCACACACTCTATTCACTCAATTCACACATTCATACATCAGATCAGTAAATTGTCACTCTGAATTGATCTCTGATTCAAAGTATTTTTCAAATTGGTTAACCTTCTGCAGTAATTTGTACTAGATCTATTCAACCCCCCCCCCCCCTTCTAGATCTGGTCCATCCCATATCCGATCCTACAATTGATATCAGAGCGGGTTCTTGTCTGTATCTGATCTGATTTGAGTGTTTCTGTCTGATCTCTGTGTTCCACTTGCTTGAATTGTTTGAGTGTTTCTATCACTACATTTCATCTTGCTTAATGGATTCTCGAGGCTTTATTGCTGAAGGCCATTCCATCAATAGGCCACCTTTTTTCAATGGGACTGATTACTCTTATTGGAAAAATCGCATGCAAGTCTTTCTTAGAGCCCAGAATTATGAAATCTGGAGGGTAGTTGAGGTAGGTCCTTATGAAAACCAGGGAGAAGAGGAAACCTGGACTAGAGAACAAATTAGGAGGGCCACCCTTAACTACAGTGCCATGAATATGCTTCAGTGTGCAGTCCATCCTAAAGAATATTCAAGAATATCCATGTGTAAATCTGCTAAAGAGATGTGGGATAAACTTGAATTATTGTATGAAGGGACATCCCAAGTTAAGGAAACCAAAGCAAACATACTTGTTTCTGAATATGAATTACTCATGATGAAATCTGATGAATCAATTTCTGAAATGTTTGTGAGGTTTATGATAATTGTCAATGGACTGAAAGCTCTAGGTAAAGACTACACTGATGCTGATTTGGTAAGAAAGATCTTGCGCTCTCTTTCATCTATCTGGCACACTAAGGCCACTGTTATTGAAGATTCTAAAGATTTATCCAAAATCTCTTTGGATGAACTCATAGGATCTTTAATGACATATGAAATAAACTTGAAAAGAAATGAAGAGCATATAATCAAGACCAAACCAGTAGCACTTAAAGCCTCATCAAGTAACAAGGACAAAAATCAAGAGAAATCAAGTTCTGAAGAGTCTGAGTCAAATGAGGATGAACTTGCCCTCATGACTAGGCAATTTAGAAAATTTCTAAAATCAAGAAAAGGAAAATTCACTGGGAAGAAGAATTTTCCATCTGGCAAAAGAAATACTTCTTTTTCAAATGTCAATTCAAACAGAAATCAAAGAACTGATGAAGTTATTATCTGCTACAGGTGTAACAAACCAGGACACATGAAAGGAGAATGTCCTGTGAATAAAAAGGATAAGTACAAGAAGATCAACAAAATGAAGAAGCCTAAAGCCATGGTAGCAACTTGGTCAGATGATGATCCAAGTGAGGATGAAGATGAGAAGACCTCAAGTTCTAGAAATGAGGAAATATGCTTCATGGCTAACAGCACTGATGGAAAGGTAAGTACTTCTTTTGAAGAATATACCATTGATGATTGGCAAGATGCTTATGCTGAATTGGTTGAAAAATATTCTGAAACAAGAAAAGAGAATAAGCATCTGAAGAAGAAAATTGAAAATCTCTTGCATAACAATTCCTCAAACAGAAGAATTTCTGAACTAGAAAATGAACTATCTGAACTTAATGAAGAAAAGGAAAACCTTTTAAATGAAATTGATGAGCTCAAACTTGCATCTCAAAAGGCCAATGATGATTTTAAAAAACTTTCTGAAAAATTAGAATTGCAACAAAGGGAAAAATAACAAGTTGTTGATGAACTTAAGAATCTAGAAAACTTGCTGAAAGAAAAAGAACAAGTCATTGAAACTTTCACAAAAGGAAAAGACAATCTTGATGCTCTGTTGGGAGTAAACATGAGATCTGAAAAACATGGGCTAGTATTTACCACGCAAAAATCCTTGAAAAATAAATCTGTTGAAATGAAAGAAAAACCCTCAAATACTCCTTTGATAAAGTTTGTTAAAAGTTCAAGCCAAGAAAATAACAACAACCAAGTGTCAAATAAAACATCTAAAACTGTCAAGAATAAGAACAAAAACAAATTAAATCAGTCAACATCAGCCAAGCAAAAGATGAAAGCTGTAGCTGTTGAGTCGACACAAGTCCAACACAGGTCGACCTCTCCAAATCTGAAAATCAACAATCAGTTAAACAAAAAATCAAATAAAAACCTGAAAAATAACAAAAACACAAAAGGAAACTTTCATGATAGATTTTGGACATCCAAGACAACACATCAAACTGATTGGATTAATTCTTGGAACCAATGGTATCATAATCCTTTTTGGTACCATTCTCAATTCTTTTATCCAAATTTCCCAATGTACCAACAGAACCCTTGGTTTGGATCTCCACACATGAATGATCATGCCCAAATGCATAACTTCCATGCTCATGAAAGAAAGAACACAGGTGTTTTCATTCCAAAAGGAAATGCTAGATTGAAAAAGACAAAAATCACCTCTGAAACAAAACAAATGCAAAAAACAAATCAAATTTGGATTAGAAAAGATCTATTGTCCATGTTCAAACAAATTGATGGTCCCAACAATGTTTGGGTACCAAAATCTTCTCTTCTCTGATTTGAATTTTGCAGGAAGGTCGTGCACCCAACTCCAATGTTTAGTTTCTTGATAGTGGGTGTTCACGACACATGACAGGAGACAAAATAAAGTTCTCATTTCTGATTGACAATGAGGGAGGATCTGTCACATTTGGAGGTAAAAATAAAGGGAAAATTATTGGATCTAGAAAGGTTGGTAAATCCTCCTCAAACTCATTTGAAAATGTTTTGTTAGTTGATGGTCTGAACTATAACTTGTTGAGCATTAGCCAACTGTGTGACAAAGGTCACAAAGTTATGTTTGAATCAAATTTTTGTAAAATAATTGACTCCTCAACTGACAAGATAAAATTCTTTGGAAAGAGAGAGAATAATGTTTACATGATCAATCTTGATAAGAACTTTGCTGAAAACATTTGTCTAGTTGCAAATAAAGATGAAATTGCATGGACCTGGCACAAAAGACTTGGTCATACAAGTTTCAAAACAATAAACAAACTTTTAAGGCTAAATCTGGTTAAAGGTCTTCCTGAATCTTTTCCAAACATAGAAAATCAACTTTGTGGGATATGTGCTCAAGGAAAGCAGACCAGAAAATCCTTTAAAACCTTCAATGATGTGCTCACATCTAAGCCACTAGAATTACTTCATATGGACCTTTTTGGGCCAACAAGGACTCTCAGTCTTAGTGGCAAAAGATATGGGTTAGTCATCATTGATGATTTTACTAGATTCACATGGGTTATTTTCTTATCCCACAAGAGTGATGCTTGTCTAGAATTCAGGAATTTCTGTACCACTGCCTTAACAGGTGTTACACATAAAATAAAATCCATTTTGACTGATCATGGGGGAGAATTTGCAAATAAATCCTTTTCTGATTTGTGTGTTGAACTAAACATTTTCCACAAATTCTCTTCTCCAAGAACTCCAGAACAAAATGGAGTTGTGGAAAGGAAAAATAGAACTCTTATGGAAATGGCTAGATCCATGCTCTTGGAAAGTAAATTGCCCAAATCCTTTTGGGCTGAACCTGTAAATATGGCAAATCATATTCTCAACAGAGCATTGGTCAGACTAAAAATCAGAAAAAACCCCTTATAAACTGTTGAAAAACAAAAAGCCAACTCTTTCTTATTTTAAAGTCTTTGGATGCAAATGTTTTGTACATAATAAAAACAAAGAAAACCTTGACAAATTTGATGCTAAAAGTCATGAAGCCATCTTTCTTGGTTATTCTGAAATCTCAAGAGCTTTTAGAGTCTACACTCTCAAAAATAAAACTGTGGAAGAATCTCCACATGTAGTCTTTGATGAAAATTTCTTTTCAACTCACTATTCTAAATCTTGCAGGGATCCTCAAGATAATGAAGAGGATGACTTTATTGTTGATTCTTCACCAACTGTTGAGGAGAATGAAGACTTATGTGAAAACTTGAACAATCACTCACCCACTCCAAGTGGATCAGGTAATATTGTTCCGAACTTAAATGCACCTCAAGAGGTAATTTCTGAACACAGATTTTTGAGAGATCACCCAATTAAGAATGTAGTTGGCAATGTGCATGATAGAGTGAGAACAAGATCATCCTTTTTTAATGCAATTCATGAAGACCCTCTAGCACTAATCTCCCAAATTGAACCCAAATCAATTGATGAAGCTCTAATGAGTGCAGATTGGATCAATGCAATGCATGATGAACTTCATCAATTTGACAGAAATCAAGTGTGGGAATTAGTACCTAGACCTAGTGACCAATCTGTCATTGGCACTAGATGGGTATTTAGGAATAAACTGAATGAAAAAGGTCAGGTTGTAAAGAATAAAGCTAGACTAGTTGCCAAGGGGTATAATCAAGAGTTTGGAATTGATTTTGAAGAGTCTTATGCCCCTGTAGCTAGACTAGAAGCTGTGAGGATATTTCTTGCTTTTGCATCTTCTTTGAAATTTAAAGTTTATCAAATGGATGTCAAAAGTGCCTTTTTAAATGGATACATCAAAGAAAATGTTTTTGTAGAACAACCTCCAGGCTTTGAAAATGAAAAATTTCCTGATCATGTCTTCAAACTTCATAAAGCTCTTTATGGTCTTAAGCAAGCTCCAAGAGCTTGGTATGACCGTTTGAGCTCTTTCTTGTTGGAGAAAGGATACTCTAGAGGTAATGTTGATCAAACCTTGTTAACAAAAACTGTAAATACACAAATAATTGCTGTCCAAATTTATGTTGATGACATAATTTTTGGATCCACAAATAAAAATCTGAGCACTGAATTTGCCAATCAAATGAAAACTGAATTTGAAATGAGCTTGATGGGTGACTTACAATTTTTCTTGGGACTGCAGGTTAACCAAACCAGTGAGGGGATCTTCATAAGCCAAACAAAATATGTCAAAGAACTTCTGAAAAGGTTTGACTTCCAAAACCTCAAGCACTCAAGCACACCAATTGCAGTGAATGTAAAACTAGAAGAAGATTCACTTGGTAAGTCAGTAGACCCAAAGACATACAGAGGTATGATTGGATCTCTACTCTATCTCACTACTTCTAGACCTGATATTCAATTTAGTGTATGCTTGTGTGCAAGGTTTCAAGCTAATCCTAAAGAAAGTCACATGCTTGTTGTTAAAAGAATTTTCAAATATCTTGTTGGAACATGTGAACTTGGCATTTGGTATCCTGCTGGTTGTAAATTAGATTTGATTGCCTATTATGATGCTGACTATGCGAGTTGTAAGCTTGATAGAAAGAGTACAAGTGGACTGTGTTTATATCTCGGTGGATGTCTAATCTCTTGGGCTCCCAAAAAGCAACACTCAGTTGCTCTATCCACTGCAGAGGCTGAGTATGTTGCAGCTGGTCGTTGTGGCACCCAAATTCTTTGGGTGAAACATCAGCTCTTATATTATAACCATGAGTTAGGTTGCATTCCCATTCTTTGTGATAACACAAGTGCCATAAATCTGTCTAAAAACTCAATTCAGCACTCACACAAAACACATTGAAATAAGGCATCATTTCTTGAGGGATGAGGTAGCCAAGAAATCCTTTGAACTAGTTTTCATTGAAACTGGAAAACAAATTGCTGACATCTTCACTAAACCTCTTCCTGACAGTAGATTTTCATCCTTAAGGAGAGAGCTTGGGTTATGCAAATCTCCACAATCTTCTTGACCTCTCTTTATTTGGGTTGAGTGTTTAGGCAATTTCTGAGGGGGAGTCATTGCTTCATCTTGTAAATATTCCCTTCTTCTTATTTGTTTCCTTGATTCATGATGTACAAATCTCTCATAAGCCAATTTCCATTTCTTTTTGTCAAATAAATTCTTCAATATCACATTGTATTGAAATTCTTGGTATATCAAATGGTGATTTGATGAAGGACAAGTTCTGCTTGTCTAGACACTTTCACTAGGCGAGAGTATATGTCTCCGCCAAGTATCAAGGATCAAATATACAATTGTTGAGGGGGAGTCTTTGTTCTTCAAAAAGAATCATTTCAATTTTTCAAAATTCTTGAATCTCTTTATTCTGATGAAAGATTTTTGGAATCAACAACTCAGGGGGAGTTAAAGAATTCTTCACTCACTTTTTCCAATTCAGGATTCCTTCTTGAGTTATCACAACTCTCATTCATGATATGCTTATTCAGTTTGTTAAAGAAACTCCAACATGACTTTTTGACTGATCTACTACATTTTTACAGTCAACTCTCAACCATATTCTACAATCCTACAACAATTCAAATCTCTTTCAAAGATTGAAGGGTCATGTGTGTATTGACTTTGAACAACTCTTTTACAACTGATGTGGGAAAAGATTGCTCTCAATTTATTCAACAGAGCAATGACACAAATGTTGAGAAACTACAAACCTTCACAATGAATGAAGTGCCATGTATGTCATGAGGTATTTCTGCTATCTCTGTTCAAAGGGGTTAAACTCATCACAAAAATAAAACAAAAGATTTTCTGAAAATATTAATGATGACTGAGTAATAGGAAATATTTGCGTCTTATAAACGTATATTTTTACGTCAAAAGGTTATCATTTGCCCCTTAAAACTGGATAATGAGCAAATCTTTAGTAACCAGGGACTATGGTGTGTAAAAAGCATTAGTTCTTGAGTGCACAAGATTTACTACATTGATAGTTTGATTAAAAAAAATGTGTGACCAAGGAGAATTACTCAAAACAATATCTATGTCTTCCATCAGTTTGCTTAAGACTGTTTAATCTCATCACAACTGATTTCAATCTAAAAGATATTTTTATTTCTTTGGATTTGAAGAATTTGGAAGTTTGCTATTGACTATGTTGAATGTCCTATATCATTCAAACTGTCATTTCAGTGTTTCAACTCACTTAATGACCATATCCTGTAGGTTTATGTGTAACACTTGAGTCACTCTTGGATTTTTTGTGAAAAAATAACAAATGAATTCTTTGGCATCTTAAACATCCTTTTCAAGTTGATTCTGTCCATCTTTCATTATTTTAAAGGTTTCATTTCATTTACAAATTTTCCTCGTACACATATCATTACTTTTCCTTCAGGACAGGTCGACACACTTCCCATCATGTGTCGACACAGTCCCTGACCAGGTCGACACAGCCTCATCCTGTGTCGACACAGCGGCTATTCCAGACGAATCTTTCTAAAGGGCACCGGTTAGGGCTAACCGCACCGCCGGATCATCTTACCCCCTACCCTTTTTCTTCCCCAGGTCGACCCACAGCCGTCATTTCCCCATTGCAAATGGCAGGCACCTCCTCTCTATGTCCATCTTCCCGCCATCCCTACAACCCTTTGCCTCCATCTCCTGCGTCCATCTCTGCCTGGACGATGCCTCCCAAGCAGACCCCTCGTCGAGGAGCCAGGTCTAGGGCAACTGCCAGGGCAGCTGCTGTTGAGGAACCTCCAACTGAGAGGCGGAGCAAGCGCCTCCATGATAGGGCTGAGCAGTAGGGTTTGTCTTCCCCTTCTCCTACTCCATCCAAACGAGGTAGGATGCCTTCCTCAAGCCGTGGATCATTTCAGAGGCCGTCTCCTCATCCTAGGAGGAAGATCTTGTCTACCTATCCAAAACCTTCTGAAGCATCCTCCTCCACTTCTTCTGGATCATCTCAATCGTCTGATGCTATACCCTCCAAGGTTCTTTCTGAAGGCAAATCTATTCTTAAGCCCAGGGCTGTTGATTTGACTGATGAAGACTTTGCCACTACATTTCTTGATGTCTCTCGTTTCTTCAAGTTTCAAGGCTGGTTGCCTTTCATTTCTGACTTTTGGACCTTTTACCCTAGACTGGTGCAAGAGTTCTACAAGAACTTAACTGTCTTGCCAGAGGGATATCAATCTGAGGTTAAAGGAGTCTCCTTTGTGCTATCTACTGAGCTAGCTTCTACATTGTTCAAGGTTCCAGATGAGGGTGAGGATTATCATGCTTTTGAATTTGATTTTCATGAAGCATATTCTCTACTTACTGGACTCCCTGCTGATGAGTCAGATTCCAAGTAGACCTATGTTACTAGGTTTAACACCAACACCTTCCCACCTGTCTTAAGACTGATCCATCACATTCTCACTACAATAATCACACCACAGGGTGGTGGAAGAGATAGATTGACTGACATTCAGCGATTTATAATCTACTGCATGAAGAAGGAAATCAAGATAAATTTGCATGTGATAATGTATCAAATCATGTCAGAAACTACAAGGAAGGATCTTCATAGATCACTACCCTATGCTGCTCATCTCACTGCAGTCTTTCAACACTTTGGTGTGTCCTTTGCAAATGAGAAAGCTCAGACAATTCCAAAATCCAACATTTACTGCTTGAAGCATTTGTAAAAATTCATGGGTTTTATAATTGAGGGTGATCAGGTTAGAAGAGGTCCAGTTATTGAGGCCCCAGCTGCACCTGAGGAAGTGGACCTCCTCCTGCTGAAGAGGATCAGCCTCCATCTGAGATTGGAGCCCCAATCCCTCAGGATATCCCTCAGTCACCTACATTTCATGCCTCTTCACCACTCATTCCTGATGTGGAACCTCCTTCATTCTTTCCCCAATTCCATGGATCAGCTTCCACTTCCACTGGTGGACCTTCTGTTCCACCTGAGTTTTATTCGTTCTTGGAAGACAAGTTTGGCACCATCACCTCCTCCATTCAACATATGTCAGAAAACTTTGAACTTCGCATTCAAAGATTGGAAAACTTAGTGAATGGTCAGTTCATCAAGCAAAAAGAGGCAGCTAATCATGCAACCCAGAGATTCAACAGGCTGATTGGCACATTAGGTGATGCTTCTATTGAGTTGAAAGAACACCAAGACAAGCTTGAAAAAGTTCTTCAAGGGATTCTTGCAAACACTCAGAAAAATCTCTTCAATAGTCAGGAAGCTATCACTCAAATCTCTAAGACAAGACTGTCTTTTGCTCACCTGGTGGATGACATGTAAGGTATGAAGAACATGTCAGCTCATATTGATCAAGAAATGTCTGCTCTTAAGAGTGAGCTTCGTACTCTCAACAGACATGGTGGCTTTGCTAGCTCATCTTCAACCTCCCAACCTATGACAGCTGATCTTACTGCTTTTCAAGCCAACATGCATGACAATTCTCAGCGATTGGAAGAATTGCTGCATACTCGTTTGGCAACTATGCAATCTCAGCTGAGATCCAATCTGTCTGCCATGGAGACAAGACTGAAGTCCATCGAGTCTATTCTACTACCTATTCCTCCTCCACCTCCATCCTCTTGATGGCTATTGTATTTTGATGATGTCAAAGGGGGAGAAGGAATGTTCCTTTTTGTGAATGAATGAATGGATGATTGTTTGCAAACACTTTTTGAATGTAAATGTCACAGTTTGTATGGCTCTTGTGGTTATTTTTGAAAAGACTTGGTTGTTAGTAACATTGTGTCTTGACTGTGAAATTTGTCACATGTTACTAAATCTTGTTCAATGACATTTGATGAAGTCAATGGAGTTATTGAAATTCATTGTCATTCAATGTATGTGCTTGGATATTGTGTGAATGAATGGCTTAAAATCACATTTCTTTGAAAATCAAACCTTCATGTTGACTTAATGTTGCCATCATCAAAAAGGGGGAGAATGTTGGGTTGAGTGAGGATTTAATATTTTTCTCCTCATAGTTTTGATGATGACATGTTGTGATTTTAATGCTTAATGGTTGGAACATTTTACATACATCACTTATATAATAACAATGCTCAAAAAGCATGTTTCCAAACACATTAGATCACATACCTTCATGATAATCCCTTGTACTAATGGTTTATGTGTTTAATTCTCAGGGACATATAATTCATGTCATGATAGTGTCGACACACCCATTGATGGTGTCAACACTGGGTATCAATCCCTGAAGCAATTTCATGAAGACAAGGTCCAGTGTGTCGACACAGTCCCTGACAGGGTCGACACTAGACCCAGTCTCCAGAAGACCCAGTTGCCAGAATGGGACAGTGTATCGACACAGCCAGTGAGTGTGTCGACACTAGACCCATCTCCCAGAAGACCTATTTTGTGCAATTGGGACAATGTGTCTCCACACTCAGTGACAGTGTCGACACACTCTTGCTAATTTTTCATCTTAAGTTCCACCTGGACACGTGGCCTTCTAGGGATCAATTGGATTGACCTTGGATCATGTGCCCACACACTCCAAGGGTTCTTTTGGCCATGTTGGGCTATAAATACCCATCTAATCGGCCCCCAAGCAGAAGAACTCCTCCAGAGCATTCCTGAAAAGGCTTTTTGGCGGCAAGAAAGAGGACTCTCCCGCTCATGCTCCTCTTGATGCTTGGTGACCCTTCTACATCCTTGGAGAGCACCAGAAGGTGAAGTGGATCTCTGAAGAAGAGGTGAGAACACTTCTCAAAGGAGCAGATACAGCAAAAGCAATCAATTGAGGAGAATTCAAGGGTGATCTAGAGGCAATTGTTGCAGAGCATCGCCCAGTGACTCAAAGCTACAAGGATTTCCTCAATTCAACCTTCTGCAAGGGATTTCTACTGAAGAACATGATCTATATCTAATTCTCTCAATTCTTTAAGTGTTCTTCTGATTCATTCATGAGATTGTGCATAAATTGTTGCACGAGTCTCTGTGAATGAACTTATTCTGAATCAGATCATTGCTAGAGGATCTGATTTGTGTTGTTCTTGATCTAGCATGTTTCTTGTGAGCCTTTGTGCTCAGTTGTGTTGAGTTGAACCTTAGTGTGTGCGCTTGAGCAAGTGTGCTCAGTTCTCTGGAGTAGTTGTGCTCTAGAGGTGGCGTGTGAGTTGTCTAACTCAGTGGTGTTGCAGTTGTCAAGCTCCAGTGTGTGTTGTACTCGGGTTGAGTAGTGGAGCCTCACTGTGTGAGGGGTGGATGTAGGAATCACTGTGTAATTTCCGAACCACCTAATAATCCTCTGTGCAAGTGGTTTGAATTGTGGTTTGATTTTATACTACGCTAGATGCATGCATAGGGATTTCGCTCACACTACAAATTGATCTACTCACACACTCTATTCACTCAATTCACACATTCATACATCAGATCATTGAATTGTCACTCTAAATTGATCTCTGATTCAAAGTATTTTTCAAATTGGTTAAGCTTCCGCAGTAATTGGTACTAGATCTATTCAACCCCCCCCCCCCTTCTAGATCTGGTCCATCCCATATCCGATCCTACACAAGACAACCTTCTGAAGTAGGTACGGGCATTATGAATTCGTTGTTATGCCTTTTGGACTAACAAATGCTCCTACAGTTTTATGCATCTGATGAATAGCATTTATCGCCCCTACCTCGATAAATTTGTGGTAGTGTTCATTGATGATATACTGATATATTCCAAAACAAAAGAAGAGCATGAGGAACACTTGAGGATTGCATTGCAAATTCTGAGGGAGAATCAATTATATGCCAAGCTAAGTAAATGTGAATTCTTGCTGGAGGAGTTATTCTTTTTGGGGCATTTGGTAACTAGGGATGGTATCGCTGTTGATCCATCAAAAGTGGAGGCTGTATTGAAGTGGGAAAGACCAACCAGTGTTACAGAGATCAGAAGTTTTCTAGGATTCGTAGGGTATTATAGAAGATTCATAAAGGATTTCTCAAATATCACAGTGCCATTAACCAAGCTGACCCGGAAGGAAAATCCATTTGTGTGGACCGATAAATGTGAAGAAAGCTTTAATAGTTTGAAGAAGTGTCTGACCTCTGCCCCTGTCCTTGCCCTACCCACTGAAGGGGGAGGAATTGAAATCCATTCAGATGCTTCCGGAATAGGTCTAGGTTGTGTCCTAATGCAAGAAGGAAAGGTAATAGCTTATGCCTCAAGACAATTGAAGACCCAGGAGGTAAATTACCCTGTACATGACCTGGAGTTAGCAACCGTAGTGTTCGCCTTGAAAATATGGAGGCACTACATTTATGGGGAGCAATTTAGAGTCTTTTTTTACCACAAGAGTTTGAAGTACTTATTTTCACAGAAGGAGCTTAACATGAGACGAAGAAGGTGGTTAGAATATCTCAAAGACTTCGACTTTTCCATTCAATATCACCCAGAAAAAGCCAATGTAGTGGCAGACACTCTAAGTAGACAACCAGGAGCTATGCTAGCTAGTATGATGCTGGGAGAGTGAAAGTTACTGGAGTAATTTGCAAGTCTGAATCTAGACATGGGAAAGAAGGAGAAACAAGTGATGATTCCCAATATCCAAATACAATCTGATTTACTGGCCGAAATCAAGGAGAAACAAGGAGAGGATCCCTTCTTAGTTGAGATCAGGGAGAAGCTAGAACAAAGACTAGACTTCTCTCTATCGGCTGATGGTAGATTGCTATTCCGAGGAAGAACATGTGTTCCTGATCATGGGGAACTCAAGAAGAGGTTACTCAATGAAGCTCACCAGACAAAGTACACGATCCATCCTGGATCAACAAAGATGTACCAAAACTTGAAAAGGTCTTATTGGTGGCCGAATATGAAGAGGGATGTGGCAGACCATGCATCATATTGTTTAACATGCATGAAAGTAAAGGCTGAACATTTCCGTACGGCCGGTGGATTGCTACCATTAGAAATTCCGGAATGGAAGTGGGATAGCATCGGGATAGACTTTATCATGGGATTGCCCAAGACTAGAGGTGGTATAGATGCAATATGGGTAATAGTTGACCGATTGACTAAGTCAACTCATTTCTTGCCGATTAAGAGTACATGGTCAGTGGATGTGTTGGCCGCACTATATGTTAAAGAAATAGTTAGACTGCATGGGGTTTCATCTAATATAATATTTGATTGGGACCCTAGATTCACCTCACACTTCTGGAAGGGTTTATAAGCAACAATGGGAACCAAATTGAACTTTAGCACTGCCTTTCATCCTCAGACGGATGGACAAACCGAAAGGACCAATCAAATTGTGGAGGACATGCTTCGTGCCCTTGTGCTTGATTTTAGAGGATGGTGGGATGACCAGTTGTATCTTATGGAGTTTGCATACAACAATAGCTACCAGGCAAGTATCAAAATGACACCATTCGAAGCTTTGTATGGCAGGAGTTGTAGATCACCTCTTTGTTGGGAGGAGGTTGGAGAAAACCAATGGGTTGGACCCAACGTGATCGAAGCAACTGTCCGAAAAGTTCAGATTGTCAGGGAACATCTGAAGATAGCATAGTCAAGACAGAAGAGCTATGCAGATAAAAGGAGAGAGCTAGAATTCCAAGTGGGCGACCATGTTTTTTTGAAGGTCTCACCTTCAAGGGGAATCCAATGATTTGGGATCAAGGGAAAATTGAGTCCCAGATTTATCGGCCCTTTTGAAATTCTTGAAAGGGTTGGTCAGGTGGCTTACCTACTTACACTACTGCCACAACTGGCTAATGTACACAACGTCTTCCACATATCTATGTTAAGGAAGTACCTATTCAATGCTAAACATGTAATTAACCATGAAGATCTGGAGATCCGTGAAGACCTGACCTACGAGGAGAAACCGATCAAGCTATTGGATCGGAAGTTGCAACAACTCCGGAATCATACCATACCTATGGTGAAGGTCCAGTGGAGTCGAGATGGAGTTACCAACGCTACCTGGGAAACAGAGGAAAGAATGAAGAAAAACCACCCAGAACTATTCACAAGTATGATACTATACTGTTATGTATAAATTTGAGGACCAAATTTTCTTAAGTGGGGGAGGATGTAACACCTCAGAAATTCAGTAATTGAAAATTTAAAATAAATTGAAATAAATAATTTCCGTATTATTGGAATGATAAAACTTACGTACCACTATCGTACGTGAGAGAACACATCAAAAAATTTCGTAAAAATTATAAATCAACCCTAAATATTATCCCTAAGTGTTCTAAAAAAATTCGTGTAACAAAAAATCCGTTTGGCCAAGTGTACGCCACAATGTGACTAATTACATAAATTAGGAAACAAAGTCGGAAAACCGTTAACGCAGAAAAATAACACGACCATAAATTAAATAAACCTATTGGAGAGACTTCGAACATTATATATTAATGACCCATTATCAAAATTGGGGCCAATAGATCACTTTTGGCCCAAGAATAAAATGGAGCAAGAGAAATATCCAAAATTCGTACCTGTAATTATGTGGTAAATTGTGAGGGCAAATTAGGGTTAAAACTTGAGGGATTAGCCATGGATGGCAATCCAATTCGTGCCTAGCCATGCTAGGAACCTTCCAATGGTGTTCCAACCTCTATTGGAGGAGAAATCCTGAAATATGGCAACCACCCATGCATAAACTGCAACCCCTCTTTCCTAAGACCATTAGGACTTGAATAAACCCTAGATGTATAAATAAGTGTGAATAGATTTGTGGGGAAGGTTTACCATCGTGTTGGGGTCGTGTGGAGGTGAGCTAGGGCACCAGAGGAGGAGAGGAACGGCTGGGAACCGAAGCTTCATCCCCCTGCATCCTCTGCTGTGTCCAGAACCATGATTTGTTTTAGAACTTCACAAAGGTAGGTGATCTCAGGCAGAAAACTTAAGTTGCACATACCTATGGTTAGAGCATCGTGTCTAGTTTGATTTGCAAGTGGTTTGCCCAATTTTCATGGAGTACATGGGTGGTATTAAGCATTTTCCCCAAGTCACGCACTGTTAGTGCTTTTCCCGTTCTTCATATGTTGCACATGATTTGAGACCAAATTAGATCCAACCCACAACATGAAAGTTCTTCTATTAGTTGTTCTCGTCATCTTTCATGTTGATAGTTTGTCTAAATGTCAATATATTTCAAGTTATAGGTCTGACATGAAGGTTGCAACGAAGTTACGTATGTTTAGGACTTTTTTACGTTCTTTAGAGATTTCACATAAATCAAGATTGAATTAGATCCAACCCAAAACATGAAAGTTCTTCTACTAGTTGTCCTCGTCATGTTTCATGTTGGACACTTTATCTAAATATCAGTATATAGATAGATATAGGGATTGCATGAAGATCGCACCCTAATTACTGTGTTTTCAGTTTGAACTTTGAACTGCGTCCGGTCCAGGCGACACGATTCCAGCGCCTGGTATCGCGTCGACCTTGGCCAACACGATTCATTAAAAAGCATCTGTGAGATCCGACGCAATTCTTGTGCTGACCAGTCAACGGTTTGCGTGAGACTTTGTGCCGCATGGGAGTCTGTGCATGTCCCCCAGACGCGATTCAGCAAGTTTTCCCGCCTAATGTTTATTTAATGAATTTTCATGAACGCGTCGGGTTTCCCCGACGCGATTCAAGTGAAAAAGCAGCCATGTAGGCCGACACGATTTACCTGTCTTCACAGAGGGTCTGTTTAACTGAACACCGTGTTTTGAAAAACGTCCACTATGTAGGACACGATTTTAGAGTCAATCCGAGACTATTTTAATGCACTGTCTAGTCTTGTTTATGCATGTCTTTATGTAGTATCATGTCATATAACTATGAACTGGCTTAAACGTGAATAACCTACAGAAAATTATAATGATTTGAATATCTATTCAAAGTGCAATGATTGGACTAATGTCATCTACCATGTGATCATATGATTGATATATGTTATGTTCATGATCTATCCATCCATAATTGAAAAGTGATAAATGTTAAAAGTACTGCAACCATGAAATAGATTGAAATGCATACATGTCATGCATGTTGTTACTCACTTTCTGTAATGTTTTAACCGGTGGATTGTGGATTGAGACACGCTCTACACGTCACATTGCACTTATAGGAAGGTCTTTCTTGGGGATTTGGAAGCTCTCTATCGGTCATTCCGTATCGGTAGACTAGCGACCTTTTCTCTAAGACCTCTGTAAATCTCCATACTTCATGGATTCCCTCATGAAGACCGAGTTGGTTGTACCAAAGAAGTACCCAGAAGATAGAATTCACTTCTATTCTTATCTCGTTCTCGTGAGAGTGATTTGATAATATTGAAACCAGGCCATTAAATGTAAAGATTGAACTAATAAGAATAAGTCGTTATGCTGCCGAGATTAATCTGGATCATGTCCCCCTGCATTGTTCATTATCATAATTGACATGATCATTAGTTCATCATTGTCTATTACTTGGAAAACATGTGGCCATAAATGAATGAATGGAATTACTAGAAATTATGGGAACTTTGGTTCACAAATCTGCCTATGCAAATATAAGGCCCTGTTTGGTCCTCGGAGGAGCACTCGAAATACTTATTTGTGAGGGTATATAACCCAATGAGGTGTCCGACAATCACCTAAATGAATGCAAGATTGATCTGGGTAATTTACAAATTGTTATTGATTGATTGATTGATTGAACTGTTATATTTGAAATGGCCAATCCTATTGTACATGTCATTGTTATTGAATCCTACATGTCATTAGTATTAAATCCTACATGTCATTGTTATTGAATCTCACATGTCATTGTCCATTGAAATTCTATGGAATTCAACTTGAGAAATCTATTGCACATGCTACATGCTATTGAATTTCTCCCTACGTGTCAAGTGATCGTTCTATTATCTATATCATTGATAATCGTTTCGTCCTACATGAGAATTGTCTTACTCGTACATGTTATCATTTGGATTTGTCACTATCATCATCGGCATGAGCATTGCATGATAGTATTGCCATTTTTAACATGTTAATTACGTAAAGCATGTTCGCACCATGAGATGTAAATCCTACTGGGCACTTGTGCGCTCACACCTGCTTTCCCTAATATTTTCAGGTGATGAATATGAGGAGCTAGAAAATGATGGAACTGGGGACGAGTGATGAGCTGCTCAACTATACCCGTCCATATAGCTAGTCAGCCAGCAAGATTAGAGTCAAGAGTTGTAGTAGTTAGTTTCCTTTTATTGAGTCAAATATATTTGAGATACAATATTGGGCCCAGTTATTGGCTCTGATGATGTAGGGTGTTTAATCTAGTTGATTGGAAATGGAATAAAGGCTATTTGGCTAGCAATATTGTTGTCTTGTATCTTGTGTTATACTTAGTTATTACTCTGAATTACGCGACTGTGATACTTATATGATGCTCAGTCTGTCCCCATGTAATTTTAATTAATTACATATTTATTTTGGTGATTAACAAAACCAAACAAAACCCTATCAAAAAGTTCTAACACATTCTTCATAAGTCTTAAGTACAGAAAATATACCAAGGTCAAACAAGCCAATATTGGTAAGTATTACCTTTCTGAAGCTTTAATAATCTCAAGATCATATTTCTCTAAGTCCACATCGACTCCGGTTGAAAGTCACATCAACTTCCTTATGTGTGCATAGATTTCAATAGAGCTATAATGATTTCTTTATAAGATTAAAATATCATGGTGTTTCAATCAAGTTGTTCCCGAAACGATTCCTTAAGTTATCGCAACGATTTCTTTAGAACTCGTAACGACTTGCCCGTCGTAACGATTCCTTAAGTTATCGCAACGATTTCATTAGAACTCGTAACGACTTGTCCGTTATAACGATTTGTTAAGTGTTCATAACGATTTCTTTGTTGAACACATCGACTTGCTTTCCATAACGATTTTTTAAGTGTTCATAACGATTTCTTCGTTGAACACATCGACTTGCTTTCCATAACGATTTGTTAAGTGTTCATAACGATTTCGTCATTGAACACATCAACTTGCTACTCATAACGATTCCTTTAATGAATACAACGATTTGCTCTCTATAATGACTTGTTGGTATTCATAACAATTTCATAAGTCATATAGACAACGACTTTATGGTTTATATCGACTTGACATTTATCTTATCTCTTAAAGCGTTGAGTAGTCAAAGTCTTCTCTTATCTGTCTGACTGTTGTGCATTTAATGAAGACAGAACGTATCTCTGCATGCATACAGATGATATCTTTTCACTATCGTGCATATTCTGTCAACATCTTTTAAAACAAGCTATTTGGCATTGCTATTTTGGTGAATATTCACATTAATGTTTACTGACAACAAGAGACAGCTTAGCTGTCTACTATTCTAGCGTTTAATATGTGCAGGGTCCTAAAGATATCTTGTTGTACAACGTTGGACCATATAGACGCCAGAAGACCTTTATCTCTTTGCGTGCTCAACTGGATAAAAGATTGTTGAAGCTTCCAAATGTCAAACAGTCTAACGTCTACCAATCTAAGAGACAACGGTTACTTCAACGGCCGTATTTCAAATGGAGATATAAATACAAGACAGAAGATCTGAAGGAAGTAGAAATGATCAACGCACAAGCAACTCAAATCTTCTGATGGAATTCTAGAGCCAAGAACTTTACTCCTTCTTGTTTTTGCTCTTTGCTCTCCTCTGAAGTGAAAATCTACTGTGTTTTAGATCTTCTACTCTCAGTCCTGCTTGCTTCAGATCTTAGCTTGTTGAAGCTTGATCTAGGGGCTTGTTTTTACTGCTTACCTTTGCTATGGTTGTTCCCTTCAGTGTTGAAGGAAGACCTGGTAGAGCTTCCAGGGTGTTGTTGTTCCCTTCTGTTGAGAAGGAATGTAGCGACCCTCATTATACCGGTACGGTTATACCAACCCACGTCGTTATAGTGAACGTTGCCACAGTGGGACATTTACCCAACAATAACATTCAGCTGAGATACACGTGAATATAAGAACAGAGTAGCGGAAGTAAAAGAACCACTGTCTTCATTTCATTCATCATCCACATTTAACATACATGATTGCAATAACATTTAAAGAACTAAAAGTCCACATAATTAAATTTCTGAAAATCAAATACATAATCGTCCACACTTAAACATTTTTCCATGATAATGCTAGTACAATGTTGCAATTACATACTATGAAATCAAAATATCGCAAAGTACACCAACGATCTGATCTCCACGCTCAGAGTCGGTCTCCACTGCCTCCTCCGCAAGTGTGTCGTCACCAACTACGTCTGTACGCCGAAACAAGTAATGAGTCTAAAAGACTCAACAATTAACTCTACACATACCATACATGTACATGTCATAGCAGGTTTTACATACACATTTACAAGACACAATCATGTAGCATGCTTGTCATTGAAATTAACAACCTATCATGGTGGTTCTACTCATTAAACCCATGATTCATGCTTTCAGATTTTCTAAATCAAAATCTCCTATCACGTGTTTTCTAATCACTCCAACACATGAAAGGTCTACTTTCAATTAAACTAAAACATGAAAGCAAGTTTAGCATGAATAGCTTACATACATGAAAGAAGACATTGCTAACATGGTTACTTCTCATTCTTACACATGCACATAACCATTTTACATGCTTTAAGCTTGCTAGTTTTACATGGACTAGAAAGCATAACCCAACACACGAGAGCTACTTAATCAATTTAAATCACATCATGAGGGCAAACAAGCATGGGATTACTTACACACCACTAAGAATCGTTTCTAACATGGATTCTAGGCAATTTACACATGTAAAGCATGATCATAAGTACATTTAGTTTGCTGTTTTATCATGATTTCAGATTACCACAACATGGATCACACATTCACAACCCTCACGTTTTGGTTTCACATATTTACACAATTTCTCATTCACATAATTTACACTTTACACATGCACATTTACACATTGTTCACATCCACAGTTCTTACACATGAACACATACACATTTTCACATTTGCATTTAGTGCCGTGACACATAGTCCAAACCACCATAAGAAGGACACATCACATCACATACACATAGACGCCACCTAGGCAATACAGTGACGACTCTTGGACTGCGCAGACCGGGAGAACAAGTCTCCACCCTAACCAGTGGTACTTGTCCACCTCCAGGATTTCATCCTAATGCCCTTAAGATCACAACACATTGAACCTTCCCATGGGGACTTTTCCATGGTACGGTTCCACAGCCCTCTATGGAAGCAGTATCACACTTGGCACAGTTTTACACATTACACATATCGGTTTTTACACACATTTTACACATGACGCTCATATCTCATTCATTCTTTCATTCACAACATGACTCTATTTTCCTAATCATGCCACTACAGATGACAGAAATTAACATTCAGAAAATTTCACCAATCAGGTTGGGTTTCTAGAAATTAAATCATTTCACAATGGCATGCATTAATTACCCATTTTTGCATGGAAAATTTATATTATATTGTATAGTTGTCCAAACGACCTGAGAATTTAACCACATGCTGATTTCAAGTTTAGGACCCCACATGAAAATTTTCACATTTTTCTGATCCAAAATGCAATTGCAGAAAATTTAACATAAATTCTTGTATTATTCAAAATTCAATTTATCATGGTGTATAACATAAAAGTTCAGTTTAATAGATCATAACCCTGATCCCAATATACACAATACCACAGGGATTTTTCCCAGATTTATTACACAACACACGATTTACTGGAAATTTAGCAATCCTACACATATTTTCTATTTCCCAAGTATAAATTTTTAGTAAATCACATTGACATGGGAAAATTCCAGAAAATTCAGAGCAGAGACTGACGTATATAGACATGATTCAACAGGATTAGGGCATCATAATTTCCCACGGATTATTAGGATCATGGTTGAACATACATGGTCATTCTTCCACATGCATTTTAAATAAATAATAACTCAACCATCCACAAAATAAATGTCCAACCATTCTCCCATACATTCCAACATTCACATTACGTAGTATAATAGGTTTACAATATATCCTCATCGCAAAACACATCGAAAGTAATCATATATAAGGGGAGAACAGTTCACTGTTCTGCCCAGACGAACTTAACGACGGTCTCTGGCCGTTCCAGGAGTGGACGGCAAGATCGCTGGATGCACACGGGGGATCTTGGCGTCAAGTCATTGACGCCAAGTTCCTGTCTGTGCAGAAACACTGACCGAACTCCAAATAACGGGGTGAATGGTGGATCCAGGACACAAGGAAAAATGTGTAAAAATCATAAAACCCTACTAGACATCTACATGGACGATAGGGGTAGGTTACTTGCCTCTAGAAAATACTTCAGACGGATCTTAAAGCTTGGTGAAGCTCTCCTTGGGCAGTCCCAAGAAGCTCCCGAGAAGTCTTCACGCCGGGTTCTAGGACGAAGATGACTCCAAGATGAGGTCGGGGAAGTCTCCTCCTTCACTTCAGCTAGCTCCTTGTCGTGGTAGATGGCCAGGAACAGTTTCAGAAGGTCGGATTTAAGCTTGCAAAGGGTGGGGTTTTCTCACAGTTTTCTCTAGGGTTTTTCTTCTCCTTTATCTCCTCTTGCAAAGAGAGCCAAGAGAGGGCTGTTGAGGTTGCAAAAGGCTTGGTAAATAGGAGAGGGGGCTCTCCTTTCATGCAGGCTTGACAAGAAAGCCTTTCAGACCGTTGGGGACAGCTCCCCAATGGTTGGGGTAGCTTGTTCCCGGGATTTCCAGCTCTGCAACGCATGCAAGCCAGTGATATTGACGTCCACATCGCTGGACGCTGGATTTAGTGTTGGCGTCCATATGGTTGACGCCTACACAACACAAACATCCATTGATATTGACGCCAAGCTGGCCTTCGGCCAGAACTCAAAACATGCAGGAAACCATGCATAACCTATACATATATACATGCATTATGTATACTATCACGTACATGCTACCATCATACCATTCATACATTATTCACATCTAATTTATACACATGCATGCATAAGTATACTAACTAGTACTTACGTAGATATTTACATACGTACATACACAAACATGAAGTATTCACATGCAATACAAATAATGCAACAAAATTCGAGGGCCTTACACCCTCTCCCCCTTAAAGAAACTTCGTCCTCGAAGTTAGAACGACACTACTCAAACAACAGGGGATACTTCTTCTTCATCGCATCCTCAAGCTCCCAAGTAGCCTCCTCTCGCGAGAAGTTTCGCCAGAGAACTTTCACCGACGCAATACTCTTGTTCCGGAGATGCTGAACCTTCTGGTCAAGAATAGCTACTGGTTGCTCGACATACGACAGATCTGGCTAAATCTCCACTGGCTCATGACTAATCACATGAGACGGATCTCGAACATACTTCCTGAGCATCGAAACGTAGAAGACGGGATGAACACTAGCCAAAGCTGGGGGTAATGCTAGCTCATATGCCACACTGCCCAAACGTCTGAGAATCTCATACGAGCCAATGAGTCTAGGGCTCAGCTTACCATGCCTGTCAAACCTGACGACACCTCGAGTAGGTGATATCTTTAAGAAGACATGATCACCCACCTCGAACTCAAGATCCTTCCTCTTGTTGTAGGCATAGCTCTTCTGCCTATCCTGAGCCACAACAAGCCTCTTCCTGATAAGCTGGATCTTATCCGAAGTCTCCTGAACTAACTCCGGACCGATCAGCTGCCTATCACCGGTCTCCTCCCAACATAAAGGAGATCTGCAGGGCCGACCATACAACGCCTCAAATGGAACCATACCAATACTCGCATGAAAGCTATTGTTGTATGCGAACTCCACAAGAGGTAAATGACACTCCCAATCATCCTTCCAATCCAAAACACACGCTCTCAACATATCCTCGAGCGTCTGGATAGTCCTCTCAGACTGTCCATCAGTCTGGGGATGAAACACCGAACTGAGCTTCAGCTCTGAACCTAAAGCATCCTGAAGACCCTTCCACAACCTCGAAGTGAATCTCGGATCTCGATCCGAAATAATCAACTTCGGCACACCATGCAATCTAATGATACTGCTAACATACAATCTAGCTAAACTCTCTACTGACTGCTTTTTCTTCATAGGCAAGAAATGAGCAGTCTTCGAGAATCTATCTACAACTACCCAAATCGAGTCATTGCCCTTTCTAGATCGAGGCAAACCCGAAACAAAGTCCATAGTGACAGCTTCCCACTTCCAAACTAGAATCTCCATCATTTGCATAAGGCCGGATGGTCGCTGTCGCTCGGCCTTCACTTGCTGACACACCAAACACCTAGACACATAATCCGCTACATCCTTCTTCATACCGGACCACCAAAATGATCTCTTCAGATCCTGGTACATCTTAGTGTTATCTGGATGAATAGAGAATCGCGATCTGTGAGCCTCCACTAACACATGCTCACGGACATCTACCAAATTAGGGACACAAACACGGTGATGAAATCTAATCACACCGTCCTCATCACGAGCAATGCCTGCCTTGCCCACTAACTCTAAGAGTCTAGGGTCGGCTTTCTGTTGCTCGATCACCTCATCCAAAATCGAGGACCTAAGAGATAACTGAGCTACAAAAGCCTGGCATAGCGATGGCTCTAACTCAGTCAACGCGCAAGCCACATCCTCCAACATCTTCCAATCCTGTTGGAGAGATGGCCTCTTTCTACTCAAAGCATCTGCTACGACATTCGCCTTCCCAGGGTGATACTGAAGGTCGAAGTCATAGTCCTTCAAGAACTCAATCCATCTTCTCTGCCTCAGGTTTAGTTCCTCTTGGGAGAAAAGATACGTCAAGCTCTTGTGGTCGGTAAACACCTCAAATCTGACACCATAAAGATAGTGCCTCCAGATCTTTAGTGCATGAACCACTGCTGCGAGCTCCAAGTCATGAGTCGGATAGTTCTTCTCATGCTCCTTCAACTGACGAGAAGCATAAGCCACTACCCTTTCCTGCTGCATTAGCAAACAGCCTAAACCAATCTGAGACGCATCCGTGTAGATAGCAAAACCCTCTACACCGCTCGGTAAGACTAACACCGGGGCTGTAGTGAGCTTAGTCTTCAACAATTGAAAACTACTCTCACACTTCTCGGACCAAACAAACTTCACTCCCTTTCTGGTGAGCTGGGTCAATGGGGCGGCGATGGATGAAAATCCCTCAATAAATCGTCGATAGTAACCAGCTAAACCAATAAAACTACGAATCTCCGAAGGGGTCTTGGGAATCTCCCAATCCATAACTGCCTGGACCTTTGCTGGGTCCACTGCTACACCAACACCGGAGATAACATGCCAGAGTGTGTCGACCTGCCCTGATCTAGTGTCGACCTGCTCTCCCAGTTAGGCAAACTGGTCTACTGGAAACTGGGTCTAGTGTCGACCTGCCCTGATCTAGTGTCAACACTGCCTGGGACTGTGTCGACACTGCCTGGGACTAGTGTCGACCTGACTTGATCTAGTGTCAACCTTCTGTCCCAGTCAGGCAAACTGATCTGCTGGAAACTGGGTCTAGTGTCGACCTCACTTGATCTAGTGTCGACACTACCAAGACAAAAATGTGTGAACCTGAAAATTTAACACATAAACCATTAGTACAAGATATTATCATTAAAATATGAGATATTAAACATCAAAAACATGTTGTTTAAGCATTATTGTGATATTGATAAAATGTATAACATGTTCAACATATCATCATCAAAATCACAACATGTCATCATCAAAATCACAATATGTCATTATTAAAATCACAACATGTCATCATTAAAATCATAATATCTCATCATTAAAATCACAATATGTCATCATCAATATCACAGTATGTCATCATTAAGATCACAGTATGTCATCATAAAAATTAAGGTATGAGTGATGTTCATTGGATATCATTAAAATACAACTTTAGGAGGTTCCAAAACACACTCAACCCAACAATCTCCCCCTTTTTGATGATGACAAAACATATCTCCCTTGACTGCAATAACTCCCCTTGACCATATGCATCCTTTGAACTTTCTCCCCATAAAGAACATTCTCCCCTTAGAAACTTTTACTTTCTCCCCCTTTCAAGGAACTTTCTCCACCTTTTTGACAGCATCAAAAAGATAGACAAGAGAGAGACACAATGATGGTCGGAGACCAAAAGATAAAAGGTGGGAAATGAAGGTTCAGAAATGATCAAAATGAGTGAGGCAAAGTGATATTGTCAAATGAGAGAAAAGATAATGTTTTTGTTATTGTGCAACAGAGTTTAATCACAAAGACACACTCAACACAAAGAATAGCAAATTATAATGAGCTGAATGTAGTTAAAATAATGATGCAAATGTGAAGAAAAGTGACCTATATGAATGAGCAGAAATATTTAACAAGGATGTTAGGAGCTTTAAGTTTAACACAATGTAAAATAATAGATCTAAACTCAGTAGACATGAACTTAATTAAGGTCTTAAGCTTTTCTATCCTGTCTTTTTGATTTTCTTTCAATTTTAACTGGGAAAGAATACAAGAATAAATTAGTTAAATCTCACTTTTCAGTGCAAGAGATCACATTGATCAGATGCAAGACCTCTTGATTACTCAGTGGTTTAACTTTCATTATCTTATACAGAGTTGAAAATTTTGATTTCCACTTTTTGACGCGAAACAAATCACTTGTTAGGTGAAATGGCCCGGTTACTCAGTGGTTCAAGCATTTGCATTGCTCTGTTTGTATCTTTCCAGATTGATCATTTTTCTTTTGATATTTTGCAGGAATATGTTTACTTTGACCAGAGAAGTCAAGACTATGAATTTAGAAAGATTATTCTTAACATGTGGTAAAAATAAGGCTTAAACATACACATGTGAAATATTAAAGCCACTCATGTGCCTATAATAGTGCTTTGCAAATCATTTTAAAAATATTCAGTATTATGATTGCTTAACCTTGAAATGATACGGAATCTTTGAAATTAAACTAAATGCACAATTAGTTTAGTTTCAATGTCTTAATTCTCTCATAAGAAAATAGCACAATGACTCAAAAATTCTGATGAATTTGGGGTTCAAGATAGACAAGTAAGGTCAAGAGATATGACAATGACTCCCCCTCAACAATTGCATACAAGACTCTTGATACTTGGCGGAGAAATATACTCATGCATAGTGAAAGTGTCCAGACAAGCCTGACTTGTCTTTCTTCAAATCACCATTTGATATACCAAGAATATCAATGCAATGTGAGAGTGAGGAATTTATGAGCAAGAATATTTGTCAACAAACTGAATGAGAGTTGATGATGAATCAGATATGACAGAATATTTCTTCACCAAATTTCTCCAGCATTTCACTCAAATATTCTTTCGAATTCACTCCCCCATAAGATATGCATGATATGAAATGATCATTTAAGCAATTCAGATATGTTCATTCCAAGCAATTTGCACAGAAAGAGTATGAACATGATCAAGCATATATCAATAGGCAATTGATTGAAGGAGAAAAATTTTGCAAAGACTCAAAATAAAGTTTTTGAGATTTTCATTTTGCTTGATCACCTTTATGCAGAAAAGACTATTGATACTTGGCGGAGAATTTTTCTCACGCATGATGATAGTTTCCAGACAAGCCTAACTTGTCCTTTCACATTTCACCATTTGATATACCACATAGTCACTGCAAAAAGGATCAATTACACTTTATTTTTAGCATGAAATTCATTGCATTTTTGAAAAACATTTTTGCACTTTTTCAAATTTACTCCCCCTTAATATGTGTATGGAATGAAAAAGCTAGCAAACAATTCACACATGATTATGAGCACAATTAGTTTTAAGCATAACATGACTTTTGGTACTTGGCAGAGTATTTTACTCACGCATAATGATAGCTTCCAAACAAGCATAACTTGTTCTTCCACATGTCATTATTTAATATACCAAAAAGTCAAATCAGTTGACATGCACACAGAATCATGGTCATAGTTAAGCAAGCATGATAACACAAACATGATTCCAATTATTATGACATAAACTTCATTGTTGGGAGTAGCATTGATACACATTTCTCATTGTTCAGATAAAAATAAACATTCATCTCAATTCAAGCAATTTAAGTTTGAAATGATAAAGAAATTTTACCTGAACAGTCTTCATTTCTTTTTCAAAGATTTTACCTGTGTTCTCCAATCATTTCTAGCCTTGCACAGTCAATATCTTGAATCCATTTACAATGTATGGCTGCAAGACTCCTCAGCTTGCTGATCAAGCTGGTTTTGGGACCCACACTTGCTTGGATCCTGCAATGAAATCAATGTTAGATTGCAACAAAGATTTCTGCATCCCAAAATGCTTTCATTTTTTTTGTATAGATGTATTTCTTTCATTGATAGAACTATAAGCAGAATTAGTTCCAGATTTTCTTTTTGTCTTGCTCAATGCATCTATGTTTTCATAAAGTTTTCTATTTTTTTTGGATTTTTAATTAAAGTTAATGACTCTTACACAAGGAAGATCATTGGTACTTGGCGGAGGTTATTCCTCACACATAATGATAGTTTCCAGATAAGCATGACTTGTCCTTCCACAGTTCACCATTTAATATACCAATTGATCTTTGTATAAGAGTTTCAATTGACTTCAGTTTTTATTTAGCAGGGAATCTCTCAGAAGAATTTACCTGGTGAGCTTTTCATTTTCTTTCATTCTCTTCACTTACTTTCCTTGTAGCCTTAGTCATTAGGCCTTCATCTTTAGCCTTCATCTTGAAATTGACTACAAGGATCCCTGCATCCAGCATTCAAGTAGCACATTTTAGATCCCAAACTTGTTTGGGTCCTAAGGATCTTCCATGAATTTGCAACAATGATTTTTGAACCCAAAAAGATTTTATTTTGGGTGCATTTTTCTGAAGACTAGAAACACTGGAATCTTGGTTTCTAATCTTAGAGTTATTGGTATAGAATGCACCACTGACATTCTGAACATTTTGTTTTCTATTTTTTAGATTTTTATCATGGAGATTTTTAGCATGGAATTTAGAAGAGATCTTTTGTGCAATAACTCTTTTTTCATGTACATAGAATTTCTGAGTATTTTCAGCATGAATATGATCTTTATTCTTATGTACATTAACATGAAACATGGGAGCATGCACAAGATTATCAATTCTATGCCAACATTCCCTAGAAGTATGCCCAAATTTATGACAATAAAAACATTAGACTGATTTGGCATGTTTATTGAAATGTTGATCTTTATTCCAACAATGTTTGGCAAGATAACCAGGTTTATTACAATTAAGGCAAATGAGAGGATTTCTTACCTGGTACTTACCTTGGCATGTATGCATTTGCTGAAATCTCCTTTTCATGTGAGGAGGCTTACCATGAGGAGAAGGAGGTACCTTTTTGTAGCTCTTGGCATGATGTGAATTTGGAATTTGCCTTGGAGCTTTTTGGATTGATGGAGGAAGTAGATGAGTCCTCTTGACAGTAGCATTCATCTCTTTCCCTGTCTGTTTCTGAACAAGAACTTTCACTAGCTTTTCATTAGAATTAGAAGAGTTCTTGTTCGCAGCAGATTTAACAAATGTTATTGTGCTTTTCTTTTCATTTTTCTTGGATTTCACAGAAGCAATACTTATGTTTGTAGTGTTTTTCAATTCATGTTGAAGCTTCTGTTTTTCAACTTTTAATGCAACAACTTCTTTTTCTGAAGTTTGAAGCTTGTTTAGCATGACATCCAAACCATTTTTCATCTTGTTCTTTTCATTTTCAAATTGTTCAATTTGTTTTTCCAAATTAGCAAGTTTATTCATTAAATTGCTACATTCATTGTCCAATGGTTTGTCATTCACCAAGCCTTCAATCTTTCTTTTTAGATGTTGATTTTCTTCAACAAGTTGTTTGCATCTTTCATTTATTTGATGATCATAAGCCATGTTAGAAATTTGTTTGTTTAATTGATCATTGTTAGAAATTTGTTTGTTTAATTGATCATTATCAAATTGGAAGTTTTCATTGAGATCAATTAATTTTCCATTTTCCTCTTCCAGATCAATGACTTTTGTTTTCAATAGCTCATGATTTTCTTTCAATCCATTCAATTTATTTTCACAGATTTGGACTTCATCTTCCAAATTCTCTTTCTCAGAATTTAATTTTCAACTTCATTTTTCAAATTCTCAATTTCTTCTGAAGGATATTTATCATTTTTCTGGAGTAATTCAATTGTATTTTTCAAGTTTTCACTTTCTTTATGGCAATGTTTTAAAGTCTTTTTCAAGTCTTTATTTTTAGTGTTCAGCTTTGCAGTAAGATTTTGCATCTTTTTACATAATTCAATCAATTCAACATAAGACATGCTTTCATCTTCATCAGAATCAGAATTAGAATACACAAATGGATCTGGAGTTGATTTACCTGACCTTTTAGACCCATTTGAACTCTTGTGTTCTGAAGAGGATGAAGAGAGTTCTGAACTCTTAGAGTGTGCAGTGAGAGCCACAACCTTCTGAATTGTTGATGTTCTGGATTCATTGATGTTCTTCTTTGCCATAAAGTACTTGTGAATTTCTTTTGCTCCTTTTCTTTGTGCTTCCTTTGAAAAACTTGATGAATGTGAGACTGGTGATTTCTCTGAAATTATAACAGGAAATTCATGCAGATTAAATAGATTTGCCATTATACCAAGACTCACAAAAGACTATTAGATCTAATCACAGTGAATCAATGTAACAAAGAATTAGATCTAACAATTAGAGTGGTTAACCTGCTCTAATGCCAAATGGAGGAATCAGAGCGATTAAACACACAATTCAAGCAATTAACACAGAGATCAAACAGAAGCAATCAAATTCAGATCAGAAATAGATATTAACCCGCTCTGATATCAATCGTTAGGAATCAGAGCGATTAATCACACAGAGACAGATCATCCAAAAACACAACTGATGAACAGTAAACCCGCTCTGATACCAATTGTTGGGGATCGGATGGGTGGATGGATCAGATCTAGAAGGGGGGGTTGAATAGATCTAACATCAATTAATGCGGAAGCTTAAGCAATTAAAAATTACTTCGAATCAGAGATCAATTCGCCCAAACAATTTACTGATCTGAAGAGTGATTAGTGTGTGTGAGCAAATCGATTAGTAGTGTGAACGAAATCCCTATGCATGCATCTAGCGAAATACAAAGTCAAACCACAATTCAAACCATTGCATAGAGGATTTTTAGGTGGTTCGGAAATCACCTCCAGTGACTCCTACGTCCACCCCTCACACAGTGAGGCCACACTACTCAAAACCTTGAGTACAACTCACACCGGAGCACGACGACTCCAAACACCCTTAAGCACGACGACTCAAGAAGCACCTGGAGCACGACGACTCCAAACTGAGCATGACGGCTCAAACAACAATCGGAGTACTACGACTCCAAATTGAGCACGACGGCTCAAACCACACAGTGAGTGCGACGACTCACAAACCAGAGCTCGAAGGCTCACAGTACAAAAGCTAGATCAAACACAAAAGAGATCAGATCCTCTAGCAATGATCTGATTCAAAACAGATTCGTACACAGAAATTTGTGCAGAACTTCATGCACAAATCTCACAGACGAAATAAGGAAGAACAAACTCTAAGATGAGGGAAATGGATGTAGAAAGAGTGTTCTTCGATGAAGAGGCCTTGCAGAGACTTCAATTGAGGAGGCTTGATGGAAATCGATGGAGATTCTCCTCAATTGGCGATGCTCTGCTTTGATGGCATCTAAAATGCCAGAAATCCTTCTTCTCCTGAGCCTCTTCAGTTGGATCTGCTCCCTTGCCTTGCACAGCAACCTTCTCTCCAGGGATTCCCTTTGATTCCCTTGTCCTTCCTCTTGAAAGGATGGCTTGCAGCTTCTGGAGATGGAGACAGATCTGGAGAACCCCCTTTGGCCGCCAAAAAGGCTTCTTCTGGAAGTGTATGGACTCTCTTGCCTTTGGGGTTCAAGGAGCATGGGTATTTATAGCCCCATATGTCCATAAAGTGCCTTGGGGTGCATGGGCATGGAACCCTAGGTCAAATCCCCTAAATCCCAAGCAGCCACGTGTACAAAGAAATTCACATTTTTCAGTTTCAGCCAGAGTGTGTCGACCTGCCCTGATCTAGTGTCGACCTGCTCTCCCAGTTAGGCAAACTGGTCTACTGGAAACTGGGTCTAGTGTCGACCTGCCCTGATCTAGTGTCAACACTGCCTGGGACTGTGTCGACACTGCCTGGGACTAGTGTCGACCTGACTTGATCTAGTGTCAACCTTCTGTCCCAGTCAGGCAAACTGATCTGCTGGAAACTGGGTCTAGTGTCGACCTCACTTGATCTAGTGTCGACACTACCAAGACAAAAATGTGTGAACCTGAAAATTTAACACATAAACCATTAGTACAAGATATTATCATTAAAATATGAGATATTAAACATCAAAAACATGTTGTTTAAGCATTATTGTGATATTGATAAAATGTATAACATGTTCAACATATCATCATCAAAATCACAACATGTCATCATCAAAATCACAATATGTCATTATTAAAATCACAACATGTCATCATTAAAATCATAATATCTCATCATTAAAATCACAATATGTCATCATCAATATCACAGTATGTCATCATTAAGATCACAGTATGTCATCATTAAGATCACAGTATGTCATCATCAAAATTAAGGTATGAGTGATGTTCATTGGATATCATTAAAATACAACTTTAGGAGGTTCCAAAACACACTCAACCCAACAAAAGTGACCTCTAAATCCTCAGACTCTACACCTGACTCTAGGGCTAACTGCCTAGCGAACCGCTCGGAAATGAACGAGTGAGTAGCACCCGTATCAAACAAAACCCAAGCGTGCACACCTAAAAGTAAAACCGTACCTTCGGTGACATGCTCTGCCTGCTCGGCGTCCTCGCGTGATAAAGCAAACACTCGAGCTGGGGCTCGAGGCCTTCCTGGTCTTCCTGTAGTTGGCGCTGCTGCTGCCGCTACCGCTGGGGCTGGCGTTCCGCGCTGGACTCCCTACTGAAGTCTTGGGCAATCCTTGATCTTGTGGTCGCTGCTCCCGCACTTCAAGCACTTTTCCATAATCATCCAAGATTCGGTACCACCATGTGTCTTCCCACAGTGGGGACACTCTTTCTTCACACTAGGGGAACGTACAGAAGGTACCTGAGAACTGCCGACTGCCACTGATCGTTGTTGTGTCTGGTACACCGTTTTCTTCTTATCCTGTCGCTGGAACGTAGCTGCAGGTCTCTTCTGCGAAGCCTTCTTCTCTTCAAGGTATTGCTCCATCTCACCCTCCTGCCTACAAGCAGCGCTGAGGGCCTCATCCAAAGTGCGGTGGTCAAACGCCACGAGCCTCGTCCTCAGTGATGGCTTCAGGCCCATCACAAATTTCTTTGTCTTCCTGCACTCATCTGCCACGATATGAGGTGCATATTTAGAGAGTTCAGAAAATCTTGCCTCATATTCTAGCACGGTCATGGAGCCTTGAGCCAAAGAGAGGAACTCCTGCTCCATCCGATCTTGAACATGCTCGGGGACGAACTTGGCTCGAAAGAGCCTCACGAACTCGTCCCAAGCAACATCAATAGCTCCGTCCTCAAACCGGGTACGCAGCAATGAAGCCCACCATACATCAGCTCTTTCCTGCAGTACACCGTTCATAAGCACCATCTAACAAATCTAGCTTAACAGAACATACAAGCATATAAACTAAAGCATACCTGTAGCATGTAGGTGGCTAATGTGACCTTATCCTCATCTGCACACCTGATGGCTCGGAAGATCTTTTCTATCTCCCTCATCCAGCTTTCTGCCAACAATGGGTCGCTCTCCCCCTTAAAAGAGGGTGGAAGCATCCTCTTGAATCTTTCCATGGTAGAAGGTCCACCATGGTCCTGAGCTGGTACTTGAGCCTGCTACAGTACACAGCAAGCAGTTCATAATCAACACAATATCGCATAATCAAATGAAACAGACTATTAATCATTTTATTAGTCTTACCTGAGCCTCCAACTGTGCCTAGAGTGCTGCCTGGGTATGAGCCTGCGTCTGCATGGCTTGCACCAGACCTTGCATGAATACTCCATAATCCACAGGCGGCGGTGGGGGAAGTACAGGACCTTGCGATGCCGGGGCCTGCTGCTCCGCCCGCTCGTCACGTCTCGGCTCATCCTCACGGGCCGGCGCTCCGCCACGCCTACCTCTCGAAGCCATGGCTGTAATAAATTTCAGCCACCATTAGCTAGGTTACTAAGTTTTCTAACCATTTTCTTATCTCATTTCCACTTCTTATTAGTGTTTTCTACACATGTGGGCATACTTAGCATGCAATGGGGATGAAGACATGTATATATATTCATGTGCAATCTCAACCGGTTGCTCTGATACCAATCTCTGTAGCGACCCTCATTATACCGGTACAGTTATACCAACCCACGTCGGTATAGTGAACGTTGCCACAGTGGGACATTTACCCAACAATAACATTCCGCTGAGATACACGTGAATATAAGAACAGAGTAGCGGAAGTAAAAGAACCACTGTCTTCATTTCATTCATCATCCACATTTAACATACATGATTGCAATAACATTTAAAGAACTAAAAGTCCACATAATTAAATTGCTGAAAATCAAATACATAATTGTCCACACATAAACATTTTTCCATGATAATACTAGTACAATGTTGCAATTACATACTATGAAATCAAAATATCGCAAAGTACACCAACGATCTAATCTCCACGCTCGGAGTCGGTCTCCACTGCCTCCTCCGCAAGTGTGTCGTCACCAACTGCGCCTGTACGTCGAAGCAAGTAATGAGTCTAAAAGACTCAGCAAATAACTCTACACATATCATACATGTACATGTCATAGCAGGTTTTACATACACATTTACAAGACACAATCATGTAGCATGCTTGTCATTGAAATTAACAACCTATCATGGTGGTTCTACTCATTAAACCCATGATTCATGCTTTTA
Organism: Colocasia esculenta; assembly: GCA_014218235.1. Classification (NCBI taxonomy): domain Eukaryota; kingdom Viridiplantae; phylum Streptophyta; class Magnoliopsida; order Alismatales; family Araceae; genus Colocasia; species Colocasia esculenta. The sequence continues at coordinate 22,855,654 of CM024766.1, forward strand.
GATTTTCTAAATCAAAATCTCCTATCACGTGTTCTCTAATCACTCCAACACATGAAAGGTCTACTTCCAATTAAACTAAAACATGAAAGCAAGTTTAGCATGAATAGCTTACATACATGAAAGAAGACATTGCTAACATGGTTACTTCTCATTCTTACACATGCACATAACCATTTTACATGCTTTAAGCTTGCTGGTTTTACATGGACTAGAAAGCATAACCCAACATACGAGAGCTACTTAATCAATTTAAATCACATCATGAGGGCAAACAAGCATGGGATTACTTACACACCACTAAGAATCGTTTCTAACATGGATTCTAGGCAATTTACACATGTAAAGTATGATCATAAGTACATTTAGTTTGCTGTTTTATCATGATTTCAGATTACCACAACATGGATCACAAATTCACAACCCTCACGTTTTGGTTTCACATATTTACACAATTTCTCATTCACATAATTTACACTTTACACATGCACATTTACACATTGTTCACATCCACAGTTCTTACACATGAACACATACACATTTTCACATTCGCATTTAGTGCCGTGACACATAGTCCAAACCACCATAAGAAGGACACATCACATCACATACACATAGACGCCACCTAGGCAATACAGTGACGACTCTTGGACTGCGCAGACCGGGAGAACAAGTCTCCACCCTAACCAGTGGTACTTGTCCACCTCCAGGATTTCATCCTAATGCCCTTAGGATCACAACACATTGAACCTTCCCATGGGGACTTTTCCATGGTACGGTTCCATAGCCCTCTATGGAAGCAGTATCACACTTGGCACAGTTTTACACATTACACATATCAGTTTTTACACACATTTTACACATGATGCTCATATCTCATTCATTCTTTCATTCACAACATGACTCTGTTTTCCTAATCATGCCACTACAGATGACAGAAATTAACATTCAGGAAATTTCACCAATCATGTTGGGTTTCCAGAAATTAAATCATTTCACAATGGCATGCATTAATTACCCATTTTTGCATGGAAAATTTACATTACATTGTATAGTTGTCCAAACGACCTGAGAATTTAACCACATGCTGATTTCGGGTTTAGGACCCCACATGAAAATTTTCATATTTTTCTGATCCAAAATGCAATTGCAGAAAATTTAACATAAATTCCCGTATTATTCAAAATTCAATTTATCATGGTGTATAACATAAAAGTTCAGTTTAATAGATCATAACCCTGATCCCAATATACACAATACCACAGGGATTTTTCCCGGATTTATTACACAACACGCGATTTACTGGAAATTTAGCAATCCTACACATGTTTTCTATTTCCCAAGTATAAATTTTTAGTAAATCACATTGACATGGGAAAATTCCAGAAAATTCAGAGCAGAGACTGACGTATATAGACATGATTCAACAGGATTAGGGCATCATAATTTCCCACGGATTATTAGGATCATGGTTGAACATATATGGCCATTCTTCCACATGCATTTTAAATAAATAATAACTCAACCATCCACAAAATAAATGTCCAACCATTCTCCCATACATTCCAACATTCACATTACGTAGTATAATAGGTTTACAATATATCCTCATCGCAAAACACATCGAAAGTAATCATATATAAGGGGAGAACAGTTCACTGTTCTGCCCAGACGAACTTAACGGCGGTCTTTGGCCATTCCAGAGTGGACGGCAAGATCGCTGGACGCACACGGGGGATCTTGGCGTCAAGGCATTGACGCCAAGTTCCTGTCTATGCAGAAACACAGACCGAACTCCAAATAACGGGGTGAATGGGGGATCCAGGACACGAGGAAAAATGTGTAAAAATCATAAAACCCTACTAGACATCTACATGGACGATAGGGGTAGGTTACTTGCCTCTAGAAAATACTCCAGACGGATCTTAAAGCTTGGTGAAGCTCTCCTTGGGCAGTCCCAAGAAGCTCCCGAGAAGTCTTCACGCCGGGTTCTAGGATGAAGATGACTCCAAGATGAGGTCGGGGAAGTCTCCTCCTTCACTTCAGCTAGCTCCTTGTCTTGGTAGATGGCCAGGAACAGCTTCAGAAGGTCGGATTTAAGCTTGCAAAGGGTGGGGTTTTCTCACAGTTTTCTCTAGGGTTTTTCTTCTCCTTTATCTCCTCTTGCAAAGAGAGCCAAGAGAGGGCTGTTGAGGTTGCAAAAGGCTTGGTAAATAGGAGAGGGGGCTCTCCTTTCACGCAGGCTTTACAAGAAAGCCTTTCAGATCGTTGGGGACAGCTCCCCAATGGTTGGGGTAGCTTGTTCCCGGGATTTTCGGCTCTGCAACGCATGCAAGCCAGTGATATTGACGTCCACATCGCTGGACGCTGGATTTAGTGTTGGCGTCCATATGGTTGACGCCTACACAACACAAACGTCCATTGATATTGACGCCAAGCTGGCCTTCGGCCAGAACTCAAAACATGCAGGAAACCATGCATAACCTATACATATATACATGCATTATGTATACTATCACGTACATGCTACCATCATACCATTCATACATTATTCACATCTAATTTATACACATGCATGCATAAGTATACTAACTAGTACTTACGTAGATATTTACATACGTACATACACAAACATGAAGTATTCACATGCAATACAAATAATGCAACAAAATTCGAAGGCCTTACAAGGAAGACCTGGTGGGGTATCCAGGGTGGTGTAATTCCCTTCGTGTGAAGGAAGACCAGCTGAGCTGGGTGTTGTAATGTCCATAGGGGGACTGTACCCTAGCTAGTGAAATCATGAGTTGTTGCTCAGGGACTGGACGTAGGACTCCTAAGGAGAGGAGGTCCGAACCAAAATAATTTCTTGTGTTGTGTGGTTGTTTTCTTGTGTGATTGCTCTTTGAACTAACTGTCACTAACCTTCATCGAAGAACGTCTTTGTCTGAATGTTTTAAGTACAGGTACTAATCAAATATTTTTAAAGACCCATTCACCCCCCCTCTGGGCTTGTCAACTGGGCAACAAGTGGTATCAGAGCGAGTCTCTTCGACAAAGAAGAAAGATCCAACGATCTGAAGAGTAAAGATCCATGGCAGCCCAAGGTAACATTGAAGGTCAGTCTGTCAACCGACCCCCTCTCTTTGATGGTGAAGATTATGCTTATCGGAAGACCAGAATAGAGTACTTTCTTCAAGGTCATGGTTATCAGATATGGTCAATAGTAGAAGAAGGTGATCTCCTGATCACAAATGAGAAAGCTCAGTGGACAGATGATGACAGGAAAAATATCTCCTTAAACTGTAAGGCTAAGAGTATTCTGTGCTGTGCACCAAGCAAAAAGGAATTCAACAGAGTTTTAGCCTGCAAATCCGCAATGGAGATGTGGGAAAAGCTTAGAATTACCTATGAAGGCACAGACAATGTGAAGGAGACAATAATTGATATTCTTGTTACTCAATATGAAAGATTTCAGATGCAATCAGGTGAGTTCATAACTCAAATGTTCAGTCGATTCACAGATATTACAAATGGATTGGCTGGGCTTGGGAAAACCTATGAGATTGGAGACATGGTGAGGAAAATTCTTAGATCCCTACCATCTTCATGGACTCCCAAAGTTATAGCCATTGAAGAAGCTAATGATCTAAAGAGAATGTCCTTGGAAAAGCTCATTGGGTCCCTTATGGCCTATGAGATAAACATGGAGAGATTAGGAGAATCCTCCAGCAGAAAGAAGCAGTCAAATGCGCTCAAGGCTGATGAAGAGTTGTTAGAAGAATCACTGGACAACAGTGAGAACAGCAAGGACAGTGATGATGAAGAAGCTATGCTGTCCAGAAGACTACAACGAATTCTAGCCAAAAAGAAGAAGTTTCAATCTGGCAGAAGATTCTTCAAGAAAAATAAAGAGTTTAAGAAGCTAGAGGGAAAAGATCTGAAGAAAGGAGAACCTACATGTTATGAGTGCAAGAAGCCTAGACATATCAAGGCAGAGTGTCCAAAGCTCAAGAAAGATGGACACAAGAAGAAAGATAACTTCAGACGATTCAAGAAATACAAGAAGAAGGCAATGGCAGCCGCATGGGAAAACAGCAGCGACTCAGACAGTGGGTCAAGCTCAACCAGTGATGAAGAAGAAGCCAACTTGGCTTTCATGGCAAATACAGATGACAAGCTAACATTTGATTCCTCCTTTGATTCCTACAATGATTCTGATTCTGATAATCTAGAGGATGCATTCAATGAACTATATGATAAATATAGATATGTATCTAAATTATTGAAAGTTAGTAAGAAAAACATTACTTGTTTAGAAAATACAAACTCAGATCTAAAATCTGAAAATGAGCAACTAGAAAAATAGTTAACTGAACTTAAAAGAAGAAATGAGTTATTATGTGAAGATCTAAAGGATAAGAATGAACAAATAATTAAGTTGGAAAAATAGGCAGGCACAGATGAACTGAAAACAGAAATAAAATCATTAACAGATGAAAATATACAGTTATCTAGCACATTAGAAAAATTCACTAATGGTAAAAACTCTCTAATATTAAAAGGTGCCAGAAGATCAGGTAAGAAGAAAAATGGATTAGGATATACATCCCCAGACAATGAAGAAACCATAGTTTATCCTAAAATATATCCAACGCCTAAATTTGTACTTGAACAAGACATTGCATACAAGGCAGATTTCAAATATATAGAAAAAATAACAAACTTGTCCTGCTGCAGTCACTATAATAAGTTAGGACATATCATAACAACATGCCCAACAAGACATAAGAAATGGATAATTAAAGGTAAATTCAATGATACTAACAAATTAGGACCCAAAAGAATTTGGGTACCTAAAACTTGATGATTTTATTTCAGGGTAACACTCGAGCATCCAAATGGTATTTGGACAGTGGGTGCTCAAGGCACATGTCAGAGAATCGGAAGCTATTCACCCATCTCCAAGCTGAAGAAGGAATAGTTACCTATGGAGACAATGGGAAAGGCACAGTAATTGGCAGTGGTTCTGTGAGCAACAAAGGAAAGATAGTCATTAAAGATGTATTGCTTGTCAAAGGGCTAAAGCACAATCTGATTAGCATCAGCCAGCTTTGCGACAGAGGCCATCAGATTCAGTTTCAAGAATCAAAGTGCAGCATATTGAAGGATGGAGCAGTAAGTTTCGAAGCCAATAGAGAGAAGAACCTGGACGCACTCCATCTTGAAGAACTCAAGGATCAGGACGTCTGTTTGGCAGCAAGCAAGGATCAATCTACTGAATTATGGCACAGAAGACTAGGACATTGCAGCATAGATGGCATGAGAAAATTGTTAAAGAAGAATCTTGTGGAAGGTCTGCCAAAGGTCAGCACAAAAATGGATGGTGTCTGCAGACCTTGTGCAAAAGGAAAGCATGTCAAGAGTTCCTTCAAGTCAAAGAATGTGGTAACAACCTCAAAACCCTTAGAGCTCCTTCATATGGATCTATTTGGGCCAATGAGGACTACCAGTCTTGGAGGAAAGAACTTTGGATTTGTCATAGTCGATGATTACTCAAGATTCACATGGGTATCATTCCTAGAGCATAAATATGACACATTTGAAAACTTTTTCAGTTTCAGCAAGAAAGTCCAGAAGGATCAGAAGTTCAGCATTGTTTCTATCCGATCAGATCATGGTGGTGAATTTCAGAATGAAAATTTCTAAGTTCTATGATGATCAGGGAATTGAGCATAATTTCTCAGAACCAAGGACACCACAGCAAAATGGAATTGCTGAGAGAAAGAATAGAACTCTATTGGATATGGCAAGAACAATGCTATCAGAATATGATCTGCCAAGATATTTTTGGGCTGAAGCAGTCAACACAGCAAGCTGCATTATCAACAGAGTAATGATCAGGCCAATCCTAAAGAAGACTGCATATGAACTGTTCAAAGGAAAGAAACCAAAGATCAGTCATTTCAGAACCTTTGGATGCCCATGCTTTATACACAACAATGGCAAGCGAGATATTGGTAAGTTGGATGCCAAATCAGATGAAGGCATCTTCATGGGGTACACCTCTAAACCCAAAAGCTATAGAGTATTTAATAAACGTACTTTATTAATTGAATAGTCTGTGCATATTATTTTTGATGAAACTAACCCATCCTTGAGAAAGGAAGAAGATAGTGATAATGATGATGCGTTGGTCTACTCCCCGGACGAGGCCACACACCGTCAGCATTTGAGGGTAGTGTTAGAGGTTCTTCGTGAGCACAAGTTGTACGCTAAGTTCAGCAAGTGCGATTTCTGGTTGCGCGAGGTTCATTTCCTCGGGCATGTTATCTCCGGTGCTGGTGTTGCAGTGGATCCAGCAAAGGTCCAGGCAGTTATGGATTGGGAGATTCCCAAGACCCCTTCGGAGATTCGTAGTTTTATTGGTTTAGCTGGTTACTATCGGCGATTTATTGAGGGATTTTCATCCATCGCCACCCCTTTGACTCAGCTTACCAGAAAGGGAGTGAAGTTTGTTTGGTCCGAGAAGTGTGAGAGTAGTTTTCAATTATTGAAGACTAAGCTCACGACAGCCCCGTGTTAGTCTTACCGAGCGGTGTAGAGGGTTTTGCTATCTACACGGATGCGTCTCGGATTGGTTTAGGCTGTGTGCTAATGCAGCAGAAAAGGGTAGTGGCTTATGCTTATCGTCAGTTGAAGGAGCATGAGAGGAACTATCCGACTCATGACTTGGAGCTCGCAGCAGTGGTTCATGCACTAAAGATCTGGAGGCACTATCTTTATGGTGTCAGATTTGAGGTGTTTACCGACCACAAAAGCTTGAAGTATCTTTTCTCCCAAAAGGAACTAAACCTGAGGCAGAGGAGATGGATTGAGTTCTTGAAGGACTATGACATCAACCTTCAGTATCACCCTGGGAAGGCGAATGTCATAGCGGATGCTCTGAGTAGAAAGAGGCCATCTCTCCAGCAGGATTGGAAGATGTTGGAAGATGCGGCTTGCGCGTTGACTGAGTTAGAGCCATCGCTATGCTAGGCTTTTGTAGCTCAGTTATCTCTTAGGTCCTCGGTTTTGGATGAGGTGATCGAGCAACAGAAAGCCAACCCTAGACTCTTAGAGTTAGTGGGCAAGGCAGGCATTGCTCGTGATGAGGACGGTGTGATTAGATTTCATCACCGTGTTTGTGTCCCTGATTTGGTAGATGTCCGTGAGCATGTGTTAGCGGAGGCTCATAGATCGCGATTCTCTATTCATCCGGGTAACACTAAGATGTACCAGGATTTGAAGAGATCCTTTTGGTGGTCTGGCATGAAGAGGGATGTAGCGGATTATGTATCCCGGTGTTTGGTGTGTCAGCAAGTGAAGGCCGAGCGACAGCGACCTACCGGCCTTATGCAAAGGATGGAGATCCCAGTGTGGAAGTGGGAAGCTGTCACTATGGACTTTGTTTCGGGTTTGCCTCGATCTAGAAGGGGCAATGACTCGATTTGGGTAGTTGTAGATAGATTCTCGAAGACTGCTCATTTCTTGCCTATGAAGAAGAAGCACTCAGTAGAGAGTTTAGCTAGATTGTATGTTAGTAGTGTGGTTAGATTGCATGGTGTGCCGAAGTCGATCATTTCGGATCGAGATCCGAGATTCACTTCGAGGTTGTGGAAGGGTCTTCAGGATGCTTTAGGTTCGGAGCTGAAGCTCAATTCGGCATTTCATCCCCAGACTGATGGACAGTCCGAGAGGACTATCCAGACGCTCGAGGATATGTTGAGAGCGTGTGTATTGGATTGGAAGGATGATTGGGAGAGTCATTTACCTCTTGTGGAGTTCGCATACAACAACAGCTTTCATGCGAGTATTGGTATGGCTCCATTTGAGGCGTTGTATGGTAGGCCTTGCAGATCTCCTTTATGTTGGGAGAAGACTGGTGATAGGCAGCTGATCGGTCCGGAGTTAGTGCAGGAAACTTCGGATAAGATCCAGCTTATCAGGAAGAGGCTTGTTGCGGCTCAGGATAGGCAGAAGAGCTATGCCGACAACAGGAGGAAGGATCTCGAGTTCGAGGTGGGTGATCATGTCTTCTTGAAGATATCGCCTACTCGAGGTGTTGTCAGGTTTGGCAGGCATAGTAAGTTGAGCCCTAGATTCATTGGCCCGTATGAGATTCTCAGACGATTGGGCAGCGTGGCATATGAGCTAGCATTACCCCCATTTTTGGCTAGTGTTCATCCCGTCTTCCACGTTTCGATGCTTAGGAAGTATGTCCGAGATCCGTCTCATGTGATTAGTCATGAGCCAGTGGAGATTCAGCCAGATCTGTCGTATGTCGAGCAACCAGTAGCCATTCTTGACCGGAAGGTTCAGCATCTCCGGAACAAGAGTATTGCGTCGGTGAAAGTTCTATGGCGGAACTTCTCATGAGAGGAGGCTACTTGGGAGCTTGAGGATGCGATGAAGAAGAAGTATCCCCTTTTGTTTGAGTAGTGTCGTTCTAACTTCGAGGACGAAGTTTCTTTAAGGGGGAGAGGGTGTAAGGCCCTCGAATTTTGTTGCATTATTTGTATTGTATGTGAATACTTCATGTTTGTGTATGTACGTATGTAAATATCTACGTAAGTACTAGTTAGTATACTTGTGTATGCATGTGTATAATTAGTTGTAAATAATGTATGAATGGCATGATGGTAGCATGTACGTGATAGTATACATAATGCATGTATATATGTATAGGTTATGCATGGTTTCCTGCATGTTTTGAGTTCTGGCCGAAGGCCAGCTTGGCGTCAATATCAATGGATGTTTGTGTTGTGTAGGCGTCAACCATATGGACGCCAACACTAATCCCAGCGTCCAGCGATGTGGACACTAATTTCTCTGTCCTGCATGCGTTGCAGAGCCGGAAATCCCGGGAACAAGCTACCCCAACCATTGGGGAGCTGTCCCCAACGGTCTGAAAGGCTTTCTTGTAAAGCCTACGTGAAAGGAGAGCCCCCTCTCCTATTTACCAAGCCTTTTGCAACCTCAACAGCCCTCTCTTGGCTCTCTTTGCAAGAGGAGATAAAGGAGAAGAAAAACCCTAGAGAAAATTGTGAGAAAACCCCACCCTTTGCAAGCTTAAATCCGACCTTCTGAAGCTGTTCCTGGCCATCTACCACGACAAGGAGCTAGCTGAAGTGAAGGAGGAGACTTCCCCGACCTCATCTTGGAGTCATCTTCGTCCTAGAACCCGGCGTGAAGACTTCTCGGGAGCTTCTTGGGACTGCCCAAGGAGAGCTTCACCAAGCTTTAAGATCCGTCTGGAGTATTTTCTAGAGGCAAGTAACCTACCCTTATCGTCCATGTAGATGTCAAGTAGGGTTTTATCATTTTTATGTATTTTTCCTCGTGTCCTAGATCCCCCATTCTTCTTTTTATTTGGAGTTCGATCTGTGTTTCTGCACAGACAGGAACTTGGCGTCAATGCCCTTGACGCCGAGATCCCTAATGTGCGTCCAGCGATCTTGCCGTCCACTCCTCGAACGGCCAGAGACCACCGTTAAGTTCTCCAGGACAGAACAGTGAGTTGTTCTTCCTGGTATATGATTATTTTCGATGAGGATATATTGTAAACCTATTATGATATGTAATATGGATGTCTGAATGTGTGGTGAGATCTTTGTAATTTCTGTGATTTGGGCATAAATGATTTTATTATGGAGAATGTATGCATGATGAGACCTAGACCATGTTCTTTACCGTTTGTGCAATTCATGTGAAGTTGAATGCCCTAAAATTTTCTAAACCGTGAGTGGGTAAATCAGTCCATGCTCTGAATTTTTAGGAATTTTCTCCATGCTCCTCTGATTTATTGAATTTTCTGAAATGGAATTAGAAAAACATGTGTAGGATTGTTAAAATTCCAGTAAATCGTGTGTTGTGTAATAAATTCGGAAAAATTTCCTGTGGTATTGTGAGTTATGATCTGTTAAACTGAACTTTTATGTTATATACCATGATAAATCGAATTTTGAATAATATGGGAATTTATGTTAAATTTTCTGCGATTGCATTTTGGATCAGAAAAATGTGAAAATTTTCATGTGGGATTCTAAACCCGAAATCAGCATGTGGTTAAATTTTCAGGTCATTTGGACAACTATACCATGCAATATGAATTTTCCATGCAAAAATAGGTAATTAATGCATGCCATTGTGAAATGATTTAATTTCTGTGTAATCCAACCTGATTAGTGAAATTTCCGGAATGATAAATTCTATCATCTGTAGTGGCATGATTAGGAAAAACAGAGTCATGTTGCGAATGAGAGAATGAATGAGATGTGAGTGTCATGTGTAAAATGTGTGTAAAAACCGATATGTGTAATGTGTAAAACTGTGCCAAGTGTGACACTGCTTCCATAAAGGGCAGTGGAACCGTATCAGGGAAAAGTCCCCCTAAGAAGGTTCAATGTGTTGTGATCCTAAAGGCATTAGGATGAAATCCTGGAGGTGGACAAGTACCACTGGTTAGGGTGGAGACTTGTTCTCCCGGTCTGCGCAGTCCAAGAGTCGTCACTGTATTGCCTAGGTGACGTCTATGTGTATGTGATGTGATGTGTCCTTCTTATGGTGGTTTGGACTATGTGTCACGGCACTAAAGTGTAAAATGTGAATGTGATTGTGATCATGTGCAAATTGTGTAGTGTGAACAATGTGTAAATGTGAATGTGTAAATGTGCAATGTGTAAAAGTGAAGTACGTGAATTAGAAATTGTGTAAAAATGTGAAACCAAAATGTGAGGATGTGAAATTGAAATCCATGATATGATGATCTGAAATCATGTTAGAACAACAACATAAATGTGGTTATGATCATGTGTTATATGTGTACAATGCGTAGAATCTATGCTAGGGGCAATCCTTACTTATGTGTAACCCATTCCATGTGTGTTTACTCTCACGTTGTGGTTTGAATAAGAACATAGCTTTCATGTGTTAGATTGTAAAGTGTTTAATCATGTCAAAACAACAAGCTTAAAGCATGTAAAATGGTTATGTGCATGCGTAAGGAATGAGAAGTAACCATGTTAGCAATGTTTTCTTTCATGTATGTAAACTAGTCATGCTAAATGTGCTTTCATGTCTTAGTTTAATTGAAAGTAAACCTTTCATGTGTTGGAATGATTAGAGAGCATGTGATATGAGATTTTGATTTAGAAAATTTGAAAGCATGAATCATGTGTTCATTAATAGAATTACCATGATAGGAGTTAATTTCAATGACAAGCATGCTACATGATGGTGTCTTGTAAATGTGTATGTAAAACCTGCTATGATATGTACATGTATGGTATGTGTAGAGTTATTTGCTGAGTCTTTTAGACTCATTACTTGCTTCGGCGTACAGGCGTAGTTGGTGACGACACACTTGCGGAGGAGGCAGTAGAGACCGACTCCGAGCGTGGAGATTAGATCGTTGGTGTACTTTGCGATATTTTGATTTCATAAGTATGTAATTGCAACATTGTACTAGCATTATCATGGAAAAATGTTTAAGTGTGGACAATTATGTATTTGATTTTCAGCAATTTAATTATGTGGACTTTTAGTTCTTTAAATGTCATTGCAATCATGTATGTTAAATGTGGATGATGAATGAAATGAAGACAGTGGTTCTTTTACTTCCGCTACTCTGTTCTTATATTCACGTGTATCTCAGCTGAATGTTATTGTTGGGTAAATGTCCCACTGTGGCAACGTTCACTATACCGACGTGGGTTGGTATAACTGTACCGGTATAATGAGGGTCGCTACAGTTGAAGCTGAGTACGTGGCTGCTGGAAGTTGCTGTACACAACTCCTATGGATAAAGCAACAACTTGAGGATTTTGGACTCAATATCAAATCAATTCCACTATTGTGTGACAACACCAGTGCCATCAATCTCACCAAAAATCCAGTTCAGCACTCAAGAACCAAACATATTGAGGTCAGATATCACTTTATTCGTGATCATGTAGCAAATGGTAATATTGAAATTTCATTTATTGATACAAATGGTCAGCTAGCAGATATCTTCACAAAAGTCTTACCTGAAGAGAGATTTACATCTCTTAGAAGGGAATTGGGCATGTGCAATTTGTGAAAAGATTTCTATTTAAAACTGGCATATAAACTTTCAGAATTAAGTAAATTTTCCCTCCATGACTTTAAGCAAAAGATAGTAAAATTATCTTTTTTGGCCGCTCTTTTGTTAAAAGTCATGTTTGAATAGTCAACTTATTTGTCGTGTTCTGCCACCGTTTGGCGCCTCACTTTTCGGTATAGCATTTATTTATTTCCAAAACCGATGTGGGAACGATTCATCTCCTATCTCCTACCTTTTCCCTCTTTTCGTCTGGTTGCCTGAGCCGATGCCCTAACGACTCCAACATCGACTCTCTACAAGTTTGAAGCTTCTCACTCCTTCCCGCGAAATTTCTTGAGGGCTTTCACTCCTTCTTCCTTCTCAACCCTCCAGAAACTCTGTTCACCTGATTCCATGGCCGCATCTGTCATCTCCGGAAGTCTTGGGGGCTATGGCGTTGAGTTCCTTACTCCTGAGCAGCAGGAGAGGTTCACGTTTGTGAAGACCAAGGTTTGTGGGAACAAGGCGGTGGATGTAGCTAATCTCAAGAAGAACGGCATGCACAGTGTAGTGGCAGCAATGAGCAGGATGCAGTGGATGGGAATCACCACCTTCTCAGAGGTAAGCTATCCAGACCTCGTGAAGGCCTTTTATGTATGTTTAAGAACAGAGGCAGACGGGTCCCTGGTTTCATCTGTCAAGGGAACCCAGATTAAAATAGATCATGAGTTATTGCATTTGTTGTTTGGAGTGAAGACATCCAGGCACAGTGGGGTTCACTCCGTGGACGCCCAAGCTAAAGGTCTTGGCATAGTAGGACCAGGGTTCAGACTGAGAGATGGTAAATTAGATATCAATCAGTTGAATGCTTTCAACCGCCTCCTTCATTTCATAGTTTGTCAGATTTTGGTTCCTAGAAGTGCAACATTCTCCACTTGTACCAAAGCAGACTCGAATATGATGTTCTGGGCCATACAGAACAAGGACATCAACATGGCTGAAGTAATGATTGAGAGGATGAGGTTTGCCCGTGATCAGATTTGGGATACAAAGAGCAAGCTTAATGTCTCTTTGCCCTATGCCCATTTGCTTACCAAGATCTTCAAACACTTTGGTGTTGATCTATCTAGGGCAGTAGTTGAGAAGATGGGCCAAGCAATTAGGTCTAGAAATCTGAGGAAGAGTGGGTTCTCAGTTGTTGGTGGAGTTTGGTCTAAGACCTCTGTGGCAGAGGGAGAGGCCATTATAGGAGATATTCCAGATATTTAGGAAGAAGTACCAGAAGTATTAGCAGAACCAGCCGCAGTAGCTTCAGCAGCAGAAGTTGAGCCAGCAGTACCAGCAGTTGTTGTACCAGTAGAAGCTGAGCCAGCAGGACCATCTGAACTGGCAGCTCAAGTAGCAGGAACAGCAGAGCTAGCAGAGTCACCTGTAGTGGCAGTTGAATCTTAACCTCCAGAAGCACCAGTAGGAGAAGCAGTGGTAGGTGCAGCAGATCCTTTGCCCACCTCCATTGTTGCCTCTATCCTTAGAGAGGTGTTGGATTCTATTCATTCCACCCCAGTCACTCCAGAGGCTGTGGAAATCCAGAGGAAGAGGTTGTGGCATCAGGCCACATTGAGGAATCAGTTGCAGCAGAAGCCACTCAGGAGGAGCAAACAGTTGCTCCTGAAGACATTGTTATAGAAGATGCTCCCATTCAGGGGGAGCAAGAGTCAATGGAAGAAGATGCTCCTACTGAGGGGGAGCAATTAAAGGGTGGACCAGCAGAAGCACACAATGTGATGAGCCTATGGGCAGTGTGCCTGCTGATGAAGATTTGCCAGATGTTCAGGATGATGGTACTTAGGGGGAGAGACATGACAACCCCCAGATTGTGATGCTAGAGATGGGGAGACTGCTAGCTCCTCAGATTCTGATGATGGAGATCAGCAGCCTCAAGCAACAGAGGCTAGGAAGAATGGAAAGGAAGTGGCATCTGGAGTTCCTCTCCTAGTAGATACTCCTTTCGAGAGGCAGGTGAGACAGAAAATTGTCATTAATTTGAAACCTGTCGTTGAAAGATTAGATGCTCAAGGTGAGATCTTGTGCTCTCTTCAATGTGATGTGAACTCTATTTTTATGAGCCAAGCATCCACCACTATGAAAATCTCTCAAATAAGAAATGTCATGAAATGGTTCAACAAAGAGATGGGCAGCATGAAGTCTATGCTATCTGAGATTCTGAAGGCAGTTGAAGCTCAAGCTCCTCCTCCTCCTGCACCTCCTGCAGATCAGAACTTGGATGCTGATACTTCCAGGCCACTAGGGCCATCCGGGCCATCTGCTCCTGAGTCAGGGCCATCAGCACCAGCACCAGCACCAGCAGCAACAACAGCAGAGGTTAGTGGGCAAAAAGGGCCATCTGGGCCAGCTGAGCAGGCAGAAGGGCCACCAGGGCCAGCTGAGAAAGAGTCAGGGCCATCATGGCCATTGGAGTCTGAACCTGGGCAGATAGTGGTAGAAGAAGAAGTCTTGGCACCTAAGCCCCCAGCTCCTTCTTCTTCTTCTCACACACCTGTTCCTCCATCTCCACCCTCAGCTTCTACAGCACTCCTGCTCCCCAGACCTTCAAAAAGCCTCAACCCAGACCCATTTCCTCTCCAACACCATTTCCTTCTCAATCTACCTTTTCTCCTGCCTCTTCCACTCATATTCCTCCACCTCCATCTATCTTTGAGGTTCCTCCAGCCTCATCATCAGCTGGAGCCTCCTCCTCTGGTCCCTCATCATCAGCTGGACCATCTCCTCACACCTCTTCTCCTCCACCATCCCTTCTTCATCCTCATCCTCCTCCCTCCTTCATCACCATCATTCCAGAAGGAGCTCAAATTGATGGTCCCTATCTGAGCCCCATCAAGGACGAATTTGAGGACACCATTCTTGGCTCTATTCTCAAAGTTGGCCAGCATATTCATGTCTCTAATCCCTCCTGTCCTCCCTCTAAGAAAAGAAAAACCTCTTCATCTTTTAATCCGTTGTATCCTCCCTTGTGGTTTTCTCTCACAGAGGTCACTAAAAACAGGCCTCTCTACAGGGAATACCTCACCAAGGTTGTCTTTGCCACCCTCTTCAATCTATCTTTCCTAAACCTTTCTGACCATCTTCAAACCATCCTACCTTACACCTCTCTTACCAAGGTTGTCAAGGCCAAGATCTTCTCTTCTGCTCAATCCCTATCGGAAGAAGAATGGGCACGCTCAAATAAGGTCCTCTACAACAAGTTTCTCTCTGCCAGATCTGAAGTGTTTCCTCCCAGGGATCACTCTCTCACCTTGTCAGAATGGTTTCTGCTCCACCATAACAACTCCTGGGCTCCCTTCATCCAGAAAGAGATCAAGATGGTTAGGCAATTCAAGATGTTTAATGATTATAGGTATCTTCATCGTTTACCTGAAGTTCAGCTCAGTCAGTTCAGGCAAGCCATCCGAAATCTTGGACCTGAGCTTGGCACTGCAGCAATTCAAGTAGACTTCGCTACTCTTCAGCTGTCAGAGGCTACATATCTTCCTCCACTTCACTCTTTGCTCATGGATACACCAGTGGGCTCAGTTATTTTTGATCGTTTTGCGCGAGTGATGGGCAGAATCAAAGTTCAGAAGGGCAGTGTGGTAGCTTTCCCCAGATTTATCTTTAGGGAGTACCACCTAGGCCACATCCGTGCTGAGATTCTAGCCCCTGCATTGTCAGAATGTGAAAGACTGACACCTGCAGGGTGGGCCAAGTTCTATCCCTTATCTGCTCAGCAATTGTCGGATACAAATGCAACTTTAGCCAGGGAAGGCCACCCTCCAATCTCAGCTGCAACCTTTCTGGACATGAATTCCCTCCACCTTGTAAATGATCCTCTTCAAATTTGGGTGGAAAGGTACAAAGTCTATGTCGCCATGCGCCAGGAATTGAAGCATAGGCAGATCTTCTATCCTATTTCCCTTAATCAGTTTCTTGTTTGTGCTAGCTTTGGAAAAGTCACCTACTACAAGGTATCCTTGGACAGAGATCCGTACAATGATTTCCTTGAAGCTCAGTTGGTCCTTCACCTAAAAAGAATGGCTCCCTCTATGGGACCAAATTATTCTGTTGGCCCTGGACCCTTCAAGACTTACTTTGAGAGGCAGGAAGAGCAGGCCTGGGAGATTATTTCTCATTTTGCCTCTCTTTTATCTCCTGCTTATTACTTACATGTACCTCCTCAGAATGAATAAACTACATTTGCTTATCTCTGCTTATCTTTTCTCTTCATTCTTTGTCTCAGATTATCTTTTTACTTAATGACAAAAAGGGGGAGAAAAATACTTAGCATGTCTAAAATACATTCTGCAAATATTCAGATTCCTTATTCATGCTTATTGTTAAGTTTTGTCATCATCAAAAAGGAGGAGATTGATGCTCAGTCTGTCCCCATTTAATTTTAATTAATTACATATTTATTTTGGTGATTAACAAAACCAAACAAAACCCTATCAAAAAGTTCTAACACATTCTTCATAAGTCTTAAGTACAGGAAATATACCAAGGTCAAACAAGCCAATATTGGTAAGTATTACCTTTCTGAAGCTTTAATCATCTCAAGATCCTATTTCTCTAAGTCTGCATCGACTCCTGTTGAAAGTCACGTCGATTTCCTTATGTGTGCATAGATTTCAATAGAGCTATAACGATTTCTTTATAAGATTAAAATATCATGGTGTTTCAATCAAGTCGTTCCCGTAACGATTCCTTAAGTTATCGCAACGGTTTCTTTAGAACTCGTAACGACTTGCCCGTCGTAACGATTTCTTAAGTTATCGCAACGATTTCTTTAGAACTCGTAACGACTTGTCCGTCGTAACGATTTGTTAAGTGTTCATAACGATTTCTTCGTTGAACACATCGACTTGCTTTCCATAACGATTTGTTAAGTGTTCATAACGATTTCTTCGTTGAACACATCGACTTGCTTTCCATAACGATTTTTAAGTGTTCATAACAATTTCTTCGTTGAACACATCGACTTGCTTTCCATAACGATTTGTTAAGTGTTCATAACGATTTCTTCATTGAACACATCAACTTGCTACTCATAACGATTCCTTTAATGAATACAACGATTTGCTCTCTATAATGACTTGTTGGTATTCATAACAATTTCATAAGTCATATAGACAACGACTTTATGGTTTATATCGACTTGACATTTATCTTATCTCTTAAAGCGTTGAGTAGTCAAATAATGAATACAACGATTTGCTCTCTATAATGACTTGTTGGTATTCATAACGATTTCATAAGTCATATAGACAATGACTTTATGGTTTATATCGAGTTGACATTTATCTTATCTCTTAAAGCGTTGAGTAGTCAAAGTCTTCTCTTATCTGTCTGACTGTTGTGCATTTAATGAAGACAGAACGTATCTCTGCATGCATACAGATGATATCTTTTCACTATCGTGCATATTCTGTCAACATCTTTTAAAACAAGCTATTTGGCATTGCTATTTTGGTGAATATTCACATTAATGTTTATTGACAACAAGAGACAGCCTAGTTGTCTACTGTTCTAGCATTTAATATGCATACAGATGATATCTTTTCACTATCGTGCATATTCTGTCAACATCTTTTAAAACAAGCTATTTGGCATTGCTATTTTGGTGAATATTCACATTAATGTTTATTGACAACAAGAGACAGCCTAGTTGTCTACTGTTCTAGCATTTAATATGTGCAGGGTCCTAAAGATATCTTGTTGTACAACGTTGGACCATATAGACGCCAGAAGACCTTTATCTCTTTGCGTGCTCAACTGGATAAAAGATTGTTGAAGCTTCCAAATGTCAAACAGTCTAACGTCTACCAATCTAAGAGACAACGGTTACTTCAACGGCTGTATTTCAAATGGAGATATAAATACAAGACAGAAAATCTGAAGGAAGTAGAAATGATCAACGCACAAGCAACTCAAATCTTCTGATAGAATTCTAGGGCCAAGAACTTCACTCCTTCTTGTTTTTGCTCTTTGCTCTCCTCTAAAGTGAAAATCTTGAGAGAGGTCGTGTAGTTCTGAGAGTCTACTGTGTTTTAGATCTTCTACTCTCAGTCCTGCTTGCTTCAGATCTTAGCTTGTTGAAGCTTGATCTAGGGGCTTGTTTTTACTGCTTACCTTTGCTGTGGTTGTTCCCTTCAATGTTGAAGGAAGACCTGGTAGAGCTTCCAGGGTGTTGTTGTTCCCTTCTGTTGAGAAGGAAGACCTGGTGGGGTATCCAGGGTGGTGTAATTTCCTTCGTGTGAAGGAAGACCAGCTGAGCTGGGTGTTGTAATGTCCATAGGGGGACTGTACCCTAGCTAGTGGAATCCTGAGTTGTTGCTCAGGGACTGGACGTAGGACTCCTAAGGAGAGGAGGTCCGAACCAAAATAATTTCTTGTGTTGTGTGGTTGTTTTCTTGTGTGATTGCTCTTTGAACTAACTGTCACTAACCTTCATCGAAGAACGTCTTTGTGTGAATGTTTTAAGTACAGGCACTAATCAAATATTTTTAAAGACCCATTCACCCCCCCCCCCCCCTCTGGGCTTGTCAACTGGGCAACATTATATTCGTATCGTTCACGCATCCCGATATTTATTCTGTTGCTAAATTTCAGGGCGTGACACCAGAAGACATCATTATGCATGGATACGATAGCATGGTTGGCAAGCTGGTCCGCCACTTGGTTTGTTTCTCGAAAGACATGAGAAATCAGACTGAAATCATCGTGCAGCATATCCTTCACAACTCACCACCACCTGTAGGTATGCCAAGATGTACACCTGCTCTGCCGGAAGGAGTTAACAACAGATAAGGAGTCTGAATAAATTGCCGAAAGGCGAAATCCAAAAGATCTCGCCAGACGGAGGCCATCACATAGAGAACGGGTTTCGGCTATCAGACTGTTACCTACCCCGTAGAAGTGAGCAAAAGCAACCTGAACATTTCCATGTCTATCCCGAATACAACCACCTCCACCACAATTCCCTGGATTACCTTTAGACGCCCCATCTACATTTAAGCAAAAGTTCTCAATAGGAGGAATCCAGCGGATAAGTTTCAGTTGCTTAGAAGTAACTTGGGGGGCAAAACCATAATGCTGAAGGATCTGCTGCTCTAATGGCGTAGGAGCAATTTTGAAGGAGGTTTTGTTGAGAGCAAAAGAAATGTTAAGCTTAATGTTTCTAATGATATCACCTGCCCGAATGTTCTTGGCATCATACCTTGCTGCACATCTGCCCTTCCATAGTTCCCACAACATAAGCATCAGGCAGTAAAGGGATATGAATCCAAAAGGAGAGTGAATATTAACCCCATACCCTTGCAGTGATGTGACTGTGTAGGTGGATTCTATTGCTGATAAGAGGCAGAAACTAGCACCAAAGCTTCACAGCTATAGCACTGTTAATAAAAACATGATTGAGGTCCTCAACCTGAGGAGATGCACAACAATGACATCGAGAAACCATTGGGATACCACAGTCCAAAATTCTACTGACAACAGGAACCGCTCTATTCAGGATCTTCCAACAAAACAAAGATGCTCTAGGATTAAAGGAGTGCTGCCAAGTCTTCAGAATAGCAGGTCGACGAACCCCAATATCCCTGACCAGGTTATAAGCAGAGCTGGTAGAAAAAGAGCCACTGGGAGTAGCAGCCCAAACACACTTGTCCTCCTCATCAGTCAGCTGTAGACCTTGAAGAATCGCACTAGGTAAAACCGCCCTCATAGGATGGGAGACATCTCGAACCACCTCCTGCAGAGAGATGCCCTCTCCCTCAAAAGAGCCTTGAAGCATACCAGACAAGGGTTGGTCGCCCATCCAAATGTCCTTCAAGATATCAATCATGTCACCCTTGCCATGTATCCATCTCGTGTTTTGTTGAATAATAGTGTTCGCCGCCATGCAAACACGCTTAGGCATTCCAGGAAGATGATCATAATTGGTAGATTGAAATCGCCTTCTAGCATACGAAGACCATAAGGAACTACCATGACGAATATTCCACAGCTGCTTCACTGCCAGGGACATTTGGACGTGCTGCAAATTTCGGACTCCTAGACCTCCTTCATGTTTAGGACGTTGAATAGTGTGCCATGCAACCCAATGACGGCGACGAGAACCATCCGAACCATTCCAGAAGAAAGCTACTGAAGACTTCTCAATGTATGATATCACGGATTTCAGGATAAAGGAAGCAGCAGCCAGGTAAACAGGGATGGATGAAAGGACTGAGTTTATCAAAGTAACCCGACCAGCTTGAGAAATTAACTTGGATTTCCAACTTCCCAATTTGGCATTAACTTTATCAATGAGATTCTTGTAATCAACGGCCAAGACCCTTCCAGATCTCAGCGGGACCCCCAGATAAAGCAACGGACCAGACTGCCTCATGTAACTAGCCTCCTTGATTCTTTGAATGGAAAGAGGAGAAGTTTTCCCAGAAACCATAAAAGAACTCTTGCTGGAGTTGATAGTTTGACCTGAGAACTGAGAATACTTATTAAGAAAATGCATAAGGCGTTTTACATTATGTATGCTACCATTCAGAAAAATTAGAGTATCATCTAAATAATATCGTCTAAATAATTGGTAATCCATGAAGCATAAAAAAATCTTTAAATTTGATTTTTAACAAGAAGAAATATATAATCCTGTCACGTTTTCAAACATGGCTCCGGTTCTGATGTCCCTCCATAGACTACATTTACTTATCCAGTTTTGCAGGTCCCACATATAAAGCAGATGACGCAGATAGATCCAGCGGTCACCAGGGAAGAATCAGAAGATAAAATGTGGGAAGATGGTACTAGAGACCAAAGACAGGATGGGTCAAAACTAATGGCAGCTTGGGGATTCCGAATATTACAGAAAATATTACCAAATACCTATTCCCACTGCTTGCGAGCATGTTTGCCACAGCTTTCAATTGTAATGCAAGAACATGGAGCGGTAAGGAAGCAATGAGGATGGATAGTTTCAGCCATCCGTGCCAAAAAGATATCTAGTGTCAAAATAAGACATTTTAACAGAACACTAACTAATAAACTTATACAAGTATAATATATAACGGGCTTGTTAAAATTAAACAAGTGAGATAATTCTGTAAGGAATGTTGTTTTGTAAAAATTTCAAATTTCATCTAAAGACCGCGCAGCTTGAATAGTACTAAAAAGACATACGTTTCTTCACAATACACACGTACTGATAACGAAAAGTTTACTTAACTACTACAAAAGAATCTTGAAATGAGATGGTAGTTCTGAGAACATAACGTACCATCTCTAGCTAGTGAAAGAGCTAGTTCAGTCAAAACCTACTTCAACCTAAATATAAATAGTCGTACATTTAGACGATACCGTTGAGAACCAACTTCTAGCAATATATTATTCTTTGAGATTGGGATTTCAACCACCATAGAGTACATGGAAAAAACAACCATCTGGTTACTGGTCACGTTATTTCCGAAAGACACGTATCATTACAGAGTATCCACCGAATGGAAGTTTTAGCTTCACGGTTGCTCGCATAAATGCCTTTGTCAGGCAACTTCATGTTACAACACCAAGCATACGACAAAGATATTGGCTACATCTCCAAACCACATCAAAAGCCAAATTATCGCTTTTTAATTGAAGCACACGACAATTTACCACAATAGTCGGTGCATGCAAATCATAAATGTCAAACAGGTAGAAAAGGAAAATAGACACATCAGAAGGGCAGTGAGCAAGAGGTCCTGGTTTTCCTTGGCCTAGAGTAGCGTGCAGAAGGTTCAAGTAATACCAGCATCAGGTTTGGGAAGCATCGAGTAACCTTTCATGTACTTTCAAATAGGAATTGATGTTTATATGTTTGCCATGTCCTAACAAAAATGTCATTCGTTATGTGATTTGTTTCGCGTGTATGACCCCTTGGAAGGACAATAACCTAAACTGTAGGTCCTATAAATCACATAACGAATGACATTTTTGTTGGGACATGACAAACTGCAAATGTTGACTTGCCTCTGCATTTTTGGGTGAGGGGTGGGGGAGGAACTAAAAGTCAACCAAATTGGTAAAAATACTGGCGATGTTTTTAAATAATACAACATCATACATAGCGAACTGTAATGATAATTACAGAATGACGGGAATTTTTACAGGTAGCAAAGGTGAGCACAAATTAATAAAATCTTGCTCCAAGGTCTAAGTGTTAGAAAGCTTCTAAAGTTAAGAGTATGAATTCGACGTAGAAGGTCTAAAATGTTATCATGAAAATCACAATGACTAATGAGTCGGAAAAAAAGGGCACAAGGGCGTAAAATTGTCAATTCTTGGAGTTCAAACTTCCCTTTCTTGAAGCCCTCATGAACATGTCTTTAATGTTTTTAGAATCTACCTGGACTTTCTGTTTTTTCAACTGTTTCTCACTATTTCTCTTTCCATTACCAGCTTTCACCTGTATAATAATGGAAAGCAGTGCATGTTTAATAAACAAAGCCGAAGTATATAATATAATGCTGCTGCAATTCATCCCAAGGACAGATCCAGGGAACGTACATTTTGGAGAGAAGGATGAGAATCCTCATCAGTTGGCAGGATTTCTTTATTAGGAGTTTTCCGAGTTACATCTTCAATATCCAATCTGCATACCATCAAGAAATCAGAATGTTCTGTCTCAGTATGAAGTGTAGAACTAAGCTACTGTTCTGTTGATAAAGTAAAACGAGCCACCAGATATCTTACTGTAGATGATTGCACAAGATCTTCAACCAACCATCACTGACGTACTCAGACAACATTGAGACAGCATCATTTACTGCAAAATCATTGGTTCCAAAAGAATAACAAGTCAACCATAAATAGGGAGTAATCTTACATATAGAAAATCCATCTGCTCAAGTAAACTTGCATTTTCCTGAGAAGATGGCTAGGAATAGCCGCTTGAGATGAAAGAAAGGATTGAAGCTGGAAAATTCCAATAAATGCAGCCACGAAAAATAGGCAGGAATTAAAAGCACTATAATCTTCTGATGGACAATAAAGTCAATGCTTAATAAGAGATCCAATTAACTATTTGCCCAGATCACACGTAAAGCACTTCAATTAATGTTTGACTCTGTTATCATACAAGTCTTTCAATTAACGCAAATATTGATTAACTGTATATGTGCCTCCATTAAATAGTGCCTCAATTAAACTTTAGAATAAATTGGCAATGCATCAATTAATTGCAACATGATTTAAAACTGATTGCTTCCGGTATCAGTCAGATCTGGATGCACTGAAAAGGTAATTACTTAGTAGATGCAAATCAAACTAAAAGGCAGGAACAAATACATGATTTGATCAATTCTTAGAGTTTTACCTTTGTACATAGAGCTGATGACCAGTGTAAAGAATTAACAGTCTAAGAAGAGGTTGCACTTAGGACACAAGGGTAACATACACACGTACGGGAAAAAAAAAAAGAAAAAAGGAGGATCTCCATGTCAGTACAATAGAAGGATCTTCACCAAGTAAGCTGTCCAACAGATAATCAGTTGGTTGGTAACTGGTAGTCTGGTATAAATGTTTAGTAAGAAGGAAAACAAGGCAACTCAGAAACAGCTACGTATGCCACCAGGTGAAAGCACCTCAACAACTTCAAACAATTCAGCAAAGGAACATTTTACCATTCTTAGCCAATAGTAAAAGTTAAATTGGACAATCTTACCCTTCTTAGTCCACGATAGGGGAGCATGCTTTGACCACGTTTGACAATGGATATTGTTTTTGTTGAAGTTCCGAACTCAACCCAAAACCTAGCCATTTAGTTGAGGAAATCGTTTACATCTATAGAGGTGAAACTCCCACGAATTTCCAATATGGAACTAAACCACAACACCCCCTCGCGCTGAACCAACGGGTTGGGATGCAACATGGGTAGGGACAAGTGTCCACATACGGAGAGACGATCCAATGGATAAATCCTCTTTGATACCATGTTAATTTTCAAGAGAGAAACAGGCAGAGCATAAGAAGAAGAGATGGGAGAGGGAGCAACCGCAATCCCAAGAACAGACTTGCGGCCTCCCTAACCTGAGACTTTTTATTAATTAGGGTAGTTACAAACTAAAAGTTTCAAACAAGACAAATATACCCCTTAAAACAGAGACAAATATCAAAACTACACTAATAACTAACTAAAGAAAAGACAAAAGCAAGGGACTAAACTGCCCCTCTATAAACCACTGCTACACTCCCCTTCAAGACTCAAGCTGAGTATAGTTCTCTAGCATACTTAGCTTGCTGAAACTGAGCAGCGGATTGCCCTTTCGTAAAAATATCAGCAACCTGATCCTACGACTTCACATATGGCAGACAAATGTCTCCAGAATCCAGTTTTTCCCATTGGATCCTCAAACGTCGAAGATGCTTGTTGTCAGTCCTAAGTTTAATTGCTCCAATGAGATACTTTCTATTTCTGATATGCTTTCAGTACCCAATTGCTTTCTTCGACCTAGGAAGGCTCAGAAAACTGCAGATGAAGTGAAAGCTTGGTTTGGACACATCAATGGGGATCATCTTACACTTCTCAATGTCTATCATGCATAGAAGCAGCACAATGAATATCTTTCATGGTGCTATGAGAATTTCATCAATCGAAGAGACAGCTTGTATGCATCATGGCGAGGTTCAACCTCAAACTGTGCAATACAGATTTCAACAGTCACAATTAATATGTGAATATTTAGAAGGCTATGCTTTCTGGTTACGTTATCCTTCAACCGGTTTGGATTATAAACCCGAGTGGGTCATTTTCTAAGTTTTTAGTAGACGAGCCATAGGTGGCAGATGCGTTCCAAGGGTGTCAGCCTGGCCTAATGTGCTACGATTGTTTGTAACACGTCAGTACATCGTGATGTGATCTCAATGATACTCGTTGTTGCTATTCTAGGTAGTTTTCTGTGCACTTAAACTCCTATGGCTGCTGGTGCTACGTTCCTAGTGCAAGTTCCACTAGTGGGGTACCCTAGTACTTCGAGCACGTCACGACTGAGGGTGAGGTGGGGGATTGTCCTTGTGCTTTGAGCATGGCCAGTTTAGAGTCATTTTTTTAGGACCCCCCCCCCTCTATTTTAAGCTATATAGGCTAAGGGAAAAATGGTCAAAGGCAGTGTCTTATACAGATCACTTGTGTACACGAGGTTGGGGGAGAGAACATCATGGGGGAGTTATAGAGCCACGGTCCCCAACTAGTTCCACATTTTTCACTTGCCTCACTCTACGAAGTTCTGGAGCCTATTAGGGGTCGTTAGGCGTGGGATCGTGGCTTGGCCAAGCTGCGGTATTATTGTTAATGTTGAGTCCTCACATGCCACACTCCAAGTGTGTAGAGGTGGTTACACATGAGGCAGTAATTGGAAGGTGAGATACCAAGTGGCATGCCTGACTACGGGACTAGTGGTAGTGTTTTCCATATCGTTGAGGCAACTGTGTTGATCGGACCGGAAGTTGACTAGCACAAGTTGGGTAGTCTCGATCAGAGTGTAGTACCTTATCATTGGCTTTGAGTGTGCTTCATACTTGTTGTACGCTACTAGTTTGCTAGTTCATTTAATTATTCTTATCATAGTGTTACTTCATGCTCATTTTAATTTTACTGCCATGTTCATAATCTTTTATTATTTTATTATGTTTTGTTTTGGCTATGTGGTAAGATTGGAATATCTACTGAGCCTATGACTTCAGGAGGCGTACTCCCTACTTTTTAGATGCAAACTCATACACACAGCATCCACCATGATCTAGATAGTAGCTCGCGAAGGGGAAGTTTCTTGTACCAGCAATGGTCTTAGTGAGATTCCTTATGGTATGTATAGCGACCCTGGATATTTATGCCCAATAAGACTCCATATCCAAGTCCGCCTCCCGCGATCGGATCGAAGTTTTGCAAGAGATATCTCACACAAGTGTCCAGTAAGAATTTAAAAGACAATCACAAAAATATAAGATACAAGAAAGTACATGTTCTCATATTCATTTACAACAAATTACACTGTCTCAATACAATATTACATGTCCAAGAGAAAAGAACAACTACCTGAGGCATATCCCGAGGGAGCAAAGCTCACCCTAAACACAACTACCACTCAACTACTGGTGGTACAAGTCTGCCGCAATGCCGTTGTAAGCCAAACAGACGGCAAACCCTGAAAAGAACCGTAAGGGAGTGAGCCTCAACAAGTCATAGACTTAGCAGAGACCTCCCAAAAACACAACAAACCAGCAACTGAAAGAAGGAACCAAGTCCTCAACCCCCAAGGGTCTCACTAGCAGCACCAACTAACACACTACTGAAGAAAAACGTGCTAACAATAAACATAATTAAATTGAATTAAACATAAACATATTAGCTGACACAACTCATAGGAAACAAAGGAAGCAACAGGACTAGTGTAGAAATATCGGTCCACCACAGTAACAAACGAGTAAAACAAAAGCCACATAGGCCAACCACCAACGAAGAGTAACGGGACTAATCACAGGGTACCAGTCCACCACAATATCCACGATAACAAACACCTCGGAGAACTACCCATACAAAGGTACCAACACCACAAGTGAAAGGTCACACGATACAACCCCCATAGAAAACGATCCACCTCAACACCTGAAAAGGTTAGCACACTGTATGCCACAACAGCCAACAACCCACACAGGGTACAGGTACCTGAAACCACGAGGTACTACAACTAAACCACAAGTGCCACTGTGCCACCAACACGGCACACAACAAACGATCACGAACCACAACCAGTGAGTCACCACTCACAAGACAAAACCAATGGCAAAGAACGAGTCGGAAGGAACGACGCCACCACACGGGAACGAACTACTAGTTCATGACACCAGTATCCAACCCGGACAACACAGCACAAAAACTACCTCTCAATCTCGCAGTCAAGGACGAAAGATCCAACTCTGCTCCACAACCACACAGTAAAGCCAAAGAACAGTGGAGACTAACCAACATCGCATCTGCAGGCCACACCGCTGCAGGCCCATATCTGACACCTTTAGAGACTCTGGCCTGAGCTCTCTAAAGTGAGGCACTGGAAAATAGGACTAACTGGGGCCCAGTACGTCTACTGGTGTCCGTACCCCCAACCACGAGCGCGCTACAAGCGACCGAGTAAACCCACAACACACAAGTCGTTGCCCCACTATCGTCTATCCTTCAGTTGAACGTACAACTCAAACACAGGAGTGAGGGTGTCTAAGAAGACGATACAGACCTCGATGGTACACACAGTACCGGGACAAACCCCGAGCACAACAAACCACAACGTGCCTGGCTCACATAGAACCTGGGGTACCCGACTGAAGAGGCATTCCGGAATAGGCGCCAGACCACTATACTCGACAAACAAACAAGCCACGTCAATCATTTACCACATGCATAAAACTTATACCACGATACACATATCATAACTAGCTCGTCACTGGTCAGTGGTCACCACGTAACCTCCAAGCAACTACACACTATTATACACATGAACCACATTACCACATTATAGCCTTGCATGTCATTGGTCATCTCATAACCTCCATAGCAACGCACCTACATGCACATAAACCAAACATATGCATCACATAACCTTTATAACATAATTAGCATGATTAACATAATCATCATAACAAACACAACTCGATAACTAATCATAAACCAAACTATTAACCTAAACATGCTTTACTAACATGGAAACAACTTAAACACCTTAACAGCACCCTAGAAAACCAGGGCTAGGTCAACACAAGGCCCTCACTGCCCAACCACCACAGCACAACACAAACCTCAGAAGCTAAAACGCGACGGACACAGTCATCGCCTTCAAAATCGCGATGACCCCACTGGTCACGTTCGCAAGGAGGACGCGACAGCACCCAAGGCTGCAATATAATCGCGACAGCTTGATACATCGCCTTCAAGCCAAACAGTGTAATACTTAACAGTCGAAGTGTAAATCGCGACGGACCACATTGTCCCGTTTTCACCAATCGGAACAACCAAAGAGAAACGCGACGAACCACCCCGTCGTGTTCTCACTAAAACATGGCGATTCAAACCGTCGCCTTCTCAGGCGAACGACTGAACCCCCATCTCCTCCCAGAAAACCATTCCACAGACCGATTAAACTACCATTTCATTCATTAAAACATAAGAGACACCACTATACACTGCCATAGCATGGTTTGCAAAGCTCTAAACCATTTAAACAATTAAAAGCAAAGAGGGTAGTCTCCCTACCAACTCAAAGAACCCGCAGAACGCAAGAACCCGCAAGACTTATTGAAGGTTTAATAAAGTTTTTACTTGTAAATTTTCAGGTACATGATGTTACACCTCCCTTCACTTTTTTTTTTCCAAGGATCTAGCAAACTCACAGCTAATGAAAGAATGTGTAGCTCCTGAATCAAATAATACATATGCGGGTTTTGAGTTTACTAGTAATGTACCTTCAATAAGTCCGCCTTCTTGCGGAGATTCAGGTTCCACTTCCTGAATGGCTTGCAAACGTCCTTGCTTGGCTCGGGGATTCTGGTTCGCTGGTGCATTCTTTATCATAGGACAATCCGGAATCCGATGTTGAGTACTTCCACATCAGAGACAAGCACCCAACCTACGCCAACAGTTCTAAGTCTTATGTCCACTGAGGTGGCAATGCCGACACACATCCTTGTTTACGACTGGAGCTTTTCCTGCTTTCTTAGTGGACTGCTAAACCTTAGGGGCATTCCCCGACTCAAACTTCCTTTTTCGATCAGAAGAACTTTCACCAAACCTTCCTCTAATCTTCTCCACGGTATTGTTGGCAGCTTCCAACGCCAATGCTCTTTTAACCATCTCAGAATATGTGGTAATCAAGTGAGGTGTTAACTGTGTAATAAAATTCGGACGCAGACCGTTCATAAATCTCTTTGCTTTCAGTTTCTCTGTGGCTATTAGAAGAGGAGCATACTTAGACAATCGGGCAAACTGTGCCTCATACTCCGACACCGACATTCTGAGTTGCTTTAAACTAGCAAACTCATTAGCTTTCCTTTCCTGAACTACCTCGAAAAAATACTGATCGTTAAAGAATTCCACAAACTCCTCCCAACCAACCTGATTTGGGTCCTCTCAAGTAGACTCCACTATTTCCTACCAAGCTCGGGCATCACAATCTAACTGAAATGTTGCTAAGCGTATCTTTTCTTCCTCTGTACATCGGATCACTTTAAAGATTCTCTCAATATCCTTTAACCAATTCTCAGCCTCATCCGGATCCGTACTACCTGCAAATCTCAGAGGATCTAGACTTCGGAAATCTTTAAACAAACTTGTTCCATTGTAGCTGTTGTTCTTGGCCACAGTCCTCATTACCCGTGTCAAATCATACATCGAGCTTTCCATTTTCTTCTAATTTGCATCACTTCCTTCCATGATTAATTTGAACAAATATCTGAGACATCCAACAATGCATACATTAATACCACTATCAAACCATGCTTACATTTATCTCATACAAACTTCAATTTTCACATAACACACCACTTTTCATTAACTAGTCAAAATATTTACATTACATTAACATTCCTATGCTCATAAGCCGCATACTATTTACAACATTCCTAATAAGCCGAAATAATTACAACACATCAACATCTTTTAACCTCTCTCTTCATATATACATGTGACTTATATGTACAATCACTACTTAAGTAACAAAAAGAGAGGTTACAAAAAATGAGTTCCTCATTCTCTATCTAACTTCAAGTCTGAACAGCGGACTCCACAGACGACTGCTGACCTCCCCCAGGCCCATGGTACAGCTCCCTTGTTGCTTCGGAAAGCACTTTCCAATATCCTTCAACTTGATAGAGCAGCATGTCCTGTCCCAGCTTCAAGCTATCCAGATTACTCATGATCTGGGTCATGGTCTCCAAAGAGGCACGGGGATTTCCCGCCAGAAATGTGCCCGCGGTCAGGTTCAACACTTCTTCCTTTATCTGCACATGCACCTCCCTTTAGGCCTAAGAATACAATTCCACATCTTGGCGGAGCATTTCCATTGCTGCCACCAGTCGTTCCGGAGCATTCATGTCCATACTGTAGCAAATAACAAGTACCAACATAATTACAAAATCACTATTTCCTTTATAACTAATCCCAAGTTTCTACCCCAACTCACTGGTCATTCCCTAGGTTTATAGAACCTAAGACTCTGATACCAAATTATCTGTCACGTCCTAATAAAACTCTATTTATCGAAAATGACAGAAAACAGGCTCAAGAAATAGTACTTATGTTTTATTCGTCTAATATTCATACTGCGGAAGCTTAAATACATAATACTCCTCATCACTGTCTATAAGAGAAGCAAGGGAAAAAGAAAACTTATTTACAACTCATTACTACATTACTAAAGAAAAACAAAGTTGTTGAACTTCTGAGGACTGGTTGTCCCGCTCAGCACACTCCCCCCTTTAAGCATTACCCTCATCTGGATCACCTGAAATGGTAGGATTATGTGAGCTAACTAGCCTAGTAGGATTCAATTCTTCTAATCAAAAAAGATTAAGATATCCAAAGTTCAGGATAAGAAACCTGACTATTGTCAACACTGAATGTCAAAAATGATTGAACAAGCATGTCAACTAGACAATAAATATGGAACAGAAGTACTGAAATACGAATACATGGTCAAGGATTCACGAGAACGTTCATGTTCTGATTCAAATACATATTCACACATGAAAAGATAACATGATGACTAATCAAGTTTGTATTGATGCAATGCCAAGCATCCACAAATCCTTTATCGTTTTGTACGGCCACTAAACGAATTCAGGTGCTCCTCCTAAGACTGAACCAGCCCTATTTGCACAGGCATATATCTCATTTGAGTCCAGGGACCCAATAATTGTCATCACAAGTCATTCATAAGCAAATGTGGTACTTAAGTACTCAAAGCTCTCATATAACCAAAGTTTATGATTTAAGGTCAATAAATACAAGAGGTTGTAACCAAATAGGAACTAATTGTAGTTGGAGACTTCAAGGATAATCCAAAGTAGGATATGGAAAGCAATTGGATGATCTCTCTTAGTGACATAATGGTAGAAACCCAAGAGAATGAAGGAGGCAACTTGCTAGGCTAATAGCATGATGTATCAACAAGAGGTTGGTCAAGAACAGGTGCTGGAAAATTGGACAAGATAGTGTATGTTGACAGCCAGAAGGTGGTTGTCGACAGGTACAGATTTCCAGAACCACATTTCTGGAATCTGGACAGTACCTGTCGACAGGCCAAGGTTGGCTGTCGACAAGCCAGGTCCATCTGTCGACAGACAAGAGTTATCTGTCGACAGCTGCTGGTTTTTCTGAAGTTTTGGGTTCTGGAAGCTTGAGGCTTGTCGACAGGTGATTCCCAACTGTCGACAGTTGCAGGTTCAACTTGCAGAAGTGGATCTACAACCACTCTAAGGACCTGTTGAACCCTAAAAATATCGGGATTTAAGCAAACCCCGGGCGGCAAATTCGCCCGAGAAGCCACAAAAAAGTTCGGGAATAAACCACGGCCTCCCCACTCGAACACCTGAGATAAACGGATTCGAGTCCGCGTGTCGACCCGGAGTATGACGTTCAAAAGTCCCGTCAACAGTGGAAATACGCACCCCGGACAGCCGAAACTCGATGTCCGAACTCGGGTTCAAAATCGCGCCCGATGCGGACGGGTTCGGAAAAGTCAAATGCACGTGCCCTCCGAAAACGGAGTCAAACGCACGTGAAACGGGCAAAAACGCGCGTCGGATGCACATTGACGCGCGTGTGCACGTGCGTTGCACGTGCCCTGAACAAACAAACCAGAAATCTCAGATATATCCTGTGGGAAATGGCCAAGGGAGAGGGAGGCCCACGGCCAGCAGGGTGCACCCCCCGCCAGACCAAGCGGGGTGCACCCCCGCCAGACTAGCGGGGTGCACCCCCGCCGGACAAGGCGAGGTGCACCCCCGCCGGACCAGGCGGGGTGCACCCCCGCCAGACCAGCGGGGTGCACCCCCGCCGCCGGACCAGGCAGGGGTGCCACCCCCGCCAGACCAGGCAGAGGCCGCCCCCCGCCAGACCAGGCGAGAGCCAGACAGCCCCCCCCCCCCCCCCCGCCAGACCAGTCCACTGGTCTGGCGGGCCTGTCTACTAGCTTCCAGCCGGTTTGGCGGGCCTCCGGGCTACCGTGTGCGGGACCCACTGGTCCGGCGGGCGTGCACGTCGGCCCCCGCCAAACCACGGACCTCCGCCAAACCACTCGCCAAAAACCCCTATAAATAGAGGGGCAAGGCCTTCATTCGGCCCCCGACTTCGAGAGGTGAGAAGCTCTCGCGCGGAGACCCCCGCGTGAGGGATTTTTTTCTCCCCTACGCTGACAAGACGCTCTCGCGTCCCGGCGAAACTTGAGGCCCTCTGGCGCTCGAGAATTCTCTCACGCAGATCCTCAAGGGAAGTCCCCCTCCTTTGGGAGGGAGGGGACCTGTTTGTTCTCCGCATGAAGACCCAGTACAGGACCCGGATTGTGTAAAATTACACAAAGGCCCCTAGGGAGGGGAAGATTTGTGCATGCGTGTGAAATTGCACATATGCCTCGTACACGGGCCCAAACTTCTGTGAAATTGCACAAAGCCCCCGGGGATATAAAGTTTGTATGTGTACATCAAAAGTACACATGCTCCTGTCAGTCAGAAATTTGCAGGAATACCCCTGCTTCTGAGAAAACGGTAGAAATAGTCGGACAAAATTACAGAAATGTCCCCATGAAGGATAAAATTGCAAAAATATCCCCATGAAGGATAAAATTACAGAAGTACCCCCGCCGCCCGGAAAATTACAGATACGTCCTTGCGGCGCGGAAAATGGCAAAGATAGCCTAACGGTTCGCGCCTCTTGTCAACCCCGGTCGAGGAGAGAGGGGACTTCGTCTGAGAGAAGGAAAAAGGGAGAAAGCCCGCATCTCGGAGAGAGAAAGCCCTCGGCACTCCGCGATAGCTCCCAAGCCTCTTGGAGTTTCGTTCGAGCTCACCTGTGAAGCCCCGTCTGTTCCACAAGCTACGTCGGGCCATCCCGTGCACTGTTTGTGTCGAGCTACTGTAGGTCAATATGTTACACCCGGCATCTGACCTTTTGTGCATAAGTCCTCCAATGTTTTAAAATAAACATGTGTAGAGGCACTTCGTTTGACGGAGGCACAAATACCCTGCCGTCAACTCAAATACAAATACCATGATGTGTAAAAATCTGACGGAGGCACAAACACCTCGTCGTTGATGTCAATGTAACCGTCATGTTCTGTAAACGCCTGACGGAGGCACAAATACCTCGTCGCGTGAGTAAATGAAATGATGTATTATCTAAGCATCCGATGGAGGCATAAACACCTCGTCGTCGATGCGAATGTCATCATTACAATTTGTAAATGCCCAACGGAGGCACAAACACCCCGTTGCGGGCACAAATGTAAATGGCACAAATGCCCTTGAATAAATTGTGGAGATTTCTTCGTCATCTATTTCTTTTAAATTTCGGCATATGGTCTTTTAATAAACGTTACGCATCGAAGGTATTCGAGTGTTATACTCGATGTAAATGAAACACCGACTTCGGTCGGTGGAGAATGGTCCAGTACACGACCACTCCAATCGCCCTGAAAATACGAGCGCACGCGGAAAAAATGAAATGAAATATTCGAGGGTCCCGGGTTTTTACCCGGTACCCCTCGTAAAATAAATCTTTGTATGTTTCCCGTAAACAGTCTGGCACGCCCGCATCGAGATTAAAAAATATGAAGCCCCCGAGGCGAAAGCGTCGGAGGGGCCTCCAATTTAAAGGAGAAAGAAATTCCGCGTTCCAACAGAACCTTGTTAATGATTCCTATGAATCCAAACATGAATAACAACAACTAGAAGGATTTGTTTACAGCTCCATATACTACTTTACATGGAGGACAAAATTAAAGCATGGGAAACACAACCTACACATGGGTGGCCAGAAACTTAGAAAAACAAAGTACTTGAAGTACAACTCATCTAAACAATAGTTGCTTGCATCCAATAGGAAGATTTCTACAGATACACATACTAAAACATGATTACAGAGAATGGACACACAATTCAAAAGGTGTTTATGGAGTCAAAGACAAGTGTGTAAGGGTTTAAAACCTAAACAGAAGACTCTTTAGCACGATTAGGAGATAAGAACGAGAAAAGAAGAAAGGAATCCTACCTGACTGGAAAGAGTAAGGGTCCTTTTCCTCAACGTAAAAGTCTACAGTAGCAAGAGATGGAAGCAGCCACGGCGAGTGTAGGTGAAGAAGTGGTCACCAATAGGAGAAGCAGTAGCAGCTCAAGCATGCAGCAGCAATAGCCACGGCAAGCAGCTGCAACAGCTCCTGCAGCAACACACCAACAGCAAGGAGACTGGCAAGCACAACAGCAGCACAGCATGCAGCACGAGCAGGAAAGGCTTGCACAATGGGTGAAGGGGTGGTTTATATAACCCTCCAAATTTTCATGCATGTTGGCACGTTGGCTATACAGGTGTTGAGGTAAAAACCACTTTTACCCACCACAGCCACGTTTACCATGCAAGTTTCCCATGGTTACACCTATGGTGAAACGTGTAGGCAGTTAACTCATGGGATATGAGCTTACGTAGCCCATATACGTAAGCAAGAAAAATCCAAAAAAAATGGTTACCGTAATTGCGCAATAGTTCAGCTGGCCCATTAGACCCCATATTTATGTGTCCTAATGGTGTTCAATCAAGTTGAAATTTCAACCATAAGTTAATGGAAATGTTTTACAAATTATGGTGATTTTAGTTTAATTTTTATAATTTATTTTTCACCCAGTAAAAATTGTTCGAAAAATAGTTGTGTCGGCTTAATCTCGAAATCCGTACGTCAACAATTCCGGATATTTACATTTCTGATATCAACACATTTTTCTAGAAATTATGGTGTTCTCGAATTTTATTTTCGTTACAGAATTTCGGTGTCGCCCTGTCGGAGTGTGCACCTCTGAGTACGACACTGGAATAACATTTATTAATACAAATTAATCCTAAATTAAAGTTATTTACATCTCATGATAGTAGTTATATTTAACAATCAAAATCTTCATATTTTTCTAATTTTCAAATACATAAAAATTTTGGGGTATTACATATTCACCAATCAATAAGTGAATGGCACTAATCGGAATGGTATTCACCAATCGGAACGAGAATAACGCTAATCGGAATGGTGTTCACCAATCGGAACGAGAATAATACTAATCGAAATAATGTTCACTAATCAGAACGAGAATAACGCTAATCGAAATAGTGTTCACCAATCGAAATGCTTATAACACCAATCAGAATGCTTCAAGACAAGTGTTCACTAATTGGAAAGCTTATAACACCAAGCAGAATGCTTCAAGACAAGTGTTCACTAATCGGAAAGCTTATAACACCGATCGAAAGAATTTCAATTGTTTGTTAAGTAATCGGTGTAACTCTTAAACAGCAATCGATACAATGTTTTAACAGAAATCGATAGAAACCTTGAACATCAATCGTTATGATATTTTAATAGGAATCGATAGAATTCAAACTGTAATATTTAAATGGTGTTAAGTAATCAGAATGCAGATAGAATATAAATTTTGTGCACCAATCGGAATAGAATCTAATTGTAGTGGGATTTATTGTTATAACTCTAATCGTTGTAGATCTTGTTCTCTAATCAGTGTGGACTTAGAAAAATATATGAAGTACTTGACACTGAGATTTCGAGTACTTACTTTGGTGATCTTTAAAGCGATAAACTCACATTTATTTCTTGTTGACAAACTTAATGAAAATAATCACATAATTTTAGAGTGATATTCAGAATTATTGTTATCACCAAAATTCATATAGAAAAGGAGATAAAAGGGTTAACAGAAATAACTAAATGATCACTGAGTGGGGCCCTCAGCCACTCTTTTCAATCCTCACTAGCTGGATAAGCTGATGGGACTGACTATAGAACCTGCACCAACTTTTCTCTAACTCCCACCTGTCGGGTGCATGATGGCTTAATCGGATCGGGGTGCTGGGTCGGACCCAGCCAACCCCGATCCGAGTCGAGTCGGGTCGGAGGATCCGCCTGACTCCATGGGAGTCTGGCCGATCCAAGATTGGCCAAGTTAAAAAATGAAGAAAAATTGTGAAAATTGAAGAAAAAATCAAGAAAAATCAGAGAAATTTCTTTAAAATATATATATAAATTGCACATTTTGGGTATATCCATAGTCTAGTTGCACACATGTTCATATTAGAATTCAGAGCAACGATAATTATGATACCTTACTTACCTGAACATCATTAAGATATTACATGTAAATAAGGAAGTACCCCCCATTTGAATCCAATAGAAATATCAAAAAAATCATATCTCTTACAAATAAAAAGTCAACTCTCCCATCTAAGAAGAAAATCGTAATTTCAGTGGTTCCATCAAAATAATGACTTTCTAATCTTTCATAATTTGGCATATCTAAAAATTTCATAATTTAAATAAATCCAATAGAATACTAAAAATCTAAAGTTCGGTAAAAAAGTCAAACGTGTATATGACTTCTCCAAGGGAGCCATTCTCCTACTAACAACACTTCGTCTGCTTGAGACCTCTCAGGATTTGGTCAAACCTAAACTATCATCACCCAAACTCATGAGAATTGTCACTTTCTAGTTTCTTTTCAATTAAAAAGTGAAAAATCTCATGAGTTTAGGTGATGATAGTTTATGTTTGACCAAATCCTGAGAGGTCTCAAGTAGACTAAGTGCTGCCAGTAGGAGACTGGCTCCCTTGGAGAAGTCATATGTATGTTTGACTTTTTTTACCGAACTTTATATTTTTAGTATTCTATTTGGTTTATTTGAATTATAAACTTTTTAGATATGTTAAATTATAAAAGATTAGAAAGTCGTTATTTTGATGGAACCACCGAAATCGCGATTTTCTTCTTGGATGGGAGAGTTGACTTTTTATTTGTAAGAGATACGATTTTTTTGATATTTTTATTGGATTCAAATGGAGGGTACTTACCTTATTTACATGTAATATCTTAAGTAAATGAAACTACATGTAAATAAGGTAAGTGGAGGGGATCAGACGTAGTTAAGGTAATCTGAGGAAATCGGCCTACATTAGATGGAATCGGGGTGGAGCACTAAGAGTCGGGCTGAGTCGGCCCGACTCCACCCTGATTCCACCTTATACTGCAGGTGGGTGGTTGCCCCCCCCCCCCCAAATCGGGTCGCCATAGGCCGATTCTGCTCCAACTCGGCAGACTCCGCTCCGAGTCGGCCGATTTTGCCATCCATGGTCGGGTGAGCAAGTATGATGGGTGAGTGGGGATGCAATCCCCCTTCTTCAACTCCCACTAGCTAGGCAAGTGGGTGGGGTACGAAACAATGGCCCATGACCTCTTCTTTTCTTCGTTTATGTTGTGATTTAATCCCATATTGGAAATCAATGAGAGTTTCACCTCTATATATATGGAGGATTCCCTCAACTCAATGGCTAGGTTTTAGGTTAGAGTTCGGACTTTCAACACTCCACGAGTTTGGTGGTCCTATGGAGGAGGAGGAGGGGGTCTGTACTACCCCCACCAATTGAACAACGATGGGTTAGTGTGAAGGCCACAAATGGGCCTCTCCCTCCCCACACCAGATGACCCAATTGGTGGGTTTGGTTTGAGATTGTGCCCTTCCCTCCTATGCTTTTCCACTCTAAAAACATCCACCAGACCCCTCTTCTCTTCTTTTTCTATTCCAAGTGGTGTGCTCTTTAGCTTCCACTTGAAGAGAAGACTGATGGAGGAAGATGCTTTAACTTGCATTTTGAAAGGGATTTGGACTGCTGGAGGAAAACTTGACCGTTGGAAACTTGTGTGGCAGTTTCTTCCGCTTTTTCAGCACCGTTTTCATTCCCTTTGATCATGATCATCTTCAGACACCTAGTGCTGTTTCTTCTTGCCCCAGGAGTTTGACTGGATCTTTCTTTGGGAATTTCTGAGTTTAAGGTCCACTACTCTCGTCCTTCCGCGACTGGACTTTCATAGTCAACACTGCTTTGGATTGTTGGCTTTTTCTAGGGCATCAGAACATGCCTGGGATATTGACAGGCAATTTATTTGTCATGTCAAGATATCCCAAGGATGATCTAAGTGTTTATAGGCATTCTTTTCACACATCCTGATTCATGTACACTAGAAAATATTGTCTGCAATTCTGTGTTATATAAAAAAAGCTCTTCTAAGGTTCAACACTAACTTACCACACCATCAATGGTCTTGTTTATGTAGAAATAATGGGACAGGTGACTGGTGACATGGAAAGAGATTTTTCTATGTCAGCAGAAGCAGAAACGCTGCACTTATGGCATAGTCGAACACCTACCCGTTCATGTGTGCAGGCAGGAATGCTATTTTGCCAATCCAATAATCTGGGATGAAATACATTGTTCTTGTTTCATAAACATGTTTTGTACGAAATATGTTTCACACTCCAATCAGTTGATGAAAACAAAAAGAAAGAGGAGGTGTCCTTGTGTGATGGTGGCATGTGCAGCAAGCCATATTGGACTAAACTAAAGGTGAGGCATCTTTCCCCGAGGAAAGTTGTGAGTAGAAGCACCCACCCCAGACTAACAGTAGTCCTACCATGCATTCTGTTGTTGGCCTGAGAATTGGGGAAGGCATGTTATGAGGGACAACCGTGTATACGTTAATTCTGAACATATGAAAGGGAAAAGAATATAGCAGGGAGAAGGGAAAAGCCGCTGGTGCATGTTGGGCTGTCTCAATGCACTGCATAGGCTTGCTGGCAAGCAGGGTAGAAAAAAACAACAATAAAACAATGCAATAGAGAAATTGTAGGGAGATAAGTTGTAACGACCCGACCTCCCGGACCCCCGCCAGGGACCCCGAAGGTCGCGCCCACCCACGGATCCGAAGATCCGGAAGGGTTAGAATTTAGTCCAGTGAGATAAGCAATGAATTCAAATAACTATAACAAGAAAATTCGTACATTAATAAAGAAAATATGTACAACATGTCCCAAATAAAAGTATAGGTACAGAAAGAAAGGTGCAGTCCTTAAGGGGCATACCCCGAGGACTTGCAAAAAGGCCACTCTCAACTCACGATATAAGCGCTCACACTCACAACTCACACTGCTGGAAATGCACGGCGAACAAGCCGCCACCACCACCGTCCGGCAACGAACTCCTGCGACAGTGAGTCCCTACCTGAAGAGAGTAAGGGGGGATGAGCCTCGCGAACAAGGCTCAGTAGGGATAACCAGTCCCTTACCAGCCAGAGAAGCAGGAACTCCAACAGAAGCGGAAGCAAAACTACTCTACAAAGCAGTAAAGCGAGAAACGCCTACCACAGAGTACTACAAAGCAACGGAACAAAGTAAACACCACGACCCACAACCAGGGTCGGGCCAAACACGACTCCCGCAGAACCAGCGGAGTCAACACAATGCGGAAGCAACACCTCGGCACGCACCCGCCAAGACAAAGAAGCTCACGAAACACCGAAGCAACCACGTGAGACCAGAGTCTCACGACACAAGCACCCAACATCCGAGACCTCCACGAGGTCGGGAAGGAATAACCAGGTGTCACCACGAGAGACACCGAGCAACCATGTGAGAAACAACGTCTCACCATAGGCACGGCCATCTCAGACCTCCATAAGGTCGAGAGCCCACAAGCAGAACCACCCTGCACCGCGGACACGCCACAAGGTCAGGGAACTACACACTCCGGTGCCACCACGGACGGCACCAAGGAACGGGTTACCGAACCAACGATCGGGTGTCTACACAAGACACCCCGAGAGAACCCGCAAAGCGGAAACCACTAAACACGGCCCACAAGGCCAATCCAACAGAGCCCATAGAAACTAGACACAGCCAAGCTACAACCACCGTGCAGGTTAGGGCAACGAGAACACATTCTCGGAAACAGCGTGAGAAACACCGTCACAACAAGAGCAACCAAGCCACTGCCAGAGGCAGCTAAGAGGAGGACACACCGTCCACACCCCGCTGACTCCTGCCTACAACCTCCTCGGTAGAGTGAGGCTAGCGAGTCACAGCAAGAACAACCACAACCACCGCAGCCCGGCCGAGCTGCGGCCCCACGCCTAACCTCCCTACGCGGCTCCGGAACTAACGCAGAGCGAGGCAGTGAGAAGGACTAGCTGGTCCGTACCGGAAGAGCGCCTCAACCACCTCGGCGATCTAGACCCAGCTAAGAGAGCTCTACAAACGACTCTACGCCACTATCCCCACCGTTTTCCCCTTCTGCTCCAAGTCCGTGACTTGAGCACGCCCGCCGCCCGAAGAACTCCCTCTAACAGACGCGCGGGGCTGGGGGTCCCAGGTAACGGTAACAACCTGTCTCACGGACAAGCCCTCAAGTGCCTAGCACCGGGCAAAAAGAGAACTGGCGAGGCAACCACCACAGAAAACGGCACAGCTGACTTGTAACCAAGACAAGCCCAGTAGGCACGCACAGCACCCCTTCCGAAAACCCCCAGAAGGGCCGTCGGCCAACGCCGACACACACGGCACGACCCGAGAAACCGGAACACCACCAAACAGAACAGAAACCATCGCTCTTCTAATAATCGATTGACCGACAGACAATCGATTATTAGACAGACGCGAGCCTCCTAGCACCGCCGCTAGGACACGGCCACGAAGGTGTCACCTTCGGTCACTGAACGCAGAGAGGCAACCTGCCGCGTTCCCAACCAGAAGGTCCTAAGGGCAACCCTGCCCTGGGACACACGCCGACACGCCAACGAGGCCACAGAAACACCCGAGACAGGGCAACCGCGACAAGCGCCAAGTCGCGACAGGGAAGCGAGTCGCGACAAAAGCCTTGTTGCGACCGGAAACCGGGTCGCGACACGACCCTTATCGCGACGGCCAACCGCGCCGCGATAAGGTCGCGTCTGACCGGGGCGACGCCTCCTCGGATGTCGCGACGCGCACCACCGTCGCGACATCAGCCGGGAGGCAGACCGTCGGGATGCTACATCCCGGGGTCGCCCACACACTACAATCATGCACACAACGGGGAGGGGAGCATGGGGTAAGTTGTAAAAGCATGCATTCACACATGAGGGCTCCCAATCGCCCAGAATGGAAAGAGCACAAGAAATCCCTACACATTTTAAGAACCGAACCCCCAAAGGGGTCTTCACAAAGCCACGACCGCCTCCTCCTCGCTCCTCACCGCTCCGCCGCTCCACCACGAGCCACCGGCGTCACCACCACGCCCGATCCGCCGGAGAAGGACGAGGGGGAAACCTCTCCACCTCGGAGCGGAAGAAAAGAGAAAGGAGAAAGAAAAAGGGGAAAAGGGGAAGTCGGCCAAGGCTTTTAGCCTCTGGCCCCCAGAACGCGACGGGGCGGGGCGGGGCGTCACGTTACCAACCTCAACGCGATGGCCGCCCACACCGCGACCAGAACGCGCCCCCAAGGGACGCCGCGACAACCTGACAAGTCAGTCTGCCACGCCTGCCACTCTGACAGGCGGCAGACGACCAAAAAGCGGAAAGCAGTCGCGACCCGTTGACCGGGCGCGACAAGAACGCGACGCAGGCACTGATCGCAACACGGATGACTGTCGCGACGGCTAGCTCCGTTGCGACACTAACGCGTCGCCAAGGCCGGACGCGTTAGTGGCCAGTCATTCCACACACAAACGGAAAGCCAGAAAGCCCGAGATGTTACATAAGTGGATAGGAAGTCTGGAAAAGGGGAAAGAAAGAAGCAGAAGGGTAGGCGGTGATAGTATGGGGTTGTTTATTTGAATTATAGAATTTTAATTACACTAAATTATGAGGGATTAAAAAGTCGGCATTTTGATGGAATCACTAAAATCATGATCTTCTTCTTCGATCGGAGAGTTGACTTTTTAGGTAAGAGATATGATTTTTCTGATATTTTTATTGAATTCAAATGAGGAGTACTTCTTTATTTACACGTAATATCTTAAATATTTACTTAAATGATATTCAGGAAAATACGGTACTGAACCATGCATCATAGGACTTAGATCACCCAAAACATCATAGGGCCCTAGGGTGCCTAGCCCGCCTAGGCATCGCCTGGGGAGGCCTTTCTGGGTCTTTCCGCCTAGGCGCCGCCTAAGCAGGCACCTTAACAACTATGATTTTAAACATAATGGACCATCTTTTAATTGGCCACCATTAAAAAAGCTCGCACATGGTTCACCTGATCCATGCCACACCTTGATGTGGGATAGTAAGCAAGCACATCAATATCACGTGAACTGCTAAAACTAGCAAAACCCAGCCATGCTATTCATTCAGAGTCGCAAAGGTCTTTGATCTAAATGAGGTGCAAACTAACGATATATACGATCAATGGTAGACTTCATAGTTAGAAAGCCACCAATGTAAGTAGGGTACATCTGACTAGGTTAGAGATGCATCAGATAAGAAAATATACATAGTTATTTTTATTTCTATTGACAAGCCAGTGGGGAAAAGGTAATCAGAGGAAACAGCCCCAAAATCATTAATTTCATCAGTATTTATGTTTTTGGAGGTGGCAATGCCACATTTCATTCTCATCCATTCTGTAATCATATTAGAAAAAGGCAGACAGAAAGTATGACCAATTAAGTTCTTTTTCTAGGATCACGAAATTCATCAGAAATACTGGGCCTGACCTGTGTCCAGTTCTTCTCTAGCAGCGTAATTTTTGTCCAACGTTGACAGTGTCCCTTTGAGGTTGCTTATCTGCAATATACCAAGAAATGTTTTGTGAACTTTTAGATGGTAGAGTAAAGGAAACTCAAAAGGTCTCTGGTTTGTCTAAAGTCAACACAATGTCTCCTCTTGAAGTACAATAACTAGAAGTGGGAAACCACAGGGATGGCACAGAGAAGGGCATCATAACCAAATAAAAGAGTCAATCACTAGCTAACTTCTATGTAAAATGAATCCCTATGAAAAGAAAAGTCTGATAATCCATCTACAAACAGCACTCAAATGTAACCTTACATGTGAAATAGAGTTGCTTCTGAGATGATTATTTAATTCATCCAAGTGAGAACAAAAAAGAAGGAAACAAGAAGAAAAAAGAAGGAAATATGCATCTTAAACAAGCAGTAGAACACCCTTTGATCCTCAATAATCAAAATTGTACCAAAACAAGCATTAGGAACCACTCTTTGAATATCTTTTCTGGTGGCAAGTTCCCACATTACAATGAATGGCAATATATAGCTTTTTAAACAATTACCACAAAATTCAGTATGTGAGATGACAAATTATAGACTACATAGATGCTCAGTCACCATTGCAAGATGAGTAAAATGCATTGTTTGAAAGTACATATAGAACCATCTGTATTTGCATTTTAACTATCTAGACTGATGGTGACAGAAATCTTTGGAACCTTAAAACGTAGGCTAATGTTCAAACAAAGTTGAAAACCCCATATTTTCATGCTTTTAACTTAAACTTTACACAAGAACATGAGATCTACTAAGTTGCAATGAGGATACAGCAATTTCCCATACATTTGTCAGTCTAAGTGGTATATCATTATTTGATTCAAAGAATCATTGCATCTTAATTGAAAAAGAAAATGTTTTTCAGTAATAAACTTGGTTCCACTTCCTACTTACTGTTGAACTATTTTTCTCTGTAATCTAAATTGTGTTGATGAATCTGCTACTTGTATATATCATGAGAATGTTGATAA
Source organism: Colocasia esculenta (assembly GCA_014218235.1). Lineage (NCBI taxonomy): Eukaryota > Viridiplantae > Streptophyta > Magnoliopsida > Alismatales > Araceae > Colocasia > Colocasia esculenta. The sequence goes on from CM024766.1 coordinate 22,899,651, forward strand.
ACGATCAAATGATGGGTAAAAATGAAATTATACAAAATTGCCCCAAATTATGTACTGCAAGGTTAGATGCTATGCACCTCAAATGCATGATATTCTAAGACAGAGGCACACCTTACAACATAACCATGCTAAAACTTTTGAGTCATCAAGTCGGAAGAACTTTGAAGACCCAATTCCTGCAGATAAGAGCACCAAGGATTAAATTGGAGATTCAGGAGTTTATCCCATAAAGTCAAAACAGACAGTAGAGTCTTCAATGATATAAGAGAATTTGAAATGAGTACGAAAAACAGAACTAGGAAGATCATTCTCATCATGAAGTTGGCTTCTATCATAAATCTGGGGTCCACTGGGACACTGTATAGGTTGAAGTGAACTCCATGCTTGAAAAGTATACCACATAAAGCTGAGACTATGAGTATCAAATTTAATTGTCTTCAATAGAGAAGGTGAGTAGCTAGGAATCATGTATACAAGCTTATTTTGTCATAATGAGGAAATGACTCAACCATCAGACAGTTTAAGCCGCCTGGGAGCCACATTATGGCACTAAATCATGTTCCCTCAAAGAATGGATCAATATTGGTGGCCCCTTCAAGGTGTTACAAGGGTCCTTCATCAGCAATTTATTGCAGGAACCTTGGCACTCTTATTCGATATCATGACCTTGACCATTACCATAGAAATTTCCCCATCAGTGATTGACAGGCAGGTCCTAAAAATAACCTAAGACAACCACCACAGTTAGGTAGGCGCCACACTTGCAGTTAATAATATTACTATTTTTTTTCTAGGTTTGTTGGGGGGGGAGGGGGGGGCAGCCACCTGCAACTACATACTCACTACTTGTCATGATGATTGTTGGATTTGGTTAAAGAGGAACATGTATACCACTTCTGTTTAGATGCTCTCTTTGACACACATTTAGTTGGGAAAGATAAAAGGTTCTAGGACTCATCAGTGGCAAATGATAAAGTACAGGAAAATGATGTAATACTGGGAAATATAAATTGTAAGTTCAACTTTGAATTAACAATTAAAGAATTGTTTGGATAAGGATGGAATTGACCATACACTTTCCGACAGTTGACCTGATTCATAATTGTTAAGGTTTAGTCCCACATCAAATAATATGTGGGGTGCCTTCCCTGCTTACTAGTAAGGGATTCCCTCAACCTAAATGCCTAGGTTTTGGGAACGGGCCTTTAACATAGTATTAGAGTTGGGATTTCCTCGTTGGGCTACCCCCACCAGATCAATTGCACCAGTTATATCATAATCATTCAGTTCAGCACCAAAGGGGTGTTAAAGTTTAGTCCCACATCAGATAATCTATGGGTGCCTTCTCTCTTTTTTAGTAAAGGATTACCTAAACCCAGTGCCTAGGTTTTGGATTAGAGTTCTGGCCTTTAACATGTGTGGGAACGCAGAAAAGACATACGGCGCAAGAAGCCTCAATTTATTTATTGCATACATATATTATCCATTTTTGTAGGAAAAATATATGGATGCATATATATCTATGCATGGGCGTGCCAGACTGTTTAAAATAAACAGACAAAGTTTGATATTTATGAGGTGCATCAGGTATAGACCCTAAGCCCTCGAACATTTATATGTATATGTATTCCGCGTGCGTCCGTTTTATCAGGCGAATGGGGTGGTTGTGTACTGGACCATTCCCCACCGACCGGAGTCGATGTTTTATTTACATCGAGTAAAAACTCGAAGACCTTCGACACAATACATTTGTTAAAAGACATTGCCGAAAATTAAGAGGTTATAGATGGTATTTTGGACATCCACAATTATCCTCAAATATTTTCATCATATTCGCATTTACATACTTAATGGGGTGTATGTGCCTCCATTAAGCGTTTACAAAGACAACGTCATGCCTTCACGTATGTGTTATTTTAAAACACGGAAGAACTTATTTACAACAGGAGCATGGTCAATATATAGACCTATAGTGCTTTCTTTTCACCAACGGTCTTTTCACCAGAGCACGGGCGAAGAATCGTCGTTGCACGGAGGACAAGAGAACAACAGAGGTACTCTCCAACCTCTCTTCTCCAAAAGCTCTTCCTCAGAATATTTTGCCTTGGATTCGAATTCGCAGTCTCCCCAAAAGAGCTTTTCTTTGTATGTGTCTTCTTCGAACCCGTTTATCTCAGGTGTTCGAGGTAAACAAACCCGAGATTTTTCGGTCATATCTCGACCTCTCGGGGCTGTTTGGTCGTATTTTGACCTCCCAGGGCTTTTCTGGCCATATATCGTCATGTCTAAAGGGTTTCTTCCATTATTTGACAATCTCAAGATTTGGAGTGGCCTGCCAGCAGCTGGGCCCAAGAGAGCGTACGTCATTTCATAGAAGCGGCGTGGGTCCCGCTCCACTGGGCCATGCAATGACACGAACCAGGCCTTTCAGTCATTTCTTGACTTTTCCGAGCAGTTCTGGGTATTTCCGTCATTGATTGACTTTTCCGGATGCTCTTTCCATTTTCTCAGCTTGCTTGGACTTCTCTGCCATTTATTGACATTTTTCGAGAAGTCCCAATGTGTTCAGCATCAAGTCACACCCAGGAGAGCGCACACTACTTCATAGAAGTGGCGTGGATCCCGCTCCACTAGGTTGGACAAAAGACGTGAACCTTCAGCCTATTTTTTTGCCATTTTCTCCGTCACAGGGATGTATCTGCAATTTTTCTGGACAACAGGGGTATTCCTGCAATTTTCTCCATCACAGGGATACTTCTGTAATTTTCTCAAAAGCCCGCAATCTTTTGGATAGCAGGGGTATCCCTATAATTTTTGGATAGCAGGGGTATTCCTGTAATTTTTCCATGGACTGGGCATATGTGTAATTCAATACACACATGCACAAACTTTACATCCTCAGGGGCCTTTGTGTAATTTTACACAAACTCATGCCCATATGGAGGTCTTCATATTTTGAAGAACAAACATCCCCATAGGGAGCTTCATCTCGCCACACCTTCCAAAAGACCAAAGTCCTCTTCTAGCCCAAAAGGTCCTCTTTAAGCCCCATCCTTGGCTTCCTATTTATAGGAGCTCAAAAGATTTAGTATTTGACCATGACTAGATCTCCTTGCTTAAATGCTCTGGGTTTTGCCAACTTGTCGAATGTACGAGCCATTCTAGCTTGATATGCTTGGAGGCATTTATATACTTCGAGTCGTTTTCCTTCTAAATTGGAAAGCTCCTCGAGTCTCCTTTCTGTTTGATTTTGTTCTTGATCTTAAAGTCCAACTTGCATTGCCACCCGATAGGATACCATTTCAATTTCTATGGGTATCATAGCCTCAGCTCCATATACCAAGGAGAAAGGCAAATAACCAGTAGGGGTCTTGTATACGGTTCAGTAAGCCCATAGAGCTTCATAAACTTTTTCTCCCCATTCACGCTTTCGACTACCGACAACTTTAACAAGCAGCTTGCAGAGTGTTTTGTTGAAGGCTTCTACTAGTCCATTAACTTGTGTATTATAGACTGATGACGTCCTCCAATCAATATGAAATTTAGCTGCCAAGGCACATATTGTTTTGTTTCGAAGTGGTGTCCCATTATTAGACATGATTCTGTGAGGGGTACCAAATCTGTATATTATATTTTGCTTGACAAATCTAGCAACGGCTTCTCCTGTTACTTCCCGCAATGGAATAGCTTTTAGCCCATCGAGAAAAATAATTTGTAGCAACCAATATGAATTTGTGGCCTTGGGATGAGGGTGGGAATGGTCCCACAATATCCATTTCCCATTCTGCAAAAGGCCAAGTTGGCGCTGTCAGATGTAATGTATTTGGTGACTTCCTAGGCACAGGGCTGAAAGCCTGACATTGATGGCATGTACGGGCATATTAGATGCAGTCCGCACCTTTTAATTTGATATTGATTTTCATCTTTTCACTTGTCTGATGTGCACCACACAATCCAGAGTGAACTTCTTGCATGATAGTTTTGGCTTCTTTCGGGGACATGCATCTGAGAAGAATTGGTCCTTCCTTTTCATGGACCAATCTATATAATTGATCTCCTATTAGCTGGTATGATGTAACCCTACACAGGAGCTGAACTTTTTGGGCTCGATCAGAAGGTCAGCCTTTCTTGATTTTGATAATCGGCTCACGCCAATCTTCAGGTTGAATTACTGCACTTTCTTCTGTGTTATTTACTTTCATAATTACAAGATTGGACTCACTGTCGAGAACACTTGGCATGAGTCTTCTATGCCAGACCATTATGTCCAATTCTCCTTCGGGAGGTAGTTTTATGGCAGAGGCCAACTTGGCCAAAGCATCCGCTTGTGAATTTTCACTTCTCGGCACATGGGTTATGTCAAAGAAGTGAAAATTTTCTTTGAGTTCCATAACCGTAGCATGGTATGGAACCAATTGTTGTTTTCGGACTTCATACTGGCCCAAAACTTGTCAGATGACCAGCTGTGAGTCACCATAAACTTGTATGCTTTTAACACCCATTTCGAGAGCCAGTCGGAGCCCAATGATCAGAGCCTCGTACTCGGCTTCATTGTTGGTTAATGGCTTCATAAGAGCACAATAATTATATAAGATTCCTCCTTGTAGACTGACAAGGACGATGCTTGCTCTAGTAGTAAGGCTGACGAAACCATCTGTAAAATGGAGTGTCCGAGAAGCTCCATTAAAATGTAATTCCCAAGAAGGTATTTCAATTACGATGACTTCTTCGGGTCTTGAGTTTTCTTCAACTTGATTCTCCCTTTCATTTATGGGGGAGAGAGATTCTTCTTCTGGAAGTTCAATAGACAAGGGTGAATCCTCTAGCACTGGATGTACGGCCAGGAATTCAGCCAAGCCTTGCCCTTTGATTGCCCTTCATGGGATATAAGTGATATCGAACTCCATGAGAAGTAAGGCTCATTTCCCAAGCCTTCTTGACAACACGGGTTGCCTTAGTAGATATTTGAGAGGATCATATTTGGAGATGAGTTTAACTTCATAGGCTAGCAGGTAATGCCTTAATTTCTTGACGGTGAATACCAGTGCTAGGCAAACTTTCTCCATTGGAGCATTTCAGAGTTCTGGACCAATCAACTTTCTGCTAAGATAGTACAGAGGTTGCTCCTTGCCTTCTTCATTTGTTTGTGCTAGGGCACCTAAAGAGGCGTCCATAGCTGCAACCATGGCAATTATATAATATGTCAGATGTTCCTGAGGTGACCCATGTTCATCAAACTTTTGTAGTTTGGGACTTTAGGGCACTCAGGTGGTACCTTCTTGAGTTGATGATGCATGGGATACGGGACAGTGTATAAGTCCATAACACGAATCCCTTCGCCTTGTTGAGCAAATTTGTCTTCAACAATCTTTTCAATGATATGCCTTTGTATGGCGATATCTTGCATTGTCCCCATTTGAGGGGATATGATATTGGACGGATCGGTGATCACTTGACCCATAGCTTCAGGAAGAGGGCCACTTATGGAAGCCGTCTGATGATTTGTCGGGGCGGACCCATCCAGATGTTGGCTTTGTTGTTGATTTTGAGTAGAGACTGACTCCACAGATTGTCGAAGGCTAGTGGTAGCTAGTCGCTTCATTTCATGCAGAAGTGTGGCCATTTCAGAGTGTCACTACTGCATGAATTGATATTTGTCACCATCTGACATTGCCTGGAAATTCTCCTTTGTGAGTAAGTTGATGACGGGATCAGTGATTGACACAGGAAGTCTGCCTTCCCCATCTTGAGCAATTTCTTCCTCAAAGAAAGGGATTTGAATTCCTTCATGTTGGGATTCAACATGAAGAGGAGTTTAACCAGACGTCCCTACCTGCCCGCCAGGGGGTGCCTGATGATTTCTTCTGGCAAATTGTCTGGTATTGCGATGAGTAGCATCAGTAGGAATATTTGGATTGGCCTCCGCAGTTTGTTCTATCGGTTCGCCAGAGTCCTTCCCATAGGCATAGCACGAGAAGATCTTGAGCATGGGTTTCTCTCCCGCTACCCAGGCAACTCCCCGTCTTTTTGACGAGCAGGTACCGAAGACTGAGATCCGTGTTATACGGTCGAGGACCGATACGCGAGATTTGAGTTGTTGAGCAGGATTTGCTTTGACTACCCAGATATTCTCCGGGTCTTGAGGGACATAATTTGATTTTCTGTACACCCCTTTTCTTTTTTGTCTGTTGAGGTGCTTGGATTCAGCATGTTGAAGAGAAGTGCATTTGGTGTCACTCCTCCTTCTAACCACCTTGGATCAAGGATGGCAGAGTCGGGTCGGCTGGGTGAGTCGGACCCAGCCGACCCCGACTCGGGTCGAGTCGGATCCGTGGATCCGGCCGACTCTAATAGAGTCTGGCCGACCCTGGATCGGCCAGATTTAAAAATTGTTAAAAAATTGGGAAAAAATTCAGGAAAAATCCGGAAAATTAGCAAAAATCAAAGAAAAATTATTTTAAAATATATAATAATAGAACATTTTGGGTATATCCATAGTCTAGTTGTACATATGTTCATATTACAATACAGAGCAACGGCAACTATGATACCTTATTTACCTGAATATCATTTAAGTAAATGTTTCATTTACTTAAGATATTACATGTAAATAAGGAAATACCCCCCATTTGAATCTAATAAAAATATCAAAAAAATCATATCTCTTACCAATAAAAAGTCAACTCTCCCATCGAAGAAGAAAATCGCGATTTCGGTGATTTTAGCGAAATGTTAACTTTCTAATCTCTCATAATTTGGCCTATCTAAAAATTTGATAATTCAAATAAACCATATGGAATACTAAAAATCCAAAGTCCGGTAAAAAAAAGTCAAACATGCATATGACTTCTCCAAGGGAGCCACTCTCCTACTGACAGCACTTAGTCTGCTTGAGACCTCTCAAAATTTGGTCAAACCTAAACTATCACCACTCAAACTCATGAGAATTGTCACTTTTAATTGAAAAGAAACTAGAAAGTGACAATTCTCATGAGTTTGAGTGGTGATAGTTTAGGTGTGACCAAATTTTGAGAGGTTTCAAACTCATGAGAATTGTCACTTTTTAATTGAAAAGAAACTAGAAAGTGACAATTCTCATGAGTTTGAGTGATGATAGTTTAGGTGTGACCAAATTTTGAGAGGTTTCAAGCAGACTTACTATTAGTAGGAGAGTGGCTCCCTTGGAGAAGTCATATGCACGTTTGACTTTTTTTACCGGACTTTGGATTTTAGTGTTCCATATGGTTTATTTGAATTATCAAATTTTTAGATATGCCAAATTATGAGAGATTAGAAAATTAGCATTTCGCTAAAATCACCGAAATCGCGATTTTCTTCTTCGATGGGAGAGTTGACTTTTTATTAGTAAGAGATATGATTGTTTTGATATTTTTATTGGATTCAAATGGGGGGTACTTCCTTATTTACATGTAATATCTTAAATAAATGAAACATTTACTTAAATGATATTCAGGTAAATACGGTAACTGGAGGGGATCAAGCGTATTGAAGGTAACCTGAGGGAATCGGCTTACACCAGATGGTATAAGGTGGAATCGGGGTGGAGTCGGCCTGAGTCGGGCTGAGTCGGCCCGACTCCACCCGATTTCGACCGACCCACCCCGATTCCACCTAGCCCCATGGGTGGGTCGCTGTTCCCTGTTGGGACAGAAAATATTTATATGTGTATATGTTGGATGCTTGTTAAGAGGAGTACCAATGCTCCCTTATATAGTGGTCCAACAAGCCGAGTAGGTGGCAGTCACATGTAGGTAAGTAACCAGTTAGTTAGCTTGAGGCAAGGAGGATGGCTACCTAACCAGGAGTCGGTAACTACCGGTAAAATGTTGACTTCACCTAACCGGTTTAACGGCCTGATTAGGGGGACAAGGTGGTTATGATTACGGTAACCCCAAGGTTACTTAAAGTCATGACTTAATCCAAGTTTCTGGTTGAAAGTCGTTCAAGCTCTCAAGTATTGTCAAGCATCCCAAGCAAGTGGGAGATGCCGAGGAGAATAAATCTCCGAATAAAATACGGCACGGAAGAATTCCGGCATTACGAGGTCTACAAGACCACATGTGAAAGATGAGTACGAGAACAAGTCCGCCACGAAGGCTCCAAAGACTTGCAATTGATTCTCCGTCCGGGACGACAGAATTTCTGACAAGATGTCCAGAATGGCACGGGATTCTTCAAGGGCAAGACCCCTTCAAATGAAGGGGAGGCCGGCCTATTTATAGGGTTTTTCTGCCCCTCCCCTAAACCGATGAAAATACCATCGGTTAGGGGGTTTTTTCCCCCTAACCGATGGTAGCTCCATCGGTTAAAGGGGTTTTTCCCCTTAACCGATGGAGCTTCCATCGGTTGGAAGGGGAATCCCCTCCAACCGATGGTACTTCCATCGGTTAGAGGGGAACTCCCCTCTAACCGATGGAGCTTCCATCGGTTAAGGGGAGTCCCCTAACCGATGGTGCTACCATCGGTTAGGGGAGTATCCCCCTCTAACCGATGGGTGTTCCATCGGTTAAGGGGGGGATTCCCCTTTAACCGATGGAACTTCCATCGGTTAAGGGGTCCCCTTTAAAAAAAAAAAACACAGAAAAACAGAAAAAACACAGAAAAAAAAAACAGAAAAAAAAATAGAAAACAGAAAATAAAAAAAGGGGGAAAATAAGCCCCTTCCCCTAACCGATGGTACCCCCATCGGTTAGAGGGAATTAACCCTCTAACCGATGGAACCCATCGGTTAGAGGGAATTTTCCCTCTAACCGATGGAACCCCCATCGGTTAGACCCCCCCAATCCCACGCATGTAAGGGGGTGCCTTCCCCTATAAAAGGCACCCCCATTCCCCATGGAAAGGGTCTCCGGCTGGCTGGCTCTCGGGCTCGGGCTCTCTCTCTCTCTAGCTCTCCCTCCCCCCGGTCAGAAAAAGTGTTATAGCCCTCCTTTTTTATTGTCCCTTCTTTCAAAGTTGAAGGAGATAGAAATTTCCAAATCCCCAAAGCTCCCCTCTTCGTTCTCAATCTCCTTTCTTTGTGAGTCAAGGTACCAAATCTTCTCCCGAGCATTGAGAAGTTGTTCATATACGGCATCGACAAACTTCATCGGCTAAAAGTCCGCAATAGCGGCACCGGCCCTCACGGGTTATAGGTTCTAAATACCGTCCACCCCGGACATATGGTATTTTAGATACCTTTGTAATTTATGCCACCTCCCATCGAGTTTTAAACTCTCCGGGATGGTGTGTTTGTGCTATATGCATATGTTTCTTAGAGGAGACTCTGCCCAAGTGGAGATTCTACTCGAGAACGTATTCATATATTCACAGATTCGTATTTTTATATATATGCTTCTTAGAGGAAACTCTGCCCAAATGGAGATTCAACCTAAGAACATATCTATAAATTTCAAATCTGTGTTTATATTGATATGTTTCTTAGAGGAGACTCTGCCCAATGAGAGATTCTGCCCAAGAACATGTTTGTATATTCACAAATTCGTATTTTTATATGCATGTTTCCTAGAGGAAACTCTGCCCAAGTGGAGATTCCGCCTAAAAACATATCTATAAAATTCAAATTTGTGCCTATACACATGTGTTTCTTGAAAGGAAGCTCTGCCCATGTCCGGGTTTCTCCCTCTAAAAACATATCAATATAATCACGAACTTTGTATTCATATACATGTCTTCCCAAGATGAAACTCTGCCCAAATGGAGTCTCCGCCCATAAACATGTCTATAGTCATAAATTCGTAATTACATGCGTATGCCTCTCAAAAGGGATTCTGCATATGCAGATAGTACCTCTTTGCCGGATACTCCATTCAAATAGAGATACCGGTGAGAAAATATGCATAAACTGCAAATTTATGATCATACACACATACCTCCTTAAGGGCAAAATCCCTCCGGACAAAGATTCTCCGAGGACACATGGATATAAGTACATGTTCATATGAATATACCTCCGTGAGGGCACTCCGTATAGGCAGAAACTCTGCCAAAATGAATTTATGAAAATTGTATTGATATACACACATCCAAAGAAAAAGGAAACAAGACCCGAACTATGCTCAGATACTCCAAAGAGCAGCACGAATGTATACTCACAAGAACTGCGTTCATATGGACAGTTTCCAGAAAGGAACTTTAAATTGACAAGAACGTCCATGGAGACCCGAACTGTGCTCAGATGCCCGAAGAGTAACATATGCATACTCATAAGAATCATGTCCATGTGGACAGTTTCCAGAAAAGAACTATAATATGACAAGGACTTCCATGGAGATATATTCACATGTTCTCCAGAAATCATATCCACATGAGTGAGAAATGAGGGAGAAAGAAACTCTACCTCAAATTCAGACTTTGCTAAAAAGGGCACTGTAAAAGAACCTCATATGAAAAAAATTGATACAGTAATCCTTCTAATACGGAAGTGTTACTCCGGGTCATAATACCCCCAAGTTCAGAATCAAAATCCACGAGTATATACCCATTCACAATAACAATCCTCGTACTTTCCCAAATAAAAATTTCTAATCAACCTTTTGCAAATAAAAGAAAAACCTCAAATAGGTCCACGGGTATGCAACCGTTCCCCTCTCAAAATCACACTTTGGACTCCAAAAAGGCAGTCATTTCAAAAATGAAATACCCAAAGCAAAAGCATTTCAAAATAATCAAAAGAAAGGAAAAACATGTTATGATCAGGATTTTCTAAAAGCGTGCATATTTTTCTCATCCTTTGCTATGAATGGTATTCGGGTTAAAACTGATGTTAAATAACACCAGGAGTCTTAACTCGATGTAAATGTAACATCGACTCCGGTCGATGGAGACAGAGGTCCAGCACATGCTACTCCAATCACCTGATGAGTATAGATACGGGACTCAAGGAGTTCAGATAAAAAACGGCGCACCCTAGTCGCCCGTCACACGGGCATCCCCGTCCATTTCATGGACAATCCAATCGTCCGTTCCACGGACATCATACCCGTCCGTTCCAAGGACACCCAAAAATACTCTCTCCGCATTGTGTGGACTCTTTCTTCTGTCTGTTAGACAGACTGGCACGCCCCGCAAAATTCAAAGCATGGGAAATGAATACATGAATCACATAAAACGAAATGAATAAACAAAATCAAATGATATGTGCTTCTATGCAACGATAACCATATGTAACTCCACACATGTATATACACCCACATATATATACATAACAACACATATATATATACCATACGCCTATATACATACACATACTTACTTATATATATTTTCCCCGTGTCAACAGCTGGCACGCCCGGTGGGACTTCTTCTCACCATTCATAGCAAAAGGATGAGACATGTATGAGTATATTTACAAAAAAAAAGGGGAGTCCTAATGTTGATGTTTTTTTTTAAGGTACAAGGAGCAGACCAAATCATAAAGATGGCCGTCACCTATGGACCGCTCGTCGTCAACAACCACGCCAAGTTCGGATACTTGGCGACTCCGATTGTATTTGGAGATTTTCGCTCAGTCATCGGATCCCCTTTCTTCTTGGGAGTCGTTCCGACTCCCCGAGAGGAAGATGTCACTGAAGGATTCCCTATTCACAAATCAACAAAGAAGAATTGCAACAACAATGGACGTGTCAAAGCCCGTTCTGCCACTATCAACAAGGGCACCCAAATGCCCGTGAAGAATGATGCTGTCAAAGGGGGCAAACCCCATTCAACTCAAGTTCGGACCTATTCGGTCCATATGATCTCTTCTACCATTGTGGCTCCCGTTTCCTCACAGCGGGGGCAATATAAACGCCGCAACAACAAAAGGCCGCCAGCTGCCATCTCCAGATCCGGCAAGTCCGTCATGATCGGGAATGTGCGAGTGCGCCTTGATGGTACTCCACCTACCACTCCTCGTGATAGGTATGTTTCAAATATTCCAACCTCAAACCGCTTCTCAGCTCTAAGGTGGTTCCGGGGGAAGCATGAAGACTCTATGGTAAAAGCTGGCGCCAAACAAAAGACATGGTGTTTTACCAAGCTGAAGAAAATCTGGGTTCCCAAAAAGGAAACTCAGAAGTTTGAAGATCAAGCAAATACATCCAAGACGCTTTGGAGAAAGAAGAATGTCAACAATAATCCTCTCCAAGATGCTGGGTTTGAACACTCCAGAGGACGGAAGAGGAAAGGCATATATCGAAAATCAAACTACATCTCTCAAGGCCCGGAAAATACCCGGGTAGATAAGCAGACCTCAACTCAACAATCCAAAGCTCGCATATCGGTTTTTGACCGTATATCGCGAATTCCAGTATTTGATAAGCTAAGGGCGACTCCCAGCACCCCTGCTCGTCCGTCAAAAAGACGGCGTGTTACCTGGGCGGCTCAGGAAAAACCCAGGCTTATAATATTCTCCTGTTATGCTACTGGAATGGAGTCTGGCGAAATTGCGGAACAAATCGCAGAAGCCACTCCTAATATTTCCACAGGGGTTACCCACCCCAATACTCGGCAATTTGCCAGGAGAGCTCGTCAACTTGGTGGGCAAGTTGGCACATCTAGCCAAGTTCTTCCGCCAGTCGACACTCAACATGAAGGTTCCCAAATTCCCTTCTTTGAAGAAACAAATATTCAAATTGAGGAGAGTGGACCTTCTGCCTCTGCTGGGCATCCCGTCATCGACTTGCCAACAAAGGAAAATTTTCAAGCTATGTCAGATGACGATAAATATGAAGTTATACAACAGTGGCGGTCTGAAATGACCTCACTTCTCAATAAAATGAAGCACTTGGCAACGACAAGTCACCGGCAATCCATAGAGCCGGTCTCTCTTCGACACCAACAAAGCCAGCATCCGGATGGGTTTATTTCCCTAAATAATCCAACAACTTCTTCAACTGGTCTTCTCCCTCAGGCTACGGGTCCGATATCAATGACCCAGCTAATATTATGCCTCCTCAAATGGACGCATTTCAAAATACTGCCATACAACGGCATGAAATAAAGAAGATGGTCGAGGATATGTTCGCCCAGCAGGGCGAAGGTATTCATTCTACGGGCATATATTCTGTCCCGTTCCCGGTATTTCATCAATTCAAGAAGTTGCCTGAGGCATCTCCCAAAGTCCCTAAATTGCCCAAATATGATGGGTGTGGGGCACCGCAAGAACATGTCGCGCATTATACAATTGCCATGGGCGATCTTGCATCTGATGAATCATATCTCCTCAGATATTTCGCAACTTCTCTAACGGGAGTTGCATTCCAATGGTATTCAAAGCTTAGGTCTGGTTCAGTGGCTGACTGGGCTGATATGCAAAAGAAATTTTATGACCGTTTTCAAACGGCTGAAAGAAAAGTCTCTCTCGCCGAATTATGCTCCCTTAAGCAAAAGAAGGAGGAATCGGCAATTGACTTCATCCGAAGATGGAGAGAGCTCAGCATGGGGTGTGATAATCCTCCCGTGCAACAAGATGCAGTAACCATCTGCCGAAGAGGCCTCATTGCATCAATTAAAGAGAAACTCTTGGCAGCAAATATTAAAAGCTTTGATCAGTTGAATTCTGCCGTTGCGGAGATCGAGGTATTTTTGGCCGAACAAACGGCTCATGCGCCTTATAAGGGTAAGCTCCCTAAGGAGCGCAATCCGTCGGCAAAAGAGGTTAATGCTGTCGACTTCTTGCCTGGCAGTGAAGCAAAAGGGGCAGTAATCCCCACCTCCTCAAAGAAAAAGGCAGAGCCAAAAGTGCCTCTGCCTACACTCGCTGAGCGTATGAAGGCTCCCTATTCTTTCAGAAAGGAGCATACCAGAAAGCTATTTGATCTCTGTCTGGATAACCAGTTGATATCATTACCAACACCAAAGAAGCCAGCAGATATCAGCAAGATCAATCAACCAAATTATTGCCCATATCACCGTATAGTGGGGCATGCAATTGAAGATTGTTATGTCTTCAAGAATGAAGCTCAGAAAATAATTCAAGAAGGCCGCATATCTATGCAGAATGGTCTGGTTGATCCCCCGCAACCTCATACTTGGGATTGGCCAGAGCAATCGGTCAATGTTATACATGCGGCTGAGCCCGCCACAAGCTCAAATAATCCTGAGGCAGGACCTTCATGTAATCCACCTCAAGATACTTCTGGAGCCCACTCTCCGTCAGGATCCAGACGTCGAGGTACAAACACGGCAATGCAAAGAGTACAAAGGCAACTCCATCAACTACAACAAGGACAACAAGAGTTGATCCAAATTGTGCAAAATATGGGGGGGCACCAGGATGTTCCTGTTCAGGGACCCTACCCTCCACAAACTGGTTATGCTTACTCACCGATATATCCGGCGCTTCCTCCTATGTCGCCACTTCAAGACCCAATCGACTGGCTTCTTGAAAATCTTCCAAATCCTGTTGAGCCGATGAGGTCATATTCTTTCCGTCGGCAGCATACATTGCCACTCTTCCGGCTCTGCCTACGAGCGGGATATATGGATTATCTAGTCCCAGAAGAATTAAGGCCCAACTATTGCCCATATCATCAACTATTGGGCCACGTCATTGAAGATTGTCCAAACTTCAAAGCAGAAGTGGAAGAAATGATCCAGCAGGGACTAATCAATATGGGTAACTTCCTGGTGAATCCTCCACAACCGCATATTCAGTCTCCACCAAATGGGCCAGGCAATCCAGGATCTCATTCGGTGAATGTCATCAATGCATCATCCTCTGGTCTTCCTGAATCAGAAGGGCAGTCATCTATGGCAAATCCATATTTATCTAGCCGGTGGTATGATGATTGGCATCCTCTACATCAACGCTCATTTGATCTAAAAGATACTCAATCCATATTCAACCAGCTTAAGATCAGAGAGTTGATAAAAGTATTTGATCCTGAGCCTTATATCTCTGAAAAAGAAAGACGGTCACATCTCTACTGTGAATATCATGCCAGAGTCATACACTCTACTAAAGATTGCCCGGATCTCCATGATTGGATCGAAACAAAGATCCGCGAGGGAGTAATTGATCAGAAGGGAAATTTCCTAACCCCCTCATCACAAACATATGATCCGAGTCCAGAATTCCAAGCACAATATCAAGATCTATGTGAATATTATCATCGTCAGCTGGGCTATGGACGACATAGAAGCAAGGCTGACATTGAGCAATTCAGAATTGGCCTGTTTCAATATAGAAACGGAATATCAGGAGAAGCTGCCGCGAAACCAATCTCGCAGCAAGCTGAGGAGTTTGTAGGTGATTATTACCAACTCCCTCCTGGAATTGTTGAAGAAGCAATCAACTCAACCTTTCAGGCACAACCCTCAGAGGCTGAATGGGTCACTGTTGGCCCTCGAAAATCAAGAAATTCTAGAAGACCCGGTAAATCTATCGTCAAAGGTCATTCTAGCAGAAAAAATATTCCTGAGCCATTTTCAGAACAAGAAATGATGAATTCACTAGAAGCTCTACAAATGAGAAATAGAGAGAAAAACAGAAAAAGGAATGAAAAAAGAAAAATGAAGAAACAAATGGAGGAGGCTGTGGCTGCAGAGGCTCCTCAGCAGCTGACGGCTGTCCAAAGACTCCAGCTGTTGATTAATGAGCTGGAAGAATATGAAGCCTCCAAGCCCTCTGATAAACCAACGCTCGACCAATATGTCCCTTGGGAAGAAATCGAGCGAAAGAGGCGGCTTCGGAATTGGTTATTGCAAGTTCAACATGAAGCACTCCAAGAGGGTGACCTCCCTCCTTCGCCGAATTTGAGTCTCTTCAATGGAGATGAAGAAATTACTATGGAACAGTTGGACTCCATGTTCAGCTCATTCTCTTGCTACATGGTATTCATCCCTCCTCCAAAAGAATTGCAAACTTCTACAATTGATACTGCTGCACAAGCAAGGGACAAGCCAACGACGCTTGTATACCAGCGTCGATCTCCAGGTAATTCAAATCATCATCTTAAGAAGGGTCGTGGTAGGCATCAAAAACCGGCATCTTCCACTACCAAGTATCCAGATAAAATCATACTCTTTCATGGTGAAGAAGCAAAGCCTTTGCCCGAGCCTCAAATTCGGGCAGATTCCTATATTTTTGATCCTTCAGACGAAGAAGAGGGACTACCCGACATGGTTTCTCAATCTGAAGATAAAAACTCAAGTCCTTATGCTTGGTCAAATGAGCCAGACAATCTTCCTCCTCTTCCTAACGAGAAGCTATTGACTCCTATTTCTCAAAAGAAATTTGTTAAGCCGAAAGAGCTTTCTGGATCCTCATCAAGGAAACCTTCCCATTTGGACCAGATACGCTCTGAAGCTGATGACAAGATTCTTCAACAATTACAGTCACTTCCCGTCAATATTACGATCTGGGAAGCAATTGCTTGGAGCAAAGACCTGAGAGAAACTCTCGTCAAAATACTCCAAGAACCAGAAGCTTATAAGGCTCATATGGCAAATTTTCAAGCACAAGCATATGAAGCACTGGCAGCAAATGTCACTTTCACTGATGAAGATCTATTATTATCTTCCCCATATCATAATCGTCCTCTATACATGAAGGGGAAGATCAATGGCATTCAATTAAACCGGATCTTGATCGATCCGGGGGCATCCATCAATCTAATGCCCTATAAAACTTTTCAATCTCTTTATCTCATGCCTTATTGGCAAAAGGTAGAAGATGTGAAGATCACCGGATTCAATCAAAACTCAGAAAAAGCAGTGGGAAGAGTCACCGTCAAATTGGCTCTAGGGGATTTCGTCACCAGGGTGACCTTCTTCATTATTGATGCAAATACAACATACAAAGTTCTGCTTGGGAGGCCTTGGCTGCATGAAAATTGGGTCATACCATCAACTCTCCATCAATGTATTAAATATGCAAAAGAAGGGAAGCAGCATACAGTTTTTGCTGATCAAGCCCCCTTTCGGGAGGATGAATGCAACTTGACTGATGCCCTCTTATATCTTGGAGGACCAAATCCTCAACCCCTCTCCCTGTCTAAAGAGAAGGGTAAGCAGATTAAATGTTCAAGTGAAGACAGTGAAACTGGTGAACTTTTTGTGATAAACAAAAGCTTTGCCAAATCATCTGCAGAGAATTCTCAAAGCAAAGAAACTCGCCCAGAACGGCGAAATATCAATTATGAAGCTGATCATGTAGGTCAAGTTATTAGTGGGGGTATTCCTTTACCACCCAGCTGCATGCAAACCCACTCTTTGAAGCAAGAACAAAGTGTTCGGCGATTAAAAACATTCGTTGTCACTTATCAAGGAAAAGAAGCAAGAAGGAATGCAAGAAAGGCAGCAAAGCCAATTCTCTTCTATAAAGGAGAATCAATCCCTCAAATATGTCCAAAGGATGATTTTGGTTGGGAAGACAGACCCGACAACAAGCTTGAACTGATACAAGAAATGGCTGATATGCCAGGAAAAATTAAAGAGATGTGCAAAAAGCAGAAAATCCCTCAGGAACAAGATATCTCCCGAAGAAATTTCTTCAAGCAATTATGGGAACCTTCGCAAGTCCGAGGGCAACCTCCATCCTCTGGAAAAGATACCAGAGGATTAGGTTATGATACCAAATCCTCCTATACAGTCAATGTTGTTGGATCATCATCAGAAATCTGCAGCACAAAGAATAATCAGGAGTGTTTCAACTCCAACTCTCAAGATATTGCCTCAGCTCTACCAAATGAATTATCAAATGAAGAGCTGCCAGAAGAATTCTGCAAGCAATCTTCATCCATAAATTCTCAAGATGGGAATCTCTATGAAGTCTACGTCACCAACTCTGACGACGAAGGAGATTTCATAGATCTGCAACCAGCTCCTCAAGAAATTGAAGATGGCGGACAAGCCACTATTGATCAATTAATTGAACTTAATCTCGGGAGTCAAGAAGATCCCCGGCCTATTTTTATTAGTGCCCTTCTTAGTAAACAAGAAAGGCAGGCTTATCAGGCTCTCCTGCTGGAATTCCAAGATTGCTTCGCATGGAATTATAAAGAAATGCCGGGACTAGAGCCATCAGTTGCCGAGCATGAATTATCCATACATCATACAGCCAAGCCTATCAAGCAAACTCAAAGGCGTATGCGGTATGAACTGGAATTGAAAATAAATACTGAAGTCGACAAGCTCTCTGAAGTAGACTTCATCGTCCCAAAGACGATTTCCCAGTTCCTATTACTGAAACAATGGTGGATATGACCACCGGCCATGAAGCTTTGTCATTTATGGACGGGTCTTCGGGCTACAATCAAATCCGGATGGCAATTAAAGACAAAGATCATACTGCCTTCAGGTCACCCAAAGGTATCTTCAACTATAAAAGGATGCCCTTTGGCTTGAAAAATGCAGGAGCCACATATCAAAGGGCCATGACCAAGATATTCGATGAAATGATTCATGATGTAGTCGAATGCTATGTTGATGACTTAGTCGTCAAAACCAAAAAACAGGAGGAACATCTATGTGATCTCCGCCGTGTTTTTGGAAGACTTCGTCAATTTAAACTGAAAATGAACCCTATGAAATGTGCATTTGGGGTTTCAAGCGGCAAATTTCTAGGATTCATCGTCAAATATCGGGGCATAGAAATAGACCCCGATAAAATCAAGGCAATCCAGCAATTGCCACCTCCTCAAAACTTAACAGAGCTAAGATCATTTCAAGGAAGATTGGCCTATATCAGGCGATTCATCTCCAATCTCTCAGGAAAATGTTTGCCATTCGGCAAATTAATGAAGAAGGATGCACCCTTCGTCTGGGATCAAGAATGCCAAATTGCCTTTGAACAAATCAAGGAATATCTCCTCACTCCACCAGTGCTGGGGGCACCTATCGCTGGAAAGCATCTCATACTCTATATTGCAGCTATGGATGTCTCCCTCGGGGCTCTATTGGCACAAGCAAATGAAGAAGACAAAGAACAACCTTTGTATTATCTCAGCAGAAAGCTAATCGGGCCAGAGCTCCGATATGCTCCAATGGAGAAAGTGTGTCTAGCACTGGTATTTGCCGTTAAGAAATTAAGGCATTATCTGCTGGCCCATGAAGTTAAACTCATCTCCAAGTATGATCCACTCAAATACCTGTTGAGGCAACCCGTACTATCAGGACGGCTCGGGAAATGGGCCCTGCTCCTTATGGAATTTGATATTACATATATTCCACAAAAAGCCATCAAAGGGCAGGGTCTGGCTGAATTTTTAGCCGCTCATCCAATAACAGAAGATTCCCCTCTGTCTATTGATCTTCCGGAAGAAGAAACTCTCTCTCCTATAAATGAGAGAGAACATCAAGATCAGGGAACTCCAAATTCCGAAGAAGTTGCCACAATTGAGCTACCCTCTTGGGAATTATATTTTGATGGGGCTTCCCGAATTCTTCAATATACAGATGGTTCCACCTCTGTCTCTACTGGAGCCGGAATTGTCTTTGTCACCCCATATGGAGGAATCTTATACAATTCATGTGCTCTCATGAAGCAACTTACAAATAACGAAGCAGAATATGAAGCCTTAATTATTGGACTTCGATTAGCTCTCGAAATGGGGATCAAAGGTATACAAGTTTACGGAGACTCACAACTGGTCATCCGACAAATATTGGGCCAGTATGAAGTCCGTAAACCACAACTACTTCCATATTACAATACAGCCATGAAGCTCAAAGAGCAATTCAGCTTTTTCGATATATCCCATATACCAAGAAGTGAAAATTCCCAGGCAGATGCTCTGGCCAAATTGGCCTCTGCCATAAAATTGCCTCCTGAAGGAGAAGTGGACATAATGGTCCGCCACAGAAGACTCATGCCGAGTATCCTCGACGATGAGTCTGATGTTGCAATCGAAGAAGTATATAATACAGAGCTAGATACAACAAATGAATCTGAAGATTGGCGCGAGCCACTTATCAAAATCAAGAAAGGTTGGCTACCCCCTGATCGAGCACAAAGAATTCAGCTCTTACGAAGGGCTACATCATATCAAATAATAGCAGATCAACTATATAGGCTGGTCCATGAAAAGAAAGGGTCAGTCCTTCTCAGATGTTTATCTCTCAAAGAGGCCAAAATCATCATGAAAGAAGTTCACTCCGGGCTGTGTGGTGCACACCAAGCAGGAGAAAAGATGAAAATCAATATCAAACTAAAAGGCTTCTACTGGCCCACCATGTACGCGGACTGTATCCAATATGCCCGTACATGTCATCAATGTCAAGCATTTGGTCATGTGCCAAGGAAATCACCAAATATGTTACATCCCACAGCGCCAACATGGCCCTTTGCTGAATGGGGTATGGATATTGTGGGACCATTCCCGCCTTCCTCCCAAGGCCACAAGTTTATATTGGCTGCCACAGATTATTTCTCTCGATGGGCTGAAGCTATCCCATTAAGGGAGGTAACCGGAGAATCAGTCGCCAAATTTGTCAAGCAAAACATAATATACAGATTTGGTACTCCTCACAGGATTATATCTGATAATGGGTCGCAGTTTAGAAACAAAACAATATATTCCTTGGCGACAAAATTCCATATTGACTGGAGGACATCTTCAATATATAACCCACAAGCTAATGGGTTGGCAGAAGCCTTTAACAAAACTCTCTGCAAGTTACTTGCCAAGATAGTCGGCAACAGAAAACGAGAGTGGGGAGAAAAGGTTCACGAAGCTTTATGGGCTTACAGAACTACCTATAAAACCCCTACAGGGTGTTCACCCTTCTCCTTAGTCTATGGAGCTGAAGCCATGATTCCCATAGAAATTGAAATGGCATCCTATCGGGTGGCAATTCAAAATGAATTTCAAAGCCAAGATCAAGATCAAATGGAAAGGAGACTCGAGGAGCTCTCTAATTTAGAAGGAAGGCGCCTTGAAGCCTACAAATCCCTCCAAGTATATCAAGCTAGAATGGTTCGAGCATTCGACAAATTAGCAAGACCCAGAGCTTTTAAATCTCGTCATGGTCAAATGCAGAGAAGCAATGGCCGGAAAATCATGTGGTAAACTTCAACCCACCTGGCTCGGTCCATATATCGTCACTCTAGCATACGAGGGAGGAGCATACAGACTCGTCGACCACAAAGGTGATGTGCCCTTTCCTCCACTCAATGGGACGCACTTGAAGCTGTATTATGCTCCAGAAGGTGAATTCCTGGCCAACCACCTCAACCAAGACCTAGTCACCCAAAAAAGGCGAGAAATCGAAAAAAATCATATGTAACCAGAATGTTGCCATAGATGGGGACAAAGGAATCAAACTTCCATTTGCTCATCATGTCAACCAAACCCTCAACACCCCTCAAATTCCCGTAGAAGCATAAAGCTAGGGATGCTCTGTGTATAGACCCAAGAAATAAATGGGAAAATGAAAGTCAGGAGATTGTCTCGTATATCTCTCTCATCATCAAAATCAAATTCCAAAACCATAGCCAGCAAACCAAAAAGGTAGGTTATGTCAAATCCAAAACGCCAAAACCATAGCCAGCAAACCAAAAAGGTAGGTTATGTCAAATCCAAAACGCCAAAACCATAGCCAGCAAACCAAAAATACCAAAACCATAGCCAGCAAACCAAAAAGGTAGGCTATGTCAAATCCAAAATGCCGAAACCTATAGCCAGTAAACCACAAAAGGTAGGCTATATCAAATCCAAATCCCAGTCATAGTCAGTAAGCCACCAAGGCAGGACATATCAAAGCCAATTCAAAACCCTGAAGTCCCACCAGCAAACCACCATAGTAGATGATGTCAAGAAAATCCCAAAGTTCATACCTTAAAGCCATCAAGACAAGTCATATCTAAATACAATTCCAAATTCATATTCAGCAGGCCATCAAGGCATATCATATCCAGATTTGATCTAAAACCAAAATCAAGACCAAAATCCAAATCTGAAATTAAGCCTGAATATACAATCATCATCCAAACTTAAATTCCAAATTACATCAGAGTCTATTCATCCATTCCAGAGCTAGACTCTTGTCCATTCAATTATTCAAACTACTTGAATACTAAAAAAAAAAAGAAAAAAAAAAAAGAAAGGGGTTAAAAAATAGAGATACCCCGATGGACTCAAGTATATAATTCACTATATACTTGAGGGTAAAAAGATCAAAAAATCTGGCTGAGGCGAAAACCCGAAAAAGGGCGTTTCAGGCAAAAATAGATAACCCCTCAACATGAAAACCCGAAAGGGCATGTTGGAAAAAGCTAAAGGGGGCCAGTCTTAGTGAAAACCCGAGAGGGCGCTGGGATTGGTAATGTGAAAAAGAAACAAAAAAAAAAGAAAATGAAAAGGAGGACTTTCATCATCCTTCGTTTTGTATTTACAGAATCACAAGTCACACTTGAGCGGTGATTCTACATACCAGTCAAGCAAGCAAGCAAAATAATGAGCTTGCTACATGAATGTTGTATTGAAGATCCCCTATCCCGGCACTAAGTCATCAAGGATGGGAGAAATTCAGACCCAAAATCAAACAATAAACACCATTCCAGATTCCATAACCAGAGCCAGAGCTAAATCATACCTGAGCCCTAAACCGCCATACTACCCAATACCCAACTACACCACTACTCATTCCGCAATTGCATTACCACTCATTCCACAATCAGATAACCATCCATTCCGCAATCAAACTCTCAGCCACTTAAACCAGTCAAGTACCCAAAAAAAAAAGAAAAAAAAAAGAGGTTAAAAATGGAGATACCCCGATGGACTTAAGTATATGACTTGTTGTATACTTGAGGGCAAAAAGATCAGAAAATCCGGCTGAGGTGAAAACCCGAAAGGGCACTTCAGGCAAAAATGGATAACCCCTCAACGTGAAAACCTGGAAAGGCGCGTTGGAAAAAGTTAAAGGGGGCCAGCTTCGGTGAAAACCCGAAAGGGCACTGGGGCTGGTAAAAAAAAAAAAAAAAAAAGAGAGGTAAGGAAACGAAAGTGAAAAGGAGGATTTCTTTATCCTTCATTTGTACATTCATGAAAACTACAAGTCTAGGTCACCATTGCAAGTCCAAAGAAGGTGACAGATACTATATACAAGATGAAAAGGAAACCGAGACTACAAGTTCAAAATACAAGCACTACGATGAAAAGCAGAGGCAGGAAGGCTCCTTCCTCTTCAGCCGTTCAGCTTCTTTGATCTTGAAAGATCTAACTCGGCGAGAACCGTCCCCGTCCCTGATAAGGACGGCTTCTTCCTCAGAATCTCTAGCCTCATCTCTGGCATCTTGAGCTTGGGAAGATCTTTCTTTGCCGAGCTCGCGTTCCAGACGAGCAATATTCTCGCCTCTTGTGGCCATCCTCAGCTCCCGTATCTTCCGACGTTTGCGCACATCAGCAGCTCGGGAATCACTCTCGTCAATGTCACTGGATAGCGAGCAGATGTCGCTCTCCAAAATCTGAAGCCGCTGGCTGTAAGGGACCTGAGTCGCATTGTCATGAAGGCAATACACTTTGTCCCAAGTATCCTTGACGAAGCCCATCCAGCGGTCGCGGCAGATACCCATGTTAAAAGCCCTGATGGTGTATTTCGCCAATATCCGCCTCATAACTTCTGCTGGTGGAGGGTTTGCTGAGGTCACCATTGCCTGGACTTTAGCAGTAAGACAATTCCAGATGCCGCTATCTTCATCGTCAGAACTCAAATCTGGCCGATCTCCGGTGGGCCAGGTTATGTTGTGCTCGGGTGGAGCACCAATCTCCGATGCCGGGGAATTTGCGAAATCTGTCAAGATATCAACAGGCATTCCATAAAGACAAATCAAGAAGAAATCCAACAAAGCATTTGAACCCTCATCACACCTCACCTGGCGAGGGGATCCTTTCCCTAACCGCCGCCTCAGGATTTGGTGGCTGAACAAAATCCGGCTCCCCCGAATAAAATCCTTGGGATCTGGAGGGATGGTCAACCGGATGGGAACCAAAATCGCTTGGTGGCAAAACTGGTGGATTAACATTATGATCCATGGGGGCGTCCGCCTCTTGATACCCGCTGCCATAACCCCTTACTCCATCCACTTGAAAAGCGGAATGAACTTGCTCTGCCAAGTATGAGTTCCCGGCATTACCCCAGGGCGAGAAGAAGGGATCAGCAGCTAGTGTGGGATACATGTCTATTGTACCCGACATGAAAAGTTGCTCATAAAGCTCTTGTCCTTATATAAAAGAAAAACAGTCAAGATAGAGGAAGATGTGGATACTGAAGAATAAAAGAAGAGAAAGAAAAGAAAAGAAAGTGCACAGTGGTTCGAGAAAGTATACTCACCAAAAGGAACCCCTGCCGCAGCCATGGATCCTCAACAGGTACGGGAATATAAACCTCTGTCGGGGCGGAAGAACACTGCCCCGACGAAACCCCCAGTTCAGTAAATGTGAACCCCGGGTTATAGCCACCTGCTGTGGCGGTTCCGGAAAGCTCAAAATAAGAGGGCATCTCGTGACACGCATTCTCCGGAGATAGACCGACGGCAGCTTGCGAAGTACTCCCGTACTCCTCCTCATGAATAGAGGGAGACCCTTCTGGCAAGAAGCCTTCTTCATCCGAAAGGGCAGGAGTCTTCTCCTCTTCATCTATTTCATTCTCTGAGACAGAGCAACAAAAAAAAGAAGAAACAAAAAAGGAAAAAAAGTGATGAATCAAAAAAAAAAGAAGAGAGAAGTTATGAATGATAATGATGAGAGAAGAAAAGAAAAAGAGAAAGACATACCACTCAAGTGGGTCTCTTCCACCGCTTTACCCTTGTCAATCCTACCTCCTCGGGAAGGAAGAGAGCGAATCTCATCATTCCTTCCACCTCCAACTACTGGAGCTGAGCTGAAATAAAAAAAAAGAAGAAAAACAAAAAAAGTATATATGAGAAGAAAAGGGAGCAGGATTAGGAAGGAAATGCCTAAAAAAAAAATGATGATGAACTCAAGCAGGCTAAGAAGTACCTGTCAAGTCAAGTGGAGGACCCGGTACCAGCCACTGAAAATTAGCCTTGCAAATTTTGCCCACCCTCTGCATAAGGCTTCGGATATCATAAAGTGTCCTGGCATTTTCTAGATTTGATAAAAACTCCAGAGGCCCAGCATGGCCGATGGCGATCATAAGGTGCTTCTCCCAGCGCACCCAGCCCGGATCGTTGATACACTCGGGCGGAAGTTTGGTCGATAAGGCAACATTGGCAGAATGACCAAGATCAAGTAATAGGTGGCTCCACCAGTCATACTCCGGAAGATCACCATGAACATCTGTGGCCTTCCTGTCAAGAAGCTCAATGGGATCTAAAGGCAGCATCTCCCCATAGTAATATTGTTTGCCAGAATCAGGCTTCCCCTTCTTGGACGTCTTGGAATTATAGCGCCTGAGGTATGAGCGCATTACTCCTCTAAAGTGGGCTTTGAGGAATTCCACGTTCATCAAGATCAAAGGTAGACCCTTTTTCTTTAAACGGGTCTCTTCAAATTTCTTCAATTTCTTGGGGGCAAGCCGGAAGATGTTGCTTCTATCGAACCACCATCGGGCGTAGAAAAGATCTATGCGCCCAGTTGCCTCAAGAGCCGGAAGAATACATGTTGAATTTACCTCTTCCCGGCAGAAATAGTTCCACCAACTCGCCGCATTCATATGGAGACAATGATCGCGGTATAGGCGGACATCCAGTGGAAACTCTGCATTTGGCGGAACCGATTGGTCATATCCAAAGTTTCTGGCAAACCTTGAAGGATAATAAGGCTCCAATACAAGGCTGGATCCCCGGCGACATACCAGTACGCCTGGCCGAATGCAAAGTAACCAGTCTTTATATAAAGACACACCAGAACCCCCACTATGAGGCAGATGATAGGTGATCCCACTTGATGTGCGGACACTATAAGGCCGGATTCCTCGGGATACAGCGCCAAATTGAAGGAGAAATTGCTCGCCATTTGGAAGAAAGACAAACTATAACGAGCTCCTGTCAGCTGGTTTATTAAATCCTCACAAGGCCTATTTCTGAACAGCAAGATCAAAGGAGCCATCGGCCGGGGCAGATCAACAGTTTGACAAAGCCCAGGTAGCAGAAGGCCCGCCCAGGCACTCAAGTAATGAGTGGGGAGTAATGTTTTCCTGTCCCGGGGGCTCGAATGTGAACTTAAGCCCAACCCGTGGAAGATATTGGCAAGGGCAGCAGGGGCTATGGCAAGCTTCAGGCCTTCCGCCAAAAGACAGGCCGGATAAATCAAACCCGGCCGAATTTGCTCCTCCTCACCATGAGGAACAACAAAGGAAGATAGCCAATATACTAGATACGCAGCCAAATAGGTGCGGTCTGGTAACCGGCGAGGATTCCACCCTCTGTTCTCAGGGGCAAAGATAAATCTCCCATGATGAGGCTTCCCTACACTGAGTTGGTTATACTCCTCCAGGCGGCGGCCTTCCGTCGCAAAATTATCAAAAAAGCAGAATGGCCCGTTATAGAAGTAACGAAGCCAAGCATTCTGGCTTACCCTGGATTTGCCACGGGAGACTCCGGATCATCCGTCCTCTCAACCAGGACTAAGTCTCTCCACACTTTGTCAGAAAACGGAGGCTGTATGGAAGAATATATTGGCCAGCGCCATTGCTGCGATAGGTATGTAAATCATCCAGAACAATCTCCTCAAAAAGTGCCCAGATATGGCAACCCGGAGATTCGGTGGAAGCTCCATAAATCAATGGAAGTTTCACCTTCGGCCGTCCCAAAGGTGTTCCATCGGGGATTGAATCTCTCCACTAGTGCTTGGAGAAGCCCCGTATGGCATGGGTAATCATACAGCGCCGCCTCAACGGCCTCATAAATACCCGCCGATTTCAGAATCTCCCGTAATGGTGGAGGACCCCCATCAGCCACTCAGTGGCGCCAAAGTGAAAAATGTGGGAAGATAAAACTGACCCAGTTCCCATACCAGCTGGGACTAGTCAGATCGACATTCGATTCAGTAAGCATCGATTGTCATAGTCTCCAGATACATACCTGGTATGGCAAGGCAGTATTGTAGGCCATTAGTCTCCCGGCCTCGCCTGATGACGATTCATCAGATTCCAAACTGCAGGAGAAATCTTCCTCGATCGGGTATAACTCTCCAGATCATGGCTAAATGAGCCCAGATCGACGGCCCGGGGGAGTCGGTGCTGAATAGCAAATCCCAAGGGGAAGCTGGGATATGAGAAAGCACAGGTACCGAGAAGACTGTCCCGGGACTTCAAAATAGCTGATTCCAAATACCGTCTTTCTACACTCAAGCAAAGGTCACCTGCAGTCATGTGTGAAGGAATAAAATTTTGAATAAAGGTAAATAGCTCCGGATCTGATGGAGATACTCCGGGTAGTCCTCCTCCCGGAGTAATGATAGACTCCTTTCCGACGGCTAATACGGGACACATCCACCCCGCCGTTGATGGCAAGGCCGCCGGAGTTACTTGTGCTACAATAATTTCCGCTATCCAGGGATGATGAGTTGGCTTGTAGTGCGAGGTGCTCCCAAACCTCGGCATATCATCAAGAAGAATCACTTTGTCCCGGGTTCGCTGGGCGTAGTCGCTACGGCTCAAGTATCCTTGTCCCTGAGGCATTTTTGAAGACCTGAAAAACGGATATAAAAGGGAGGAGGATGAGGACCAAAGAGAAAGTGTTGAAATACAACCTATCTACAAAACGAAATCAGAAGGGACTAAAAAAGTTAGTCGGAAATAAAAGACAGATTGCTATGGGTCATATGTCATTTCCCCTCAAAAAAAAAAGAGAGAGAAAGAAGATAGGAGAGAGCAAAAACATTGACCTAGTACAACAACAGAATCAGAAATTGACAATGAAGGGCAGCCCAAGCTATGAAAGAGGCTGCTATATGGAATTCACACGGCCTACGCGCCGTCACTCCAACTCCGACACGTACCCGTGGGGGCATTTGTTGGGACAGAAAATATTTATATGTGTATATGTTGGATGCTGTTAAGAGGAGTACCAATGCTCCTTAATAGTGGTCCAACAAGCCGAGTAGGTGGCAGTCACATGTAGGTAACTAACCAGTTAGTTAGCTTGAGGCAAGGAGGATGGCTACCTAACCAGGAGTCGGTAACTACCGGTAAAATGTTGACTTCACCTAACCGGTTTAACGGCCTGATTAGGGGGACAGGTGGTTATGATTACGGGTAACCCAAGGTACTTAAAGTCATGACTTAATCCAAGTTCTGGTTGAAAGCCGTTCAAGCTCTCAAGTATTGTCAAGCATCCCAAGCAAGTGGGGATGCCGAGGAGAATAAATCTCCGAATAAAATACGGCACGGAAGAATTCCGGCATTACGAGGTCTACAAGACCACATGTGAAAGATGAGTACGAGAACAAGTCCGCCACGAAGGCTCCAAAGACTTGCAATGATTCTCCGTCCGGGACGGCAGAACTTCTGACAAGATGTCCAGAATGGCACGGGATTCTCCAAGGGCAAGACCCCTTCAAATGAAGGGAGGCCGGCCTATTTATAGGCTTCTGCCCCTCCCCTAAACCGATGAAAATACCATCGGTTGGGGTTTTTTCCCCTAACCGATGGTAGCTCCATCGGTTAAAGGGGTTTTTTCCCCTTAACCGATGGAGCTTCCATCGGTTGGAAGGGGAATCCCCTCAACCGATGGTACTCCATCGGTTAGAGGGGAACTCCCTCTAACCGAGGAGCTTCCATCGGTAAGGGGAGTCCCCTAACCGATGGTGCACATCGGTTAGGGGAGTTTTCCCCTCTAACCGATGGTGTTCCATCGGTTAGGGGGGATTCCCCTTAAACCGATGGAACTTCCATCGGT
>CM024766.1:22928560-23114914 GCA_014218235.1 Colocasia esculenta
CAATCACAAATCCAAATCTATGTCCACTAAGACTGAGTGTCCTAGTGGACCAAATAAGTCCATATGCAACAATTCAAATGGTTTGGAGGTGATCAACGGTGCAATAGATTTGAAAGATTTCCTAGTTTGTTTGCCTTGGGCACATGAAGCACATATAATTGCATTTTTCTTTTTCTTATTTTTGGCAAACCATTCACAAGAGAATTTCTTAACAACTTATTCATAACATTTTCACTAGCATGATCTAACCTTCTATGCCACAGTTGAAATAGATCATGCTGATTGGCAACAAGACACCAATTTTCATGTTGATGACTATTCAAATCAACCAAGTAAACATTATTATTCTTTGCCAAGAAATTTTATTTTTCCATTATCTTTTCAACAATTTCACATGATTCAGAATTGAAAATTACCTTAAGGCATTTGTCACATAGTTGACTTATGCTCAAGAGATTATGATCAAGACCTTCAACAAGTAAAACATTCTCAATGGAGCTTGAAGGAGTCTTACCAATTTTTCTTGTTCCAATGATTTACCTGTGTTCTTACCTCCAAAAATTACTTGTCCACCATCTTTTTCAATCAATGTAGAAAATTTTCCTTTATCCCCAGTCATATGTCTTGAACAGCCACTATCAAGGTACCACTTATCCTTCTTGTGGGCTGTAAGACATTCCTACAAAACATATTTAGAAAAACAATTTTGGTACCCAAATTGCTTTGGGTCCCATCAGTTGTTTCAGTTCAACAGCAAGATGTTTTGGAATCCAGATTTATTTTATTTTCATCAAATTTATTCTTGATCTGCATTTTTCATCAGTATGACCAGATTTCTTGCATATTGTGCACATCATGACTCTTTGTGGTGTGAAAATATATTCCTTTTGGTATGAAAATTATATCCAACTGAGAAACTTTTTTTGTTCTTTGGATACAAATCTGATCTATCATTTGATTTCCATTTTTGTTGATTTTTGCTTTGAACTTTTTCTTGTCTTACTTGGGTTTTGTTTTTGGATTTTAGATTTGTTTGTGGTTTTTCATTGATGTTCTCTTCAAAGTTTCTATAAGAGGTACTACCTTGAACAAATGAAGTTATCAAGGTTTGTCCATTTTTTTTTTTTGTTTTCCGGCTGATAACCTAAACCATGTTTGATGGTGTTCTTTTGAATTCCTAAGATAGCATCTAGGTTTTGCTTGCCTTTGACAAGTTTTAACAAGGTCTCTTTCTTGTCATCCAGTTCTTCTTTAATAGTTTTTAGTTCCTCTTGCATCACCTCTCTTTCATTTATGAGTTTTTCATTTTCATTCATCAAGATCTGTTTTTCTTTTTCAATTGATTGACATCTCTCCTTGATTTCATCAATTTGTTCATTCACACATTCTTTCTCCTTTTTTAGATTATTGATTTCATCAGTCAACACTTTTAATTGCTCAGATTCTTGAGGACTTTGCACCATGTTGTTCACTTTTCTTTTCAATGTCTTATTTTCATATTTCAATTCACACAATTTTTCAAATAACACAACATAGGTTTCTTCCAGTCATCAGTTGTAAAATCCTCAAAGGAAGGACTTACCTCAGTATTTTCTTCATGCCTTGCCATAAGACATGTCACCTCTTCCTCATCTGAGCTACCTTCTTCTTGGTCTTCTTCATCCTCATCACTCCATGTAGCTAACATTGCTTTTGTCTTTTTGAATATCTAATTTTTCAGTTCTTCTTTAGATCAGGACACTCTCCTCTCATGTGTCCTGGTTTCCTACATTCATAACAAATGATGTCAGTCTTTTTAGTGGTTTCCAATTTTTGTTAAAATCATTTTTCCTTGAAACATCCTTTCTGATGAAGGGCTTGAACTTACCTTTTCCTTTCTTTCTCAAAAACTTTTGAAATGCCTTGTCAATAAGGCTAGTTCTTCATCAGAAGAATCATCATTTTCATCAGATTGATCAATAACAATTTTTGAGCTAGATGAAGCTTTTAGAGCAATAGATTTCTTAGATGTGTTCAAAGAAGCATTTCTTTTCAAGTTAATTTCTTATGTCATTAGAGAACCTATTAACTCATCCAATTGCATGGTTGACAGATTTTTGGAATCCTCAATTACAGTAGCCTTTGTGTGCCAAGCTGATGGAAGTGATCTAAGGACTTTCCTAACAAGGTCACTATTTGAATATTCCTTTCCTAGACCTCTAAGACCATTTACTAAAAGCATGAATCTAGCAAACATCTCAGAAATAGTTTCATCACTCTTCATTCTAAACATTTCATATTCTGAGACTAGAATACTTGCCTTGGTCTCCTTACCTCAGAAGTTCCATCATAAATAAGTTGGAGTTTATCCCACATCTCCTTGGCAATTTACATGAGGACACTCTGGAATACTCATTGGGATGAATGTCACATTGCATCATATTCATGGCACTCCAGCTGAGTGTGGACTTGTTGATCTGGTCCTTGGTCCATAAACTTTCATCCTCAGGAAGTTCATCTGGTCCCTTGTCAACAATCTTCCAGAGCTCATAATTCTGTGCTCTAAGGAATACTTGCATCCTGTTTTTACAATAAGCATAGTTAGATCCATCGAAAAAAGGAGGTCTAGAAATGAATGACCTTCAGCAATAAATCCCCTAACATTCTCCATAGCAATAAACTCTTGATCGTTAGATCAAACAGTAAAGTGTAATGAGAACCCTCTCTGATACCAAATGAAATGTTGCGGAAAACACTGCTACCAGAAATCTAGAAGGGGGGGGGGGTTGGATAGATTTTTCCAAATTTTAAAAATCACTTCAAAGAAACTTAGAGAAACTTAATCGAGTGTGAAATCTGAGTGTTAATGGCAATTCTAAACAAATTAGACAAGCTAGATGATGGAATTTTGACGAACCTATCAAGCATCTAGCGCAAGAGACAAGCAAACCACAATGACACAAAGATTTAGGGTGGTTCGTATTTACAAACAGTGTATCCTACATCCACCATCCACACACACACACAAATGTGGCTTATCTTGCCAGTTCAGAAAAGTCACAAAGAAACACACACACTCTGAGATACGAAATCTCAGATTCATCACACACACACGTGAAATGGGCACAAGGATTGCACCACTTTCACAAAAACACAAAGTATAGAATGAGATTGAAATGAGAAACCAGTCGGAGCAATTGAATTCCAATTGAAGAGGACTGGTTCGAAGATCCCTATTTTTGCTTCAGGAATGGTGATCGGTTTTCTACTTCAGCTCCAGGAAGAAGACTCAGATGGATCGAAATTCTCCTTCAATTGAATCGTCTAAGGCATACAAACCTCTTGTTCCTTCAGATCTGGGAGCAATTTGCCAGGTTGGAGCCTTCCTCAGAAATTGATCAGAATTCTCTAGAGTCTTGGAAGAACAGAAGTATTGGCTCGTCCTCTCTTTAAGGCCAAGTGGATAAGGGGTATTTATAGCCCATGGGTCAACAAAATATCTTGGGATCTGTGGGCATAAAAGTCCGCCCCAAAAGCCTTTCCCAAAAGCTTCCACGAGTCCCTGTTAATTACATAAGGAAGAGGAGAAAAAATTAGATAGACTGTGTCGACACACCTTACCTATGTGTCGACATCCTATCCCAATCATCACAAAACGATCTCCTGGAGTCTGGAACTAGTGTCGACACACAACCAGATTGTGTCGACACCACTGGGTAATTACTGATGACTTTGTTCTGGGACAATGCACTAGTGTCGACACACAGTTGAGCTGTGTCGACACCACTGAGTACTTACTGATTTCTTTGTACTGGGACAGTGCACTAGTGTCGACACACAGTTGAGCTGTGTCGACACCACAGAGTACTTTTGAGCTGTAAATGTGAAGGAAACATTGTGAGATAAAAATGTAATCATGATAAGCATGATTTCAAAGTATTAATGAATCACATTTGGCTATCATCAAAATCAGAGATCCAACATTTTCTTCATCCCTTGCCATAAGACATGTCACCTCTCCACATCTGAGCTACTTTCTTCTTGGTCTCTTCATCCTCATCACTCCATGTAGCTAACATTGCTCTTGTCTTCTTGAATATCTGATTTTTCAGCTTCTTCTTTAGATCAGGACACTCTCCTCTCATGTGTCCTGGTTTCCTGCATTCATAACAAATAATGTCAGTCTTTTTAGTGGTTTCCAATTTTTTATTAAAATCATTTTTCCTTGAAATATCCTTTCTTATGAAGGGCTTGACCTTTTCCTTTCTTTCTCAAGAACTTTTTGAACTGCCTTGTCAATAAGGCTAGTTCTTCATCATTCTCTTCATCAGAAGAATCATCATTTTCATCAGATTGATCAGTAGCAATTTTAAGCTAGATGAAGCTTTTAGAGCAATAGGTTTCTTAGATGTGTTCAAAGATGCATTTCTTTTCAAGTTAATTTCATATGTCATGAGAGAACCTATTAACTCATCCAATTGCATGGTTGACAGATTTTTGGAATCCTCAATTACAGTAGCCTTTGTGTGCCAAGCTGATGGAAGTGATCTAAGGACTTTTCTAACAAGGTCACTATTTGAATAGTCCTTTCCTAGACCTCTAAGACCATTTACTAAAAGCATGAATCTAGCAAACATCTCAGAAATAGTTTCATCACTCTTCATTCTGAACATTTCATATTCTGAGACTAGAACACTTGCCTTGGTCTCTCTTACCTCAAAAGTTCCCTTATAAATGAGTTGGAGTTTATCCCACATCTCCTTGGCAGACTTACATGAGGACACTCTGGAATACTCCTTGGGATGGATGGCACATTGCATCATGTTCATGGCGCTCCAGCTGAGTGTGGACTTGTTGATTTGTCCTTGGTCCATAGACTCTCATCCTCAGGAAGTTCATCTGGTCCCTTGTCAACAATCTTCCAGAGCTCATAATTTTGTGCTCTAAGGAATACTTGCATCCTGTTTTTCCAATAAGCATAGTCAGATCCATCGAAAAAAGGAGGCCTAGAGATTGAATGACCTTCAGCAATAAATCCCCTAACATTCTCCATAGCAATAAACTCTTGATCGTTAGATCAAACACTTGAAGTGTAATGAGAACTTGCTCTGATCCAAATGAAATGTTGCGGAAAAGCTGCTATGTAGAAATTTAGAAGGGGGGGGGGTTGAATAGATTTCTAAGACTTTAAAATTCACTTCAATTAGATCTTAGAAAATTTAAAGTCGATTTGAAAAAACTAAAGATCTATGACACTTCTGAACAAATCAAACAAATCAAACTAGTTGGATGATGAAAAGCAAGCGAGCCTATCAAGCATCTAACGATATAGACAAGCAAACCACATGACAGAGAGATTTAGGGTGGTTCGGAGTACACAACTGTGTATCCTACATCCACCATCCACTCACACAACACAATGTGACTTATCTTGCCAGTTCAGAAAGACTTCCCACAACACACACACTCTGAGATTTTGAAATCCCAGACAAGACCACACACACAAAGAAATTGGGCACAAGAATTGCACCAATTTCACACACACATATATGAAGTGAGTTTGAGAATGAGGAACCAGATTGATCAATCAATTGCAGATGGAAGAGGACTGGTTCAAATCTCCCTGATTGTGCTTCAAGAAGGGAGTTGAAATCTTCTACTCTAGCTTCAGGTTGAAGACTTTGTGGATTGGATTGACTTCTTCAATGGGATCATCCAAGGCGATGAAGTCTTGAATTCTTCAGATCTGGGAGCAATTCGCCAAGATGAAGCCTTCCTCAGAATTGACTGGAATTCTCTGGAGTCTTGAGGGAGCAAAAGTGTGTCGATGGATCCCCTAAGGCCAAGTGGATAAAGAGTATTTATATCCCCATGGGTCCACAAAATATCTTGGGAGTTGTGATCTTAGGGATTCCCGCCCAAATCAGCCATTCCCAAAAGCATCCACGTGTCCCTGTTCATTAGATCAGAAAAAATAGACTAACTGTGTCGACACCACTTACCTATGTGTCGACACCCTGTCCCAGATATCACAAAAACAATCTCCTGGAATCTGGAACCAGTGTCGACACACAGCTAGACTGTGTCGACACCACTGGGTACTTACTGATGACCTTGTCTGGGCCAGTGTACTAGTGTCGACACACTGTTGAGCTGTGTCGACACCACAGACCATTTCTTAAGCTGTAAATGAAGGAAACATGTGAGAGAGAAATGTAAGCATGATAAGCATGATTTCAAAGTATTAATGAGTCACATTTGACTATCATCAAAATAAGAGATCCAACAGATGCTCCTAGGGCCGGAGGTTGAGGTGAGAATCCGACATGGAGAAGTATCTATGAACAAGTTTAATTAGAGTTTGGCTAGAGATTACCTACCTTTTGAATGTCTCTTGCAAAGGGGATGAAGAACCACGTTTTTTGATGAAGAACACCCAAATCTTTGCTCTAGAGCTCCTCTTCATGCTCCTAGCCAATCCACCCACATCTAGCAAGGTTGAGAGAAGGTTGGGGCGGCCATGGAAGGTTTATAATGTTTTTATAAGGGTAGGGTTGTGTAAAATGAGTTTAAGTTTCATAATCTTGAGGGTAGGAGTCCTACCATGATTAGGGCTCCTTTCTATGACTATTTCCTTCTAATCTCATCCCAATTAAGAGGGTAAGTGGAAGCAAATTCGTGCACCTCAATTGGACTAGGGTTTAAACTCATATCATGACCCATTTGACACACTTCTATGCTTAATTAACCCACTTTAATGGTGGTTATTGGGTTATCACGAATTTTAAATATTAATTTCTTGTATTTGGCTTCCTATTGATCCTAATATGATTGGACCTCAAACATTTATTTCACATGAGTTAGTTACATATGATGATGAATTTCTGACTTATTCCTTAATTATGATAATAAGTCACAAAAGTATTTAAACTTGGTTCAAATGATTTTTATTAGCCTAAATTTATTCATGGGTCAATGAAGATTATTATTTAAAGGCTAACTATAATTTTTACGAAATTTTTTGATGCATTTTTACACATGCGACAATGATGCGTATGTGTTTAACTAGTTTTAGCTCATTAAATAGCCATGCATTTATATTTATTTTTAATTTTTAAATTATTGAAATTTTTGGGGTGCTACAAATGGCCCCAAGGCCAAGCTCATATACAATGCTTGATCTGAGGTAGGATCTAAGAAACAAATAAAATTATGCCAAGAAGAAATTCTCTCAGATCTACAACAAGCTCCCACACACTAGAAGACAGAAAATAGCAGTGCGGCGTGGAGAGCTAAGAGCGAGTGTCTTTTTCTGAATGAAGGATCGAGCTCTTCTGTAACGACCCTCTTTATACCGGTACGATTATACCAATCCACGTCGGTACAAAGGGCGTCATTACAGTGGGACATTTACCCAACACTTAACACTAGATTGAGATGTACACAATATTACAAGATTATAGTGGAATAAATAAATAATCTCATTCTCATTTCATCATCATCATCAAATATCCACAGTCTAGATAGCAATAAAAGAAATGCAAGTGTCCACATTATTACAACTTCAAAATAAGTACATTGTCTAAATTAATTGCATACTTTTATTGATTACATAATATGAAAATACAAGTAACAATGTAGAAGTCTCCACAAAAATAGCTACTCCACCCACTCGAAGTCGCTTCTAACTATGTCCTCCTCAGAAGTGGAGACACCTGTCACACCTGTACGCCGAAGCAAGAATGAGTCTAAAGAGACCCAGCAAGCAATCTAAGGACACAACCTACACATATCACATATACATGCTAGTATTTTACACATTTAGGAATAAACATGGTACTTGCTTCATGTTACTTAAACATCTAATTATAAAACCTATAGCATGCTTTCTACACATTCTATTCAACATGGTTCAAAGATTCCAATTTTATTCAATCATTTTGCAACTATACACAATTAAAGCATAGTACTATATACAAAGTAAATAACATACCTAGCATGATATCTAATCGTTTTCTCATGCATTTATCACACTTATAAACACATTTTGCTTGCTGTTTTGTCATGAATTAAACACAATCACATGGTTTACATTTATTCACATGCTAACTCATTCACTTAACAATTCACATACTCATACTTCACATTTTCACAATTCACATGTTCACATGCACATATTCACATTTTCACAATTATTTCCGTGACACTAGTCCAAACCACCACTAGAAGGACACACATATACACATACACATACCCATCACCTAGGCAACACAGTGACGGATCTTGGTTAACTACGCAGAACCGGGAGAAGCATTCTCCACCCTAACCAGTAGTACTTGTCCACCTCCAGGATTTCATCCTAATGCCCATAGGATATCACACACATTGAACCTTCCCGTAGGGACTTTACTACAGTACGGTTCCACAGCCCTCTTTGGTAGCAGTGTCACTAACGGCACAATTTACACATTGTAATATTATCGCATTGTCACATTATCACATGCACTTTTAACATATTTACATACACCTTTAAGTAACTATACATGCTTCAGTTTATCCAGCATAATGTTACTGTTTCACAGTGTTAATCAGATCATAACACAATCCTAATCATGCTACTAACCACTGAATTATACATAATCAAACTTAACATGCTCAATGTGGTCATTCTCTCCTATTAAATTAATAACAGTACCTACTATTATCAAAACAGTGCATAATTTTTATCACATGTCCTAAACAAATAACATGTCATATACTCAAATTTTCAGATTTTTTGGAACTACAACACGATTATAACAATTTAAATAGGTTTAGGCATATTTATCACTAAATTCACTTAAGTAGGTTTCATAGTAAAACAGTCATACCCAACAGTGCCAACACTTGAAGACGGTCATCATACAATCATAAAAAATTTGTGAAACATTAATACATCATAAATCTAATAATCAAGAATTACCAAAATCAAATCATGCTCATTATCCCATTACAAAAATTCCAATAAATAATACTTTTTAAAAAATCGACCCATCCTCATAGCATGATCTACTAACTGTACCTGACAATATATAAAATTTCCAATATGCACATATACCCAAAAATAAAAAAGAACACACCACATAGATCAAAACAACCATTCTGCAAAACCTGAAGAACTTGGCGGCAAAGGGCTTGCCGCCAACAGGGTTAACGACACACGATGTTGCCGCTAACTCAGGAACTTAATGGCAGCAAGCTGGCCATTAAGTTTTTGTGTGCATAAATGCAGACTGAACGCATAAATCTTGATGAATGGGGGTTCCAGAACACAATATAAAATCCAATAAAATTTCTGAGACCTAGGAGACATGAGTGGGGATGAGATCCCTCGATTACTTGCCTCAGAAAAATTGCTAGATTGGACTAATTTTGCCGGAGAAGCTCTCCCCGGCCAAGCCAAGAAGACACACAAAATGCCTCCCGAATCCGATCATTGAGTTGATGCAGGCCTATCTCTGGAGTCGGGGAAGATCCACCAATGCTAGGAGCACCTCCCAGTCGATGTAGATCGCCAGTAGGAACTCTCAATCGCCAGATCAAAGTGCACAAAGATCAATTTTTCACCACAGAAAACCCTAGGTTCTCCTTTGGCGAAAAGACCTAACTTGGCCGAATCAAGGTGTTTTTATAAGGCCAAGGGGGTTGGGTACGCATTAGATAGGATTTTCTACCGTTGGAGAAGGGTTTCCAAAATCAGAACTGAAGGAAACGCAGTCGTTTCCAGATCTAAAACCGCAACAATTCTGGGAAATAGATGACCACATTGTTGCCATTTATTGGATTTGGCGTCCATCGATCTGGACGTCGACTCCCTTATAACACATCCACACATGTTGACGTCAATTGGTATTTCGACCAGAACACAAAAAAATAGATATACATGCATTCACCTTATAATTTAC
Organism: Colocasia esculenta; assembly: GCA_014218235.1. Classification (NCBI taxonomy): domain Eukaryota; kingdom Viridiplantae; phylum Streptophyta; class Magnoliopsida; order Alismatales; family Araceae; genus Colocasia; species Colocasia esculenta. Next base: position 22,938,484 of record CM024766.1, read on the forward strand.
ACACTCTATACATCATTTTATTTAAATACAAGATGTACAATGTAAATACATAAGTAAACACTATATACATATGCACAACATCATTTGAATACTATATGTACAGAAATAATTATATATATATATATATATATACATAATTTTATACATAAAGCAACTAATCACCATATGACAAAATCTAAATAAAAGAACAAAGTTCGAGGGCCTTACACAGTTACACCCTCTCCCCCTTAAAGAAACTTCATCCTCAAGTTAGAATGAAACTAATCAAATAAATGGGGATACTTCTTCTTCATAGCATCCTCAAGCTCCAAGTAGCTTCTTCTCGCGAGAAGTTCTTCCATAGCACCTTTACAGACGCAATGCTCTTGTTCCTGAGGTGCTGAACCTTCCGATCAAGGATAGCTACTGGTTGCTCAACATACGACAGATCTGGCTGAATCTCCACTGGCTCGTGACTAATCACAAGAGACAGATCTCGCAGAAACCTCCTGAGCATAAATACGTGGAAAACCGGATGAACACTAGCTAACGTTGGGGGTAAAGCTAGCTCATATGCCACGTTGCCCATCCGTCTAAGAATCTCATATGGGCCAATGAATCTAGGACTTAACTCACTATGCCTGCCAAACCTGACAACACCTCAGGTTGGTGAAACCTTCAGAAAAACATGCTCACCAACCTCGAACTCTAAATCCTTCCTTCTGTTGTCAGCGTAACTCTTCTGCCTATCCTATCGCGCCGCAACAAGCCTCTGCCTAATAAGCTGAATCTTATCCGAAGTCTCCTGCACTAACTCCGGACCTATCAACTGCCTATCACCTATCTCCTCCCAACATAAAGGAGATCTACAGGGCCGCCCATACAAAGCCTCAAATGGAGCCATACCAATGCTCGCATGAAAGCTGTTGTTGTAGGCGAACTCCACAAGAGGTAAATGACGCTCCCAATCACCCTTCCAATCCATCACATACGCTCTCAACATATCCTCGAGCATCTGGATAGTCCTTTCGGACTGCCCATCTGTCTAGGGATGGAACGCCGAACTAAGCTTCAACTCAGAACCTAAAGCCTCCTGAAGACCCTTCCACAACCTCGAAGTAAACCTCGGGTCTCAATCCAAAATAATCGACTTCGGCACGCCATGCAACCTTACAATGCTACTAACATGCAACCTAGCCAAACTCTCCACTGACTGCTTCTTTTTCATCGGTAAGAAATGAGCCATCTTGGAGAATCGGTCTACAATCACCCAAATCGAGTCATTGCCCTTCACTGATCTGGGCAAACCCATCACAAAATCCATAGTGACAGCCTCCCACTTCCATACTAGGATCTCCATCTTCTGCATAAGACCAGATGGTCGCTGACGCTCGGCCTTCACTTACTGGCATACCAAACACCTAGATACAAAATCCGCTACATACTTCTTCATGCCAGACCACCAAAATGATTTCTTCAAATCCTGGTACATCTTAGTGTTACCTAGATGAATAGAGAACCTCAACCTATGGGCTTCTGCTAGAACATGCTCAAGGACACCCACTACATCGGGAACACAAACTCGGTGCTGAAATCTAATCACACCATCCTCATCTCGAGCAATGCCTGCCTTGCCCACCAACTCCTGGAGTCTAGGGTCGGCCTTTTGCTGCTCAATCACTTCATCTAGGATAGTGGACCGAATGGACAACTGAGCCACGAAAGCCTGACATAACTGTGGCTCTAATTTAGTCATCGCACATGCAACATCCTCTAACATCTTCCAATCCTGCTAGAGCAAAGATCTCTTTCTGCTAAGAGCATCTGCTACGACATTCGCCTTCCCTGGATGATACTGAAGATCGAAGTCGTAGTCCTTAAGGAACTCAATCCATCTCCTCTGCCGTAGGTTCAACTCCTTCTGCGAGAAGAGATACCTCAAACTCTTGTGGTCAGTGAACACCTCAAATCTAACACCATAAAGATAGTGCCTCCAGATCTTCAGTGCATGAACCACTGCCGCAAGCTCGAAATCATGAGTCGGATAGTTACGCTCATGCTCCTTCAACTGGCGAGGAGCATATGCCACTACCCTACCTTGCTGCATCAAAACATAGCCAAGACCGATCCGAGAAGCTTCCAAAAAGATGGCAAAACCCTCTACACCACTCGGCAAAATCAACACGGGTGCAGAAGTAAGCTTCGCCTTCAGCAATTGAAAACCACTCTCACAATCCTCGGATCAGACAAACTTCACACCTTCCTGGTTAGCTTAGTCAAAGGTGCGGCGATAGATGCAAATCCCTTAATGAATCACCAGTAATAGCCAGCTAAACCAAGAAAACTACGAATCTCTAATCGGGTCCTTGGAATCTCCAATCTAATACAGCATGGAACTTCTCCGGATCAACTACTACTTCAGCGCCTGAGATAACATGCCCAAGGAAATGAACCTCGCGCATCCAGAATGATGATCAGTATGTCCCCATGTAATTTTAATTACAAATTATTTTCGTGATTAACAAAACCCTATCAAAATTTCTAACATATTTTTCATAAGTCTTAAGTACAGGAAATATACCAAGGTCAAACAAGCCAATATTGGTAAGTATCATATTCCTGAAGCTTTAATCATTTCAAGGTAATATTTCTCTAAGTCCACATCGCCTTTTGAAAGCCACAACGATTCCTTAAGTCATCGCAACGATTTCTTAAGACGTCGCAACCATTTGCTCGTCGTAACGACTCCTTAAGTCATCACAACGATTTCTTAAGACGTCGCAACGATTTGCTCGTCGTAACGATTCCTTAAGTCATCGCAACGATTTCTTAAGACGTCGCAACGATTTGCTCGTCGTAACGATTCCTTAAGTCATCGCAACGATTTTTTAAGACGTCGCAACGATTTGCTCGTCACAACGATTCCTTAAGTCATCGCAATGATTTCTTAAGACGTCACAACGATTTGCTCTTCGTAACGATTCCTTAAGTCATCGCAACGATTTCTTAAGACGTCGCAACGATTTGCTCGTCGTAACGACTCCTTAGTCATCACAACTATTTCTTTGGACGTCGCAATGATTTGCTCGTCGTAACGATTCCTTAAGTCATCGCAACGATTTCTTAAGACGTCGCAACGATTTGCTCGTCGTAACGATTCCTTAAGTCATCGCAACGATTTCTTAAGACGTCGCAACGATTTGCTCGTCGCAACGATTCCTTAAGTCATCGCAACGATTTCTTAAGACGTTGCAACGATCTGCTCGTCGTAACGATTTCTTAAGTCATCGCAACGATTTCTTAAGACGTCACAACAATTTGCTCGTCGTAACGACTCCTTAAGTCATCACAACGATTTCTTAAGCCGTCGTAACGATTTGCTCGTCGTAACGATTCCTTAAGTCATCGCAACGATTTCTTAAGACGTCGCAATGATTTTCTCGTCGTAACGATTCCTTAAGTCATCGCAACGATTTCTTAAGACGTCGTAACGATTTACTTCGCGCAACGATTTCTTTAGAGCTCAATACGATTTGCTTCGCGCAACGATTTCTTTAAAGCTCATAACGATTTGCTTCGTGTAACGATTTCGTTAGAGCTTATAACAATTTGCTTCACGCAACGATTTCTTAAAGCTCATAACGATTTGCTTCGTGTAATGATTTCGTTAGAGCTCATAACGATTTGCTTCACGCAATGATTTCTTTAAAGCTTATAACGATTTGCTTCGTGTAACGATTTCGTTAAAGCTCATAACGATTTGCTTTGTGTAACAATTTCGTTATAGATCAAAACATTTGCTTTGTGTAACGATTTCTTTAGAGCTTACAACGATTTGCTCTCTATAACGATTTCTTTAGTATTCATAACGATTCCTTTAATGAATACAACGATTTGCTTTCTATAATGACTTGTTAAGTGATCATAACGATTTCATAAGTCATATATGCAACGACTTTATGGTTTATATCGACTTGATGCTTACATTATTTCTGAAAGCGTTGAATAGTCAAAGTCTTCTCATATCTGTCTGACTGCTGTGCATTTAATGAAGACAGATCGCATCTCTGCATGCATGCAGATGAGATCTTTCCATTATCGTGCATACTCTGCTAACATCTTTTTAAATAGCAAAATGAAATTTCTATTCTTGGTGAATATTCACATCAACGTCTTCTGACAACAAGAGACAGCCTAGCTGTCTACTGTTCTAGCATTTAATATGTGCAGGGTCCTAAAGACATTTTGTCATACAACGTCGGATCATATAGAAGCCAGAAGATCTCATCTCTTTGCGTGCACAAATGAACAAAAGACTGTTGACTGGAAGCTTCCAAGTGTCAAGCAGTCTAACGTCTACCAAACTAAGAGACAACGGTTACTTTAACGACTACATTTTAAACTGGAGATATAAATTCAAGATAGTAGCTCCAGAAGAATAGACAGAAGAGAGAGACCTACGATTGAGAAAACAAGCTTTGCAGTTCTTCTGAAAGAATTCTAGAGCCAAGAATTTCATTCCTGTGTGTCATTAGCTCTTTGCTCTCTGTGCTGTAATTGAAATCCTGAGAGAGCCAGTGTAGTTCTGAGAGAGTGCCTTGTTTAGATTATTTGCTCTCAGTGCTAGTAGTCTCAGATCTTGTCTTGCTAAAGCTTGATATAGGGGCTTGAATTCCTATTTATTCTTTTGTGTTATGGTTCCCTTCTGTTGTGAAGGAAGACCTGGTGTGGGATCCAGGGTGTTGTAGTTCCCTTCTTGTGAACGAAGACCAGCTGAGCTGGGTGTTGTATTGTCCGTAGGGGGACTGTACCCTAGTTAGTGGAATCCTGAGTTGTTGCTCAGGGACTAGACGTAGGACTCCTAAGGAGAGGAGGTCTGAACCAGGATAATTCCTTGTGTTGTGTGATTGCTATTTGTGTGTTTGTCTTCTATACTAACCTTCTCTAACCTTCATCGAAGAACATCTTTCTGTGAATGTTTTATGTACAGGTACTAATCAAATAAATTTTTAAAGACCCATTCACCCCCCCTCTGGGCTCGTCAACTGGGCAACAAGTGGTATCAGAGGTGAGTCTCTTCGACAAAGAAGAAAGATCCAACGATCTGAAGAGTAAAGATCCATGGCAGCCCAAGGTAACATTGAAGGTCAGTTTGTCAACCGACCCCCTCTCTTCGATGGTGAAGATTATGCTTATTGGAAGACCAGAATGGAGTACTTTCTCCAAGGTCACGACTATCAGATATGGTCAATAGTAGAAGAAGGCGATCTCCTGGTCACAAATGAGAAAGCTCAGTGGATAGATGATGACAGGAAAAAGATCTCCTTGAACTGTAAGGCTAAGAGTATTCTGTGCTGTGCACTAAGCAAAAAGGAATTCAACAGAGTTTCAGCCTGCAAATCCACAATGGAGATGTGGGAAAAGCTTAGAATTACCTATGAAGGCACAGACAAAGTGAAGGAGACAAGAATTGATATTCTTGTTACTCAATATGAAAGATTTCAGATGCAATCGAGTGAGTCCATAACTCAAATGTTCAGTCGATTCATAGATATTACAAATGGATTGGCTGGACTTGGGAAAACCTATGAGATTGGAGACATGGTGAGGAAAATTCTTAGATCCTTACCATCCTCATGGACCCCAAGGTCACAGCTATTGAGGAAGCTAATGATCTAAAAAGGATGTCTTTGGAAAAGCTCATTGGGTCCCTTATGGCCCATGAGATCAATATGGAAAGGCTAGGAGAATCGTCAAGTAGAAAGAAGCACTCCAATGCTTTAAAAGCTGAAGAAGACTCATCAGAAGCAAGCTCAGATGAAAATGAAAGTATTGAGGACAATGAAAATGAAGAAGCAATGCTATCAAGAAGACTGCAGCGGATTTTAGCCAAGAAAAAGAAATTTCAATCTGGCAGAAGATTCTTTAAGAAAAACAAAGAGTTTAAGAAGTCAGAAGGAAAGGATCTGAAGAAAGGAGACCAATATGCTATGAGTGCAAGAAACCTAGACATATCAAAGCTGAATGTCCAAAGCTCAAGAAGCCTGAATTCAGAAAAAGAGAGAGTTCCAAGAAATTCAGGAAATATAAGAAAAAGGCAATGGCAGCCGCTTGGGAAAACAGCAGCGACTCAGACAATGAGTCAAGCTCGAGCAGTGATAAAGAATAAGCCAACCTGGCATTCATGGCAAATACAGATGATAAGGTAACATCTGACTCCTCCTTTGATTCCTGCAATAATTCTGATTCGGATAATTTAGAGGAAGCATTCAATGAACTATACAATAAATATAGAGAAGTAACCAAACTATTAAAAGTAAGTAAGAAAATAATGCTTGTCTAGAAAACACAAACTCAGATCTAAAATCAGAAAATGAACAGCTAGAAAAATAGTTAACTGAACTTAAAAGAAGAAATGACTTATTATGTGAAAATCTAAAAGCTAAGAATGAATAAATAACCAAATTAGAAAAACAAGCAAGTTCAGATGAACTAAAAACTGAAATTAAGACACTAACAGAAGAAAATATACAGTTATCTAGCACATTAGAAAAATTCACTAATGGTAAAAACTTCCTAATATTAAAAGGTGCCTGAAGATCAGGTAAGAAGAAAAATGGATTAGGATATACACCCCCAGATATGAAGAAACCATAGTTTATCCAAAAATATATCCAACACCAAAATTTGTACCTGAACAAGACATTGCATATAAGGCAGATTTCAAATATATAGAAAAAGTAACCAAATTGTCCTGCTGCAGTCACTGTAACAAATTAGGACATATTATAACTACATGTCCAACTAAACATAAGAAATGGATAATAAAAAGGGAAACCAGTGATACTAACCAATCAGGACCCAAAAGAACTTCGGTACCTAAAACTTAATGTTTTCATTTCAGGGTAACTCTCGAGCATCCAAATGGTATCTGGACAATGGGTGCTCAAGGCACATGTCAGGTAATTGAAAGCTATTCTCTCATCTTCAAAAAGAAGAAGGAACTGTTACATATGGAGATAACGGAAAAGGAACAGTGATAGGCAGTGGTTCTGTGATCAACAAAGGAAAGACAGTTATTGAAGATGTATTGTGTGTCAAAGGACTAAAACATAATCTTATTAGCATCAGCCAGCTTTGTGACAGAGGTCATCAGATCCAGTTTAAAGAGTTAAAATGCAACATATTAAAGGATGGAGTAGTAATTTTCGAGGCAAATAGAGAAAAGAACTATATGTGCTCTATCTTGAAGAACTCAAGGATCAAAATGTCTGTTTAGCAGCAAATAAAGATCAATCAACTGAATTGTGGCACAGAAGATTAGGACATTGCAGCATAGATGGTATGAGAAAGTTGTTAAAGAAAAATCTTGTGGAAGGTCTGCCAAAAGTCAGCACTAAGATGAAAGGTGTTTGTAGACCTTGTGTCAAAGGAAAGCATTCTAAGAGCTCCTTCAAGTCGAAGACTGTGGTAAGTACCTCAAAGCCTTGGAACTCCTTCATATGGATTTGTTTGGGCCAATGAGGACCACCAGTCTTGGAGGAAAGAACTTTGGTTTTGTTATTGTCGATGACTACTCCAGATTTACATGGGTGTCATTCCTAGAACATAAAGATGATACATTTGAAAGCTTTATCAGTTTTAGCAAGAAGGTTCAGAAAGACAAGAATTCAGTATTATTAGTAATCGATCAGATATGGAGGTGAATTTCAGAATGAGAAATTTGCAAAGTTCTGTGAAAATGAAGGAATTGAACATAATTCTCAGCACCAAGGACACCACAGCAGAATGGAGTTGCTGAAGAGAAAGAATAAACCTTATTGGATATGGCTAGGACAATGTTGTCAGAATATAACCTACCAAGGTATTTTTGGGCTGAAGCAGTAAACACACAAGCTACATCATTAATAGAGTAATGATCAGACCAATATTGAAGAAAACTGCATATGAGTTGTTCAAAGGGAAGAAACCAAAGATCAGTCACTTCAGAACTTTTGGATGTCCATGCTTCATCCACAACAAGGCAAAAGAGACATTGGTAAGTTGGATGCCAAATCAGATGAAGGCATCTTCATGGGGTATGCTTCTAAACCCAAAGGTTATAGAATATTTAACAAACGTACCTTATTGATTGAACAGTCTGTGCATATTATTTTTGATGAGACTAACCCTTCCTTGAGAAAGGAAGAAGAAAGTGAAATGATGATGCAGACGAACTGTCCAAGAAACTAAAGGATACCTCAATTGAAGACAGGGATGATCCACCTCTGGAAGACTTGCAACAACAAGATATTACACATGAAAATCTTCCAAAGAGTGGAGATACAAGAAAGATCACCCACCTGAGAACATTATTGGTGATCCATCTGTAGGGGTAAGAACAAGAGGTAATGTAATACCTTGTGATTATCTAGCATTTGTCTCTCAAATAGAGCCTAAGACAGTCAATGAAGCTCTCACTGATGAATCCTGGATTATAGCCATGCAAGATGAACTTAACCAGTTCAAGAGAACCAAGTATGGTCACTTGTTCCCAGACCATCAGACCATCCAGTTATTGGCACCAGTGGGTGTTCAGAAACAAATTGGATGAGGCTGGTGTGATTTTAAGAAACAAGGCCAGACTGGTAGCTCAAGGCTATTCCCAGAGGAAGGCATTGATTTCGATGAAACCTATGCTCCTGTAGCTAGACTTGATGCTATTAGGATTTACTTGCATATGCATCTGCTCTAGATTTAAAATTATTTCAAATGGATGTTAAATCCGCATTTTTAAATGGTTTTATTAAGGAGGAAGTGTATGTTGAACAACCTCCAGGTTTTGATGATACAAACTTTCCAAATCATGTTTTTAAACTTCATAAGACATTATATAGTTTAAAGCAAGCACCAAGAGCCTGGTATGAAAGGCTTAGCTCTTTTTTATTAACCATGGTTTCACCAGAGGACAGGTAGATAGCACTCTATTTGTAAAATCGAAAGTTAAAAACATATTACTTGTACAGATTTATGTAGATGACATTATTTTTGGATCCACTGATGAATCCCTTTGCAAGTATTTTGAAAAGTTGATGCAGGGAGAGTTTGAGATGAGCATGACGGGGAGCTCAATTATTCCTTGGACTACAAATCAAGCAGCAGGAAAAGATGGGACCCCATCTGTCAAGCAAAATACACCAAGGAGCTTCTGAAGAAATTCGGATTCGAGAATGCCAAGCCACTGTCAACACCTATGAGCACATCAACAAGGATGGACAGTGACAAGAATGTAAGAAAGTAGATCAAAAGAACTACAGAGGTATGATAGGTTCATTACTTTATCTAACTGCTAGCAGACCTGATATTTTATTTAGTGTATGTATGTGTGCTAGATATCATGCAGATCCTAGAGAATCTCATTTAATCAATGTCAAAAGAATTTTTAGATATTTAGCTAGAACTCATGATTTAGGTCTGTGGTATCCAAAGTCATGTGAAATTAATTAATAGGATATTCTGATGCTGACTATGCTGGATGCAAATTAGATAGAAAAAGCACCAGTGGTTGTTGTCAATTCCTGCAGGGTGCTGATATCCTGGTCCTCCAAGAAGCAGAATTCAGTCGCACTCTCAACAGCTGAAGCTGAGTACGTGGCTGCTGGAAGTTGCTGTACACAACTCCTATGGATAAAGCAACAACTTGAGGACTATGAGTGCACATCAAGTCTATCCCCTATTATGTGACAACAAGTGCTATAATCTCACCAAAAATCCAGTACAACATTCAAGGACCAAGCACATTGAGGTTAGATATCACTTCATTCGAGATCATGTAGCTAATGGTAATTTAGACATATCATTTATTGATACAAATGGTCAGTTAGCAGATATCTTCACAAAAGCCTTACCCGAAGAGAAGTTCACATCTCTTAGAAGGGAATTGGGCATGTGTAATTTGTGAAGAGATTTCTGTTCAAAACTGATAAATAAATTTTCAAAATTTAAGTAAACTTTCTCCCCAATGGCTCTAAGCAAAGGAAGTTAAATTATCTCTCTCTTGGGCTCTTCTTCTAAAGTATTTGAGTTGGTCAAACTTGTTTGTCATTTTCTGCCACCTTTTGGCGCTTCATTTTTCAGTAAAGCCTTATTTAACCCCAAAATCGATGTGAAAACGATTCATCTCCTACTTACACCTTTTTCCCTTTTCGTCTGGTTGCCTGAGCCGATGCCCTAACGACTCCGACATCGACTTTCTGCTAATTTGAAGCTCCTCTCTTCTTCCCGCAAAGAATTTCATGAGGGCTTTTCTATCCTCTTTCTACATCACACCCCCCAAAATCTTCCTCACCCAAAGTCCATGGCATCGTCCATTATATCCGGCATCATTGGGGCTACGGAGTTGCATTCCTCACAGCAGAGCAGCAAAGTAGGTTCACGTCCGTCAAGGCAAAGGTCTGTCATAACAAGGCAGTGGATTTGGCAAACTTGGAGAAGAATGGCAATGGGCAGTTTGGTTGAAGCTCTACAAAGGCTGAAATGGACAAAGATCGCAACCCTATCTAAAGTAAGTTATCTGGATTTGGTTAAAGCTTTTTATGTGTGCTTGAAAACGGAGGCAGATGGGACCCTGACATCCCTGGTTAAGGTACCCAGCCCAGATTAGAATCTTTAGAGACCTTTTGGCATCTCTGTTTGACGTTTCTACCACCGGTCTCAGTGGCGTCCACTCAGAGGACTAATATCAAGGGTTTAGGGATTGTTGGTCCGGAGTTTAAGCTGAAGGATGGAAGCTGAATATTAATTAACCAGCTTAATGCTTTCAATAGATTGCTGCACTTTTTATTTGTCAGATTATTGTGCCTAGAAGTGCATTGTTTTCAACCTGTGCCAGGGTAGACTTAGACCTGATGTACTGGGCTACCTAGAATCAGGAATTAATATGGCTGAATTGATAATGAAAGGATGAAGTTTGCCAGCTCTCAATTGTGGGACACCAAGAGCAAGTTGAATATCTCATTACCCTATGCCCATCTTCTGACAAGAATTTTCCAGCATTTTGGGATTAGCACAGTTGGTGATGTGTCTGAGAAAATGGGCCAAGCCATTAGGTCTAGAATTTGAAGAAGAGTGGTTTTTCACTAGTTAATGGTATCTGGTCAAGGTTGGCACATGTTGAGGGTGAGCCATCGTTGGTGAAGCCCAAGAGGATCTAGAACTAGCACCAGCAGTAGTAGAGTCACCTGAAGCATCAGCAACAGTAATAGAAGAAGCACCAACAACAACTGTATCAGAAGCAGTAGTTGATCCAGAAGATCCAGCACAGTACCATCAGCAACAGGGAGAAACAAGCAGAAGAATCGAGGACATTCCTTCTGAGTACATTGAGCCCTTTGGGAAATTTTAGAGGATCCTCCTCCTTCTTCCCAAGTAGGCTCTCTACTTAGGGAGGTATTGGACTCCATTTCTCAAGGGGAGCCAGTTGCAAGTGATCCACATGAAGGGTCATGGAAAAAGCTCCAGCCAGCAGGAGCAAGTTTAGCTCAAGTCGATTCTGTTTTGGTAGATGCTCCCATTCAGGGGAGCAAGGAAGAATTGTGGAATGGCTCCCATTCAGGGGGAGCAAGGTATTGAGCAAGAGGCAACAGTATCTCAGGGAGCAAACTTCAGATGCCCCTGCAAATGAATGACCCAATACTGTTCATTCTGAAGATCCTGATCAAGTTGAAAAGAGAAGCAAGAAAATTACTCACAGAAGGCAGATGAAAATTCCAAGAAATTGAACTTGAAGCCTATCTTGAAGAGGTTGGATGATCAAGGTGAGATCTTGAGTTCAGTTCAGTCAGGTGTGAGTTCTGTTATTATTCGCCAGGACTCCATTTCTAATGATATATCTAATATAAGAAATTAATGAAATGGTTCAATAGGAGTTGAGCAGCATGCAATCATCACTCTCTGAGATTTTGAAGGCATTGGATCCAAATCTCCTCCTCAACCCTCTGCCACTCAGAGCAGTTTAGGAGCTATTCCCAGGCCATCAGGGCCAGCAGTAGCAACAGAGAGCAGTGCTCAAGTACCATCTCAAGGAAGGCAGCAAGCAAAAGGCAGTGCCATCTGGGCAGAATGTGGAAAAACCTTCAGGGTCAGTGATCTCTATGGAAGTACTGCTTGGTGCAGAAGAGGCCACCGTTGCCCCTGAAGCCACTGAGTCTTCAACCCTTGCAACACCAACCCCCTCTACACCACCATCCTCATCCACAACACCTCCAGCTCCACCTACCTTCAAACAACCCATGCCCCACACAATTTTCTCACCACCACCTTTTCCATCTCAATCTTCCTCTCTCCTTCTTCTTCCCAAGTCATTCCTCCTCCTCCTGTTATTGAGAATCCTCCAGTCTCCTCATCAGCTAGAGCCTCCTCTTCATCTAGTAATTATGCTTCAAGATCTTCTTCCACTTTCAATTCAAATCTCTTCTTTTCCTCTTCTACTCCACCTTCTTCCATAACCTTCATCCTGAGACCCCCAGCTTGGCAGCACGTTTCTCACTCACTTGTGGATGAGTTTGAACGATCTACACTCACCTCAATTCTGGCAGTTGTCAATCATGTCCACATGACTGATTCTCCCAGTCCTACTCAGAAAAAGAGGAAACTCTCCACCTCTATCTCTCTACCCTCTACACCCAAATTTTCTCCTCTTTGGTTCCCCTTACTGCTGAAATCGAAGGAGACCAATCTATCGAGAATATCTACAGAAATGCATTCTCTCTAAAATTTTTGGCATTCCCCATCTTAACCTCACTGAACATCTTCACTTGTTTCTTCCCTATTGCCACATGTCAAAAGCAAACCAATCCAAATCTTCCAGTCAGCTGAGTGCAAGACTGAGGCCAGTGGGCAAAAGGGCACAAGTCTCTATACAGTAAATACCTCAAAGCCAAAGCAGACAGCATTTCTCTCTCGTCGAGATCACCCACTCTCTCTCTCTGAGTGGTTTGTCTTTCATCATCAAACTGTCTGGGGCCAGTTCATTCTTAAGGAATCAGAATAGCAAGGCATTTTCAGCTCTATAATGATTACTGCTATCTGAACAAGCTCCCTGAGATTTAGTTTAGTCAATTCCATGGTACTCTTGCTCTCCTTCGGACTGAGCATCCAGTCAATTGCTCTTTCCAAGTAGATTTCACCAGCCTCCAAATGCCTGGTACAGTTTCCTTCCTAAATTACACTCATTAGTGTTTGACTCCTCCGCTGCTCTCATGCTTTTGAGAGATTTGCTCGAGTAATGGACGTCTGTCAGCTAAGCAGGGTCGCCTCCCCTCATTTCAGATATTCATCTTCAGAGAATATCACTTGGGCCACCTCTCCTCTGAAGTTCTAGCTCCGCTAATTTCCGAATGTGAAGGCTTTCTCCACAGACTGGGAAAAGCACTATAGTCAATCTGCTCTCTAGCTGGAATCAGTCAATAGTTCTTTGTTCACGGCCGGGAAGCCGCGCTTATCTACTGAAGCCTCTTGGATCTAAACTCTATCAATCCAGTTCAGGAGCTGTATGTTCAGTGGGCTTCCAGATACTCAGCTTACTTTTCTTTGAAGAAGGACCTACTTGATCACCAGCATTTCTATCCCATCACTCTTGATAGATTCCTTCAGCGTGCTAGTTTTGGACAGAGTACTTTCTTCAGATTCACTATGGACAAGGATCAGTATGCACTATTCCTGGAGGACCAGCGACAGCTGTACATTCAGCGCATGCTCCCGTCCATGGGTGACTCTTTCACTATAGCACCTTGTGTTTTCACTCAACTTTTTGAAGACCAAGAGATTAAGCCATGGGAAATTATTTCTCAGCATGCCTCTCTTCTTTCTCCTCTCTTCTACCTCCCTGTACCTTCTCGACCTTAATACAATATCCTTGAATGTGTATCTCTTCTTTTCTTCTTTGTCTTAGTTTATCTTTTTGCTCAATGACAAAAGGGGAGAAACATACTAAGCATGTCTGAAATACATTTTTGACTGAAATACATTCTGCAAATTTTCAGATTCTTTATTTATGCTTCCTAATAAGTTTTGTCATCACCAAAAAGGGGGAGATTGATGATCAGTTCTGTCTCCATAAATTTTAATTAATTACATATTTATTTTGGTGATTAACAAAACCCTATCAAATTCTCTAACATATATTCCAAAAGTCTTAAGTACAGGAAATATACCAAGTTCAATCAAGCCAATATGGGTAAGTATCATATTTCTGAGAGTTAATTATTTCAAGATTATATTTATCTAAGTCCACATTGACTTCTGTTGAAAGTCACAAACGATTTCCTTCATGTATATCGTTTTTAATAGAGCTATAACGATTTGATCATCGCAACGATTCCTTAAGTCATCGTAACGATTCGCTCATTGCAACGATTCCTTAAGTCATCGTAACGATTCGCTCATCGCAACGATTCCTTAAGTCATCGTAACGATTTGCTCATCGCAAAGATTCCTTTAGTCATCGTAACGATTTGCTCATCGCAACGATTCCTTTAGTCATCGTAACTATTTGCTTATCGCAATGATTCCTTTAGTCATCATAATGACTTGTTTCGTGTAATGATTTCTTTAGAGCTCAGAACGATTTGCTTCGCGCAACGATTTCTTTAGCACGCATAATGATTTGCTTTGCGCAACGATTTCTTTAGAGCTCATAATGATTTGCTTCGCGTAATGATTTATTTAGCGCTCATAACGATTTGCTTTGCGCAACGATTTCTTTAAAGCTCATAACGACTTGCTTCGTGTAACGATTCTTTTAATGAATACAACGACTTGCTTTCCATAACGATTTGTTCAGTATTCATAACAATTCCTTTAATGAATACAACGACTTGCTTTCTATAACGATTTGTCCAGTATTCATAACGATTCCTTTAATGAATACAATGATTTGCCTTCTACAGTGACTTGTTAAGTGATCATAACGATTTCTTCAGTAAATACTTGATCATAATGATTTCATAAGTCATATAGGCAACGACTTTGGTGTTTATATCAACTTGATATTTATCTTATTTCTAAAAGTGTTGAATAGTCAAAGTCTTCTCATATCTGTCTGACTGCTGTGCATTTAATGAAGACAGAACGCATCTCTGCATGCATGCAGACGATAACGTCCATTATCATGCTTACTCTATATGCATCTGTTAGATATGGCAAAATGGCATTACTATTTTGGTGAATATTCACATCAACGTCTTCTGACACCAAGAGACAGTCTAGCTGTCTACTGTTCTAGCATTTAATGTATGCAGGGCCCTAAGATATTCTGTCATACAACGTTGGACCATATAGACGCCAGAAGACCCTATCTCTTTGCATGCTCAAATGGATAAAGATTGCTGACCAGAAGCTTCCAAGTGTCAAGCAGTCTAACGTCTACCAAACTAAGACAAAAGTTACTCCAACGACTACATTTCAAATTGGAGATATAAATTCAAGATAGCAGCTCCAGAAGAAAAAAAGACAGAAGAGAGAGACCTACGATTGAGAAAACAAGCTTTCCAGATCTTCTGAAAGAATCCAAGAGCCAAGAATTCAATTCTAGTGTGTCTTTAGCTCTTTGCTCTCTGTGCTGTAATAGAGATCCTAAGAGAGCCAGTGTAGTTCTAAGAGAGCCTTGTTTACATTACTTGCTCTCAGTACTAGTAGCTTCAGATCTTGTCTTGCTAAAGCTTGATCTAGGGGCTTGAATTCCTGTTTATTCTTCTTGTGTTGTTGTTCCCTCTGTTGTGAAGGAAGACTTGGTGGGGAGCCAGGTGTTGTGTTCCCTTCTATTGTGAAGGAAGACCTGGTGAGGGATCCAGGTTGTTGTAGTTCCCTTCTTGTGAAGGAAGACCAGCTGAGCTGGGTATTGTATTGTCCGTGGGACTGTACCCTAGTTAGTTGAATCCTCAGTTGTTGCTCAGAGATTGGACGTAGACTCCTAAGGAGAGGAGGTCTGAACCAGGATAATTCCTTGTGTTGTGTGATTGCTTATTGTGTGTTGTTTTGTATACTAACCTTCTCTAACCTTCATCGAAGAACATCTTTGTATGAATGTTTTAAGTACAGGTACTAATCAAATAAATTTTTAAAAGACCCATTCACCCCCCCCCCTCTTGGCTCGTCAACTGGGCAACAGTAATATATTTTTAACTTTAGATTTAATAAACAATATGCTATGTACCTGTCCTCTGATAAAACCATGGTTAACAAGAATGCATTAAGCCTTTCATAGCATGCTCCAGGTGCTTGCTTTAAACCATATAATATTTTATGTAATTAAAACATAATTTGGAAATCCACATCATCAAAACCAAGAGGTTGTTCTATATAGACTTCCTCCTTTATATATCCATTTAAAAATACTGATTTTACATCCATTTGAAATAGTTTTAAATCCAATGCAGATGTATAAGCAAGTAAAATTTGGATAGCCACTAGTCTAGCTACTGGTGCATAGGTTTTCATCGAAATCTATGCCTTCCTCTTGGGAAATGGCATTGAGCAACCAGTCTGGTCTTGTTTCTAGTGATAACACCAGCTTCATCCAAATTTTTCTTGAAACACCCATTTGGTGCCAATCGCAGGATGATCTGATGTTCTCGGAACAAGGGACCAAACTTGGTTTCTCTTGAACTGATCAAGTTCATCTTGCATGGCTAAAATCCAAGATTCATCAGACAGTGCCTCATTGACTGTCTTCGGCTCAATTGAGACACAAAAGCTAAATAATCGCAAGGAATAACATTACATCTTGTTCTTACCCCAACTGATGGATCTCCAATGATGTTGTCTTTTAGATGATCCTTCCTGTATCTCCATTCCTTTGGAAGATCATTATGAGTTATTTCTTTCTGATGTAGTTCTTCCTGGGGTGGATCTTCCTGATCTTTAATGGTTGCTTCCTTCAGTTTCTTGGAGAGAGTTTCTGCATTTTCATCATCACTATCTACTTCCTTTCTTAAGAAAGGGTTAGACTCATCAAAAATAACATGAACAGTTTGTTCAATTAATAAACTTTGTTTATTGAAAATTCTATAGCCTTTCGGTTTAAAAACATACCCCATAAAGATTCCTTCATCAGATTTGGAATCCAACTTACCTATGTCTCTCTTACCATTGTTGTGAATGAAGCATGGACATCCAAACATTCTGAAGTGGCTAATTTTGGGCTTCCTTTGCTTATATAGCTCATACGCAGTCTTCTTCAGAATTGGCATGATCATCACTCTATTTATGATATAACAAGCTGTGTTGATAGCTTCTGCCCAGAAGTATCTTGGAAGATTGTATTCTGATAGCATAGGTCTGACCATATCCAATAAGGTTCTATTTTCCCTCTCAGCTACTCCATTCTGCTGAGGTGTCCTTGGTGCTGAGAAGTTGTGTTCTATACCTTGATCATCACAAAATTTTACAAATTTTTCATTTTGGAATTCTCCTCCATGATCTGAGCGAATGCTTATTATACTGAACTTCTTGTCCTTCTGAACTAACTTACTGAACTTCACAAAGCTTTCGAATGTGTCATCTTTGTGTTTCAAGAATGATACCCATGTAAATCTTGAGTAATCATCAATTATGACAAAACCAAAGTTCTTTCCTCCTAGGCTTGTAGTTCTCATAGGTCCAAAAAAATCCATATGAAGCAATTCCAGTGGTTTGGAGGTAGTTACCACTGTCTTTGATTTGAAGGAGGATTTTGCATGCTTCCCTTTTGCACATGGTTCACAAACACCATCTATTCTTGAATTTATCTTGGGCAGACCTTCCACTAGATTGCGTTTGATAAGCTTTCTAATTTCATCCAAGCTGCAGTGACCTAATCTTCTGTGCCATAGTTCAGCATTTTGATCTTTATTTGCTGCTAGACAAACATCTTGATCTTTTAATTCTTCTAGGTACAGTACATATAAGTTCTTTCCTCTGCTAGCTTCGAAGACAGTTGCACCATCCTTCATAATTAGACATTTAGACTCCTGAAACTTGATTTGGTGACCCTTGTCACACAGCTGGCTGATACTTGTGAGATTGTGCTTGAGTCCTTTGACGCATAAAACATCTTCTATGAGGGTTCTGTCTTGACTTCCAATAGATCCACAACCGATCACTGAACCTTTTCCATTATAGCCATAGGTTACCGTTCCTTCTTCATCTTTGATATACGAAAACAATCTTCTGTTTCCAGTCATGTGCCTTGAACATCCGCTATCAAGGTACCACTTTGATGCTCTAAGAGTTCCCTGCAATAAATCACTAAGATTTAGGTACCCAAGTTCTTTTGGGTCATTGCTGGTTAGTTTCCTCACTTTTTCTTTTAGGAACCCACTTTAAGTGTTTAATTATACAAGTTATTTTAGTGTGTCCTAATTTATTGCAATGACTACAACATGATATATTATTTACTATTTTAATTGACCTATATTTAATGTTAGATTTATAGTCAGTATTTTGTTCAGCTACAAACTTTGGCGTTGGATAGATTTTAGGATGAATAATTGTTTCTTCATTGTCAGGTGGAGTGTATCATAAATCATGCTTTTTCTTAACTGATCTTCTTGCTCCTTTTAATATTAGAGATGATTTTCTGTTTGTAAAATTTTCAATTGTAGTAGTTAGATATTCATTGTTTTTTGTTAGTGTGTCAACCTCCTTTTTAAGTTCACTTATAGTTTCTTGGTTTTCCAGGTTTGTTATCTGTTCATTTTTAACTTTTAGATCTTCACATAACAGTTCATTTCTTCTTTTTAATTCAGAGATTTGTTTTTCCATTTGCTCAGTTTCAGATTTTAAATCTGAGTTGGTGATTTCTAAGCATGCATGACTTTTCTTGGTAGTTTTTAATAGCTTACGCACATATTTATACTTACTGTATAATTCATTGAATGCATCTTCTAGACTATCTGAATCTGATTCATTACAAGAAGTAAAAGATCCGTCAGAGGTTACCTTTTCATCGATGCTTGCCATGAAAGCCATATTGGCTTTTTCTTCTTCTTCTTCACTGGAACTTGACTCACTGTCTGAGTCACTTTCATTGTTCCATGTAGCTGCCATGGCTTTCTTTTTGTATCTTTTGAATTTCATTGAGTTGTCCTTCTTCTTGAACTCCGTTTTTTAAGCTTTGGACACTCAGCCTTAATGTGTCCAGGCTTCTTGCATTCATAGCATATGGGTTCTAATTTCTTTACATCCTTGACTTCGGATTTCTTGAAGTCTTTTCCTTTTTGAGTACCTTCTCCCTGACTGATACTTTTTCTTGGCTAGAATACGCTACAGTCTTCTAAAAAGAATAGCTTCCTCATCTTCGCTATTTTCATCACTTCTTTCATTTTCTGATGTTTCTTCAGAGCTACCTTATGTGGCTTTTAGTGCGTTACTATGATTCTTCCTGCTGGAGGACTCTCCAAGCCTTTCCATGTTAATCTCATGGGCCATTAGTGGCCCAATGAGTTTCTCAAGTGACATTCTTCTTAAATCATTAGCTTATTCTATGGCTGTCACCTTTGGAGTCCATGAGGCTGGTAGTGACCTCAATATTTTTCTCACCATGTCTCCGATGTCGTAGGACTTTCCAAGCCCATCCAGACCATTGGTGATGTCAGTGAATCTGCTGTACATTTGTGTGTTAGACTCTCCTGATTGCATTTGAAATCTTTCATATTGTGCCACCAAGATGTCTATCTTGTTTCTCTGACTTTGTCAGTTCCTTCATAGGTAATCCTAAGCTTCTCCCACATTTCCATCGCTGACTTGTATGCTGAGGTCCTGTTGAACTCTTTCTTGCTCAGCGCACAACATAGTATACTTTCGGCTTTGCTATTAAGGGATATTTTCTTCTTATCTTCTTCTGTCCAATTTTATCTATTGTTGAGTACCACTAACTCTCCTTCTTCGATAATAGACCAAAGTTGGAAATCGAGACCTTGAAGAAAGAACTCCATTCGAGTCTTTCAGTAATTGTAGTCTTCACCATCAAATAAGGGAGGTCTATTGACGGACTGACCTTCTGCATAACCTTGAGTTGCCATTTATCTTTGCTCTTCAGACCGTGAGATCTTTTTTCTTGAAGAGACTTGGCTCTGATACCACTTGTTGCCCAGATAGCAAGCCCAGAGGGAGGGTGAATGGATTGCTAAAATATCTTTTTAGAATAAAACCTGTCAATAAAAACGCTTAACAGAAAAACACTAGGATCGATAGTTAGTGTTAGTGTGAATGAAGACAAATAAGCAAACACACAAACAACATGAGATTTTTATCCTGGTTCGGACCTCCTATCCCAAGGAGTCCATCATCCAATCCCCAAGCAACAACTTGGGATTTCACTAACCAAGGGTACTGTCCCCCTTAAGGACTCTTACACATCCAGCAGTAGCTGACCTTCTCTTCTAGCCCGAAGAGGTACAAACCAACACCTGATGCAACAGGTCTTCCTTCCTCAATGAAGGGAATAACAACCACCTGTTTCCTACAAGTCTTCTCTTCACAACCGAAGAGGAACACACACAGAGAATGTGTAAAAAGGTGAAAGGCCCCTAGACCAAGCTTATAGAAGTTTGCTTGATCTGAGGCTGAATCTGAGAGACAATGATTTGCAACAAGAAAATCTCTCAGAACTACACTTACTCTCCAAAGACTAAGCAAATGAAAAAATGGAAAGTTGAGAGCTAAAAGTGGGTTCGCTGGAAGGAGTGAGCTCTTCTTGCTGATGCTCGCAAGTGCTTGATCGATTCTGTGTGTGTTGCTCAGTGTGCCTCACTATATGTATTTTTTTCATGGAGTCATCAGTCTTCTATATATCTTCTCTTGAGAATATAGCTGTTGAAGTATCCATTGTCTTTACGTCTGAAGCACGTTAGACTTGTTTGAACGAGGTGTGGAGCAGGTAAGCCTACAGTCATTAATGCTCAAGGAGACATATACGTAAAGAGAAGATTCATCTAGATATCTTTCACTTCAGATTATTCAACGTTGCAAGATATGGTACTGGCAAAAGACTTGCACGCAATAAATACCAAAATGCAGACAACTAGACTGTCTCTATGCTTGTCAGTCAACGTTAGAGGTCATGCTATAAGAATGTAAACCAAAATAGTCGTGCCATTCTGTCACCCTAAAAAGCATTTTCTATAGAAACACATGTGTAGAATGCACTCTGATATGTGATATGCAGAGATGTGTACAATCACAATAAATGTTACGTGGTGCAAGATACAAAGATATATGCGGGAAGACTTGAGCTCCACAATGTTTTGAAAATAGGTTTGAATATTATAGAGAATAGTTATTTTCAAATTTATCTGAGAAGATAATAATAAAAATGTATGAAAACCATAATCATTGTGTAGAGAGTTGATGTATTCGTGAAACCAATGTTATAATTATAGTCCATGCATAAATGAAAACTATGTTGTACTTTGTGAAATCGTTGTGTAAGCAAATCGTTGTTCAAGTATAAATAAATTGTTGTTTAAGTAGAAGCAAATCGTTGTTTGCGATCAAATCGTTATTTGCTATCAAATCGTTGTTTGCTATCAAATCGTTGTTTGAGTAAGGCAAATTGTTGTTTGCTATCAAGTCGTTGTTTAAGTGATAGCGAATCGTTACAGCGATCAAATCGTTATGTAACTTACCGAATCATTATAGTGATCAAATCGTTGTTTTAACTTATCGAATCGTTACAGCGATCAAATCGTTGTTTAACTTATCAAATCGTTACAGTGATCAAATCGTTGTTTTAACTTATCGAATCGTTACAATGATCAAATCGTTGTTTAACTTATCGAATCGTTACAGTGATCAAATCGTTGTTTTAACTTATCCAATCGTTACAGCGATCAAATTATTGTTTAACTTATCAAATCGTTACAGCGATCAAATCGTTGTTTTAACTTATCGAATCGTTACAGCGATCAAATCATTGTTTAACTTATAAAACCGATGTTCTATCAAGGAAATTGATGTGTACTTAGAATAAATGTTTTGAACTGTAAATAACAGTCTGTGAGAGTAGCTTACAGATTTTGCTTGACTTATTTCCTATGGAAGAACTTCAGAAAAGATTGTTAGAAAATATTATTAAGATTTTGTTAATCACCAAAAATACATATAATAAATAAAATTATATAGGGATGGATTGATCATTAAAGACATTAGGACCCAAGTAACACAATATATAAGGTTAGCAAGGACAAACTCCATACTAACAACTGCAAGGTTGAAACAACTAGGCAATCTAGAAAGCACTTCTTCAACCATGAAATGATCAAGTAGATCCAGAAGATGCTTGAGCAATGCCAAGAAGAAGATGAGATAAGAGTATGCTCTTGAGGAGATAGAATGTCATCTTTCTAGGTAGCAAACAGGGTAGGTAGTTTGAAACACACACTTGCCGAAGAGGTGTGCGGGTGAGCCACAAACATGAACTAAACTTGCATATCTATAACCGTATACATGGGGGCTTCAGAAATTTAATGGCCACAAACTACACCTCGAGAACTCAATAATCCACAAGTAAATTAGAGAGTTATCTTGAAGAAAGTTAGAGAAGACTAAACAAAATAGAAGGAATAAAAGTCGTGGATGATGTCAGATAGATAGTGTGGACATCCAAAAAAACGCAAGAAAATTTGCACCAAAGGCCCAACGTTCCCAAGCCAAAGCCCATCTGAAAATATGCTAAAGGGTCCCCTAAATAGCCCAAGCAAGGCCCACTCCATGATACCCATTTACCCCATGCAGGGAGGTCATTTTAGGCCACCCTTTACCTCCCCACTACAGGTACAAAAAGCTGCTGTGGCAGCATGAGCAGGGCGGCTCCCACTTGCTCACTTCACACCCCTTCGCCACCAAAACGAGAAGAGCCCAGAAGGACTGTTCTGGAAGACGCAGAGCACCTCCTCCCTGGTTGGCTGTTGTCTTCTTCCTTCCACGGGCTGAACCTGCTGAGGAGTAAAGAAGCAGAGAGGAAGAGAAGAGGAAGAGGAGGGGAGACTCCTCCCAGCCGGGTCCTCCACCTGCTACATCAAAGGAGAGAAAAGAAACCTGCTGAAGAGAAGAAGAAGGTTGAAGAGAGGAGGAGGAGGGGACTGCTACGGCAATCCCCGTGTTCTTTTTTTTGTGTTGATTACTTCTTTGTTCTTTCACCCCACTCCCCATGTAATCTTCCCACCTCAACAGTGAAGAGGATCCGTATTCCATTTCCCTGTGTGCATGGCATCAGATATGTTGGAGATGGATGACTAGAAATTGCATTTAAGTGTTTACTTTTAGTGCCATTTAATCTGGCTTTTGTACCGAACCAGAGTGTTTCCTTTTTTTTTTTCCCTTTCTCTACACTCTTGCTGTTAACTCGTTCTTCATGTGTTCCTTTTTGAGGCTTTGCACTTTGTTTGAGTTGGGCTGTGGAAAAGACAACTTAATGTCTTATTCCATCCCAAGAGAACTATAATGTGAGGTTTCTAGGTGTTTAAATGCCATGAGGTATGACAATGGGGAAATGATGTCAAATATCTCCCTTATCTTTCGGGTTTGATGTTTCATTTAGCATAGGACCGAAGTCTTCTTGGTATGTGAGATGTGCTTCGTTTAAATTGTTTTATTTCTGCCCTTTCCTTACATGTGCATTCTCACATTCCAAATCAAACAGAACTGAATGAAGGAAGATGGGGGCTCGCTATTTCCGTGTGTGGCTCTCCATTTCCCTCCCCTTAACTCAGCCTTAAGAGACCAGGAATACCTCCTGTTCGCTGCCCATGTTTCATTGTTGTATTAAGGTTCACAGTTTTACAAATTTGGAGAGCATGGGAAGGGCAACTTGATGCCCCGATCCCATTCTCATACCTGGTGCATTCATACCATCCTAAAGGACTCTAAAGAGGCATTTTCTCCCATTTCTTGTGACCGATCATGCTGGGAATGTTCCCCATTAGGCTGTCCCAGACCCTGCCGTATCGGTTTTCGAGGCCGCTTTGAACATGAAGTGCCGGATCGTCACTGACTGGGCCTGATCCGAATTCATGGGTTTGTTCCTTACATCCTAAGGGTTCTGTCCCCCAAATTTGAGGCTCAGACCCTTCACGAATCTTGAGAACGAAGCACCGGAAGTGCTGCCGGATCGCTTTCCTATGTGGCGTTGAACATGAACTGTCAGACTGCCACTGACTGGGCCTGATCCAAATTCATGGGTTTGTTCCTTATATCCTAAGGTTCTGTTCCCCAAATTTGAGGCTCAGACCCTTCACGGATCTTGAGGACGAAGCACCGGTGCTGCCGGATCACTTTCCTGTGCGGCGTTGAACATGAACTGTCGGACTGCCACTGACTGGGCCTGATCCGAATTCATGGGTTTGTTCCCTATATCCCAGGGGTTCTGTCCCCCAAACTTGAGGCTCAGACCCTTCACGGATTTCAAGGACCAAGCCCCGGAAGTCCTGCCGTATCGCCGGTGACTGTGCCAGATCCGAGTCCATGGATTGGTTCCTTATATCCAAAGATTCTGTCCCCCAAATTTGAGGCTCAGCTCCTTCACGGATTTCAAGAACCAAGTCCCAGAAATCTCGCTGGATCGCTTTTCCGTGCGGCTTTGAACATGAAGTGCCGGATCGCCGCTGACTGTGCCAGATCCGAGTCTATGGATTGGTTCCTTATATCCTAAAGGTTCTGTCCCCCAAATTTGAGGCTCATCTCCTTCACGGATTTCAAGAACCAAGTCCCAGAAATCTCACCGGATCGCTTTTCTGTGCGGCTTTGAACATGAAGTGCCAGATCGCCACTGACTGTGCCAGATCCGAGTCCATGGATTGGTTGCTTACATCCCAAAGGTTCTGTCCCCCAACTTGAGGCTCAGACCCTTCACGGATTTCAAGAACCAAGCCCCAGAAATCTCACCGGATCGCTTTCCCGTGCGGCTTTGAACATGAAGTACCGGATTGCCGCTGATTGTGCCAGATCCGAGTTCATGGATTGGTTCCTTTTATCCCAAGGTTCTTTAAGGCCCTCTAATTTTCCGTCGCATTATTGCAATTATGTGTGAATATTTGTGCTTGTGTATGTATGTACATATTTACGTACGCATTAATTAGTATAATTACGTGTGCATGTGTTATATTAAATATAAATAATGTATGTATTGCATGGTGATAATGTGGATATAATACCATATACATATTGCATGTAGATATGCTTGGTATGCATGGTTTTCTGCATAATTTAAAGTTCTGGCCGAAGGCCACCTTGGCGTCAAGCCCAGGCCGTTGAGCTGGTGTCAGCGTCCAGACATGGACGCCAACACTAACTCCGACATCCAGCGATATGGACCCCAACTTCTCTGACCTGCATGCGTTGTAGAGCCAGAAAATCCGGGAGCAAGGCATGGCCTCCATTGGGGGGATGTCCCCCAACGGCTCTAAGGCTGTCAAATCGGTATGGTGAGTGGGTGAGGGGCTCTCATTAGGTCTGAACCCGAATTTGGTCTCTCCCACTTCTCACTTCACCTTGCAAGAGGAGAAATAGAGGAGAGAAAACCCTAGAGAAGCCTGTGAGAAAAACCCATTTTAGAACCCTCAAATCCGACCCCTTGGACCTTGATCCGGCGCCCCCCTGCTGCAAGGAGGTTGCTGGACCAACGAGGAAGGCTTCCCCGACATCCCCTCGGCGTGGAGATCACCCAGGAGCCCGGAGGAGAGATCGTTTGGAGGCACTTCTGCAACTTCTTGGGACTGCCTAAGGAGGTCTTCACCAAGCCTTTAAATCCCTTGGAAGAATTTTTGAAAGGCAAGTGACCTATCCTTGATGTCCCCTTATGAGTCTAGGATGGTTTTGTGAATTTTAAGGATTTTTCCTGGAGTCCTAGACCCTCCAATTCACCCAAGATTTAGAGCTCGGGTCTGTGTTTCTGCACAGACCTGGTTAGATGGCAAGGTCCCTGGACGTCCAGATCATCCTTGGCGTCCATCGACCATGCCGCTGACCCTGAGTCAGCGGCCAGAGACCGCCGTCGAGTTCTTCTGGACAGAACAGTGAGCTGTTCTGTCCCTCTTATATATTAATTTCGGTATGTTTTACGTGTTGAGGATATATGGTAGACCTTATACTCTATGTATATTGTGTTTTGTGGTGTGTGGATGAATGGTGTGTGTTGGTGGATGTGGAAATGGTGTTCCTTAAACTTGTGAGCATGAAGTGTTGATTTTACAATTTAGTTTTCCTAATTAGAATGTGTATGAATGCCATGGTTTTAGCCTAATCATGAAGGTCAGTGGGTTAGCATATGTGTTTGCAAATTTTGGTAATTTATCCATGCTTGTGTAATTTGCGAATATATTTGGTTCGGTAAAATAAAAGCATGCAAGAATGATTTGTAGGGCTCAATCCATAGATGTATGAATTAGGGAAATTTTATATTCTCAGTTCATGCATATGTGTTTAGCTTATGTATAACAGCAAGTGGTCAATTTGCAAAATGTGTTAGACCCATGTTAATTTAAGTTGTTCATAGTATGCTAATTAGGCGTTTTATTTTCTGTAAATTCTAATTAGCTCCGAAAAATCTGACAAATTGAGGGTATCATCTAGAACCCGAAAACACATGTGGTTAAAATTTCGGATCATTTGGATCAGTAAATAAAAGTTATATGTTTTCTTGTGAAATGTGATAATTCGTGCATATGATCGTAATGTGATTAGATTTTGTTTAAACCCAGCATGATTAGTGTGTTTACTGTGTATTAAACCTTGAAGTTTTGTAGTACCATGTTAGGAAAAACAGAGGTATTCATGTGAGTGAGAAAGTGAATGAGATGAAGTGTCATGTGTAAAACCAAGTGTAAAAACGGTAAAAATGTAAATGTGTAACTGTGCCAATGTGACACTGCTTCCGTAGAGGACAGTGGAGCTGTATCAGGGAAAAGTCCCCCTGAGAAAGTTCATTGTGTTAAGTGACCCTAAGGGCATTAGGGGGAAATCCTGGAGGTGGACAAGTACCACTGGTTAGGGTGGAGACTTGTTCTCCCGGTCTGCGCAGTCCAAGAGTCGCCATTGAATGCCTAGATGGCGTCTATGTGTAATGTGATGTGTATATGTCCTTCTTTGGTGGTTTGGACTATGTGTCACGGCACCTAAAAATGTGTAAAGTGTAATGTGAAATGTGTATGTGACCATGTGTAAATGTGTAAGTGACATGTGAATGTGTATGTGTAAAGTGTAACCATGTGAAAAGAGGAAACTAGTGTAAAGAAAAATGTGAAATTCTAGATGTGTAAATGTGTTATTGAAAACCATGTGAGACTAAATCTGAAACCATGTGAATTCAGAAAATGTATGTTGTTATTCTTATGTTTATGTGTGCAAAAATGTTTAGAGTCCATTTTAGGGACAACTAATGAATATGTGTGCAAATAGCATGATGGATTGTTCATATGATATGTTTTAAGCAACATTGTAGCCCTCATGTGTAGATTTATAGCCATTGAATCATGTGAAATCAGCAACCTAAAGCATGTAAAAAGGTTCATGTATGTGTTTAAAATGTGTAAAACCCAAGCTAGTTGCGTTACCTTTCATGCATGTAAATTGTTCTTGTTGATAGCTCTCATGTTTGATTCTTTAAAGATTAAAGTTTCATGAGTAAATTGAATAGAGACCATGTGATAGGTGAAGTTTATTTTAGAAATCTGAAAGCATGAGTTATGTATAAAATTGTAGAATGTTCATGATAGGTGAAAACTTGAAATGACTAGCATGCTATGTGTTGCTAATTGTAATGTGCATGTAGAAACCACTAGGACTTCTAAGTGTACATCATGAGTAGTGTTGCTTGCTGAGTCCTTGGACTCACTCCTTGCTTCGGCGTACAGGTATAGTTGGTGACACAGTACGTTTGGAGGAGGCAGCAGAGACGGACTCCGAGCGTGGAGACTAGCTAGTTTGGAGTTCTTGTGATTTGTGTACTTCATAGTATGTATTTGGAACATTGTATTAGAATTATCATGAAATGAATGTATTATGTGGACATTTTGTAATTCTATTTCAGCAGTTTAATTATGTGAGTTCTTAGTTCCTCATTGTTAATTGCGAAAATTCATGTATGGTTAATGTGGATGATGAATGAATGGAGATAGTTCTCTTTTACTTCCGCTACTCTGTTGTATATTCGCGTGTATCTCAGCTGTATGTATCGTTTGGGTAAATGTCCCACTGTGGCAGCACTTGTTATACCGACGTGGGTTGGTATAACCGTACCGTATAATGAGGGCCGTCACAGGTTCTATCCCTAAAATTTGAGGCTCAGCCCCTTCACAAATTTCAAGAATCAAGTCCCGGAAATCTCGCCAGATCGCTTTTCTGTGCGGCTTTGAACATGAAGTGCCGGATCGCCGCTGATTGTGCCAGATCCGAGTTCATGGATTGGTTCCTTATATCTCAAGGGTTATGTCCAAAAAATTTGAGGCTCAACCTTTCACGGATTTCAAGAATCAAGTCCCGAAAATCTCGCCGGATCGCTTTTCCGTGCGGCTTTGAACATGAAGTGCCGGATCACCGCTGATTGTGCCAGATCCGAGTCCATGGATTGGTTCCTTATATCCCAAAGGTTCTATCCCCAAAACTTGAGGCTCAGACCCTTCACGGATTTCATGAACCAGTCCCAGAAATCTCACCGGATCGCTTTCCCGTGTGGCTTTGAACATGAAGTACCGGATTGCCGCTGATTGTGCCAGATCCGAGTTCAAGGATTGGTTCCTTTTATCCCAAGGGTTCTGTCCCCAAAATTTGAGGCTTAGCCCCTTCACGGATTTCAAGAATCAAGTCCCGAAAATCTCGCCAGATTGCTTTTCCGTGCGACTTTGAACATGTAGTGCCGGATCGCCGCTGATTGTGCCAGATCAGAGTTCATGGATTGGTTCCTTATATCTCAAGGGTTATGTCCCAAAAATTTGAGGCTCAACCCCTTTACGGATTTCAAGGATCAAATCCCCAAAAGCCTGCTGTATCGCTTTGTCGCACGGTTTTGAACATGAGGGGTCGGGTAATCAATACCTAGACCCTATCCGAGCCCATGAGTGGCGTCCATATACGTTAAAAGTCTTGCTCCCCCGATGGATGCTATGACGCTTCACGGATTTCAAGAACTATGCGCGAAAAGGGCTGCCGAATCGCTTAAGCCTAAAAAACTGTGACGATACGGCAGGACCGATCCGGCAGGGCCGATCCAGCAGGACCGATCCGGCAGGACCGATCCGGCAGGTCTCCCTGCTGATTCATTTGAATAGTATCCTTGCCGTATAACATGAACAATACCCTTGCCGATTCGCCCTTGCCGTATCGTTTTGGCTGCCGAATCGCTTTGTCTGCCGAATCAAATGGGTTGTGCATGACGATGTTTGAGCATTCAAACGACTAAATGACTTCAAATCATGAAAAGAGCAATGACAATCAAAACATGTCAAATTTCTTGTATCACTCAAATAAAAAAAATTGTGTAATAAAATAAGAGAACAAATAAATGAACAAGCATGCAAATGACCTTAAAAGACGAATAACACACATACACATCGAAAATCTCTTGCAATTTGACTGCAATCTTGTAGTTTTATTTTGCACCTTTTATCGGATGTCCCGACTTAGGCCATAAGACCTTCTATTCTGGTGATTAATCAAGGGTTTTCTCTTTTCAAAAGAGATGTAATTAACGTCGTTGCACTCAGGCAACGACGGGATATTGGTCCAGGACCCGACACTCACTTTCGTTTGGCGAAGTCAAACGGTGTGCACAATAGACCTAAAGTCCTCCGACTCTCGGAGGCAGACCATTTATTGTCACCACGGTGACTGGCACGCCCGCGCTATGTGAATTGCCGATCCATCTCTCGTCACCATTATTCGTGTAGCATTCGACGAGACTTAGATTAGCAATATGCATTCATCCATGAGAGCATGAGACAACATGATAAATAGAACTTGAATTTTAAAATTTCCATTTCCACAGATAGTCGGAAGGAACCCCACAAGAAATAAAAAATAAGAGAGAAAATTCCACCTAAAACAAACAAGGGGGATCTAAAGGTGAAGAGAAAGAGTGGATGGGGGAGATGCAGTTAGGAAAGGAAATATGGGAAGGGGGTTGAGGAAAGAGTACTAGATTGGCTACAAGAGCAATGGAAGGGGAGAGTTAAAAGAGGATGTGGATGGCACAAGAGAAGGGGTAGAGGAGGGCAGAAACTTAAAGGAGGGGTGACTAGGGGGAGAGGAGAAGGGAGGTAGAGGCAAGAGAGAAGAGAGAAGAAGGGAGGTAGAGGCACATGAGGGAGGAGGAGGGAGGGCAAAAAAGAGGAGTTCTAGGTAAGGGGGGGGGTGCAAATGGTGATGGCTTGAGGGAGGGGGGATGGGGGAGGGGAGTGCAGTAGAGGAGGAAGGGAGGAGGAGAGTCAAACAAGAGAGTTGGAGAGAGGGGAGAGGCTAGGGGGTGGTGGTGAAGGGGGAGGTGGGAGATGGAGAACCAGATGAGGTGGAAGTGGCGATGGATTGGTGGAGGCAAAGAAATGGAGAGGTCAAAAAACAAAGAAGGGGAAGAAAGAGCTGAGACGAGGAAGGAGGAAGAGTGGCAAGGGGAAGAAACAAAGGCAAATAGAGAAAGAAGAGTGAGGGGGGGAGGGGGGGGGGGGGGGAGGAGGGGAGACCCCAGAGGAGGCTCCCTCCATCCAACAGATAGCCATTGAAGCAACGACAGGATCCTCTGAGGAGGTAGCCTCCATGTCACAACACCAATTTTAGCAACGAAATTAATCGGAAATGTGACGAACAAGTAAGCATTCAAAAGCCATAAGCAAATGACTAATATCGACAGGGCTCACAATTCAATAATCAACTCTTTTATTCATCATAAGTGATTATTACAATCTCCAATGTAAAAATAAGAATAGTTCTCTACTACTAGTCTCATCTTTCTCTCAAAGAAAGATAAAATTACAATGATTATCAATCTCTCACTAACTAAATAATGACTCTCTATGGTGTATGTCATGCTCGGCACACAAGTCCCATCATCAAATGTATTCTTCCTCTTTACTACCTGAAAAAGGTTAAGAAGTTGGTGATGAGCAAACTAACCCAGTAGAATTTAGATCTCGATGTGCGGGCAATGATATAAGTGATTAACGCTTTCAAGCTTAAGTAGGCATGACTATAACATGCTAAATCATCAGCAAGATAAAATCGATGACAAAGTGCTAGCAGGATATCATGCAGTCAAGAACATGTCAAGATAGTAGAACTTAGAATGTCAACGTATGAGGTACTTTTCACGAGGCAAGTAAGTACTTCATTTTTAGTCAAGTAATAATAGGTACAAAGATAACTGGTATGGGTAATTGCCATGCAGTGGGAGAGGATGGGCAGTAGTCGTTCAATAATAGAGTGATAGCAAGACAGTAGCAGTTCAATAACAGTCAAAACAGTGGCAGTACAATAATAGTGCAGTACGTTTGAACTAACAAACTAACAGTAACATTTTAATAGTAAGATGTCTAGCTAAATCATAACAGTCAGAACCAGTGCAAATGTTGACATCATCATTAGCCCCTATAGGTATTTTCGGGTGGCTTTCTGCCCCCAGGACTAGATTGGAGCCCCTTGGACACTCTTCGTGCCCTCAGCAGTATGCATTCAAGTCCAATAGAGTCGCAAGACCCATTTTAGAGCTAGATAGTACAGAACAGTACAAAATAGTAGGAGCCACAACAACTCAAAGGATCCCAAAATGATACTTTCAAGAGTTCAAGAATGTCACGTTAGGATGTCTGAGAACATTAGTACGATCATGTCAAGGGACAATGTTCACCAGAAGTCCAAGACTATCATATCAAGAGCGAGTTCATGAGCATGTAACATGAACAGGATTGTCAAGAAGGTTCAAGACTATCAAGTCAATAACAATGGTTTGAAGTATCATAGATAGTGTCATGTGTATAATGATTTCAAGCATAACAAGTCAGGAGAACAAGATTTCATGATAGCAATGATCAAGAGAGAATTTCAGTAGCATAACAGTGCTTTTACATTATTTCTGTCTTTAAATTAATAACTTGTTTTCATGTGTCATGGTTGATAGCTTCGAGAAAGTCAAGATGAGAGAGAGAGGTGCACATTAACATGGGGGAACTTCATGGTACAACCTGCTCGTCGGCCATGTGGGATTCCATGGTTAGAGGAGACTTACAGAGGCCTTGGTAAAGGGATCACTAGTTTGGCGGAAGGAATATCCGACAGAGAGTTCACCACAAGCCAAGAAAGGGCTTTCCTATCGTGCAAGAGTGTGTGCACATGCCGCATGTGAGAATCGCTCAAGTGCATGTGTGAGTGTCTTATAGTCTGATTAGGGAAACTCCGGTTATGGCAAGTATCATGAGTGCTAAATAGGAAATAAAATCATACATGACCAATTTTTTGTTGTACTTTGTAGATTTTAATGATCACAAAAACACTAATTTTAACTCATATTTAGAAATTCACAAAAAACACTGAGTATAATTCATGCTGATGACCCAAATGTTTGATTTATTTATTTGATTTGAGGGTCTAATTTGTGCGTTAAGTGTGCAAGAATATAAGCCAGAAGTCAAAGTTGAACAGTGCGTAAGTTGAAGTTGAACAATGCACAAGTCGAAGTTGAAATGAGAATCGGTCGACCGATTTTGGGTTTTAAGACGACCAATTTTCCTAGTAACATTGGTACTAGGACAGTGAACAAATTGGACGACCGATTTGTGAATTTAGGTCGACCGATTTCGACATTTCTTGACACGGACTTCCCTAAAAAGAATCCTACGAAGGTTGAACTCTTTCCAAACTTTGAGGGATATTTTGGGATTATAAATACAACATGTTCTCATGACTTGGAAGAGTTATCCACACACCCAAGATCTCATCTTGTGCCCTAGAGTTCAGAACAAGGTTTTCTTGCCCTGGAGAGATCTACGTGAAGCCCTGAACTTCCAGAAGGTTGGAAAATGAGTTCTTATTATTCAGAAGACTTTCAAACGATCCAAGGAGCTGATATTCATTAGAAAGACGTAGGCTTGGGTGATCAGATCGTGGTTCATCTCCTGAAGAGTTCTA
Organism: Colocasia esculenta; assembly: GCA_014218235.1. Lineage (NCBI taxonomy): Eukaryota > Viridiplantae > Streptophyta > Magnoliopsida > Alismatales > Araceae > Colocasia > Colocasia esculenta. Next base: position 22,971,586 of record CM024766.1, read on the forward strand.
CATTGAGGATCTTGCTTCTACAACAGCTCTCCATATTTCAGAGAAGGGGAATCTTTGTGCTTTCAGTTTTACTCTTTTCCCCACTGTCATATGCCTATTAGGGATGTCAATTTCGTACTAAACATCATCGTTGTGTGTGTCCTCGGTTGTAAGCACCTAGTTGGTGTGTAGTGCGTGCGGTGGATACATACTGGGTTATCTCGTCCCTGGAAACGAGGTGGGGTTTGTGTTGTCCCCGAAAACAACTGTGTGTGTGGTGAGGGGTTTACGCTTGTACTTGGAAATAAGTTAGTGGAAAATTCTTACAGGGGTATGGGGGAGTGGACGTAGGCTCACATAGAGGTGTGTTTGTTGAACCACTATAATTCATGCATGCATGTGTGGTTTGATCCATATCTTCTAGCTCCGTTCTTCACACGTTAGGATAGTCGGTTTCATCTATATACTTGCTTTATTTCGCTGTGCATATCACATAATAGGTTTGATTAATTTAGTCTAATCTATATTGTGTAAAATAATTTTTATTGAGCGATAACCAATTCGCTCGTCCCCTCTTGGTTGTCCATCGCATCCTTGCACATCAATTGGTATCAGAGCTGAGCTCTTGATCTAAAGAGAGATCATGTTTGCGATGACCAATATGGGATTCATGCTTGAAGGTTTCTCTATCCAACGTCCATCGTTCTTTTATGGCAGCAATGACTCCGAATGGAAAAACCGTAAGCACATTTTTTTTAGGGCTCAAGATTATGAGATCTGAAAAGTTGTAAATACTGATCCATACACACTACTAGAAGATGAGGGAAACTGGATAGAGGATCATATTAAAAAAATCTAAGGTTAATTTTTGTGCCATGAATATAATGCAATGTGCTATACACCCTGACGAGTATTCCCGTGTTTCTATGTGCAGCTCAGCTAAATAAATGTGGGATAAACTGAAGTTAATTTATGAAGACACTTCAGAGGTCAAGAAGACCAAAGCGAACATCCTGGTCCATGAATATGAGATGTTCAAGATGAGCCCGATGGAAACAATTTCTGACATGTTTGCGTGGCTCTCCAATATCACCAATGGACTGAAGGCACTTGGGAAGAACTACACGGACACAGAGATAGTCCGTAAAGTTCTAAGGTCCCTCCCGCCGGCATGGCACACCAAGGCCACAGTCATTGAAGACTCCAAGAACTTGTCAATCGTCATTATGGAGGAGTTGATTCGGAGTCTCATGACATATGAGATCAATCTGAAGTGGGAGGAGGCCGAGCAACCAATACCCCTTAAGCAAAAGAATCTGGCTCTCAAAGCCAAGAAATCAAAGACATATATTTCTGATGAAAACTCCTCAAGTGAAGATGAGAAGGAAGTGGCCAAGTTAGCTTGAAATTTCAGAAGGTTTCTGAAAAATAGGTCACAATATGTAAAACTTCCTATGGACTCCAAGGGCTAGCAGACAATCAGAATTGATATGCTATGAATGCCAAGGAATTGGACACATGAGATCAGAATGCCCAGTATTTCTGAAAAAGTAGAACAAATAGAAGGCAAAGAAGCCCAAAACCATGGTTTCCACGTGGAGTGACTCCGATGAGTCAATCTCCGCAACAGAAAATGTCCAGGAAAAGAAGGACGTTGACTGTGGACTCATGGCTATTGAAGAAGAATCTCCTGAGATAACGTCTGATCACGAATCTTTTACCATTGAGGAGATGGAATCAATATATGCTGCTTTGCATGAAAAATATAGGAAAATCAGAAAAGAAAATAAGGGACTGAAAAATAAGTTTGAAACATTCTTGCATGGTGAAACAAATTGTATGTCTTTCCATGAACATAAAATGCAATGTGAAAAGCTTTAAAATCAAAATAAACTACTTCAAAGTAAAATAACATTGTATGAAGATGAAATTGAATGCATGGCTCATGACACTGGTAACTCTGAAAAATTCAAAATGTTTGAAGAGGAAAACATATCTTTGAAATCTGAAAATGAAAAACTAGAAAATCAAGTGTATGTGCTTGAGGAGAATGTTAAAAATTTTGAAAATTCTGTCAAGAAAATGAATGGAACAATAGATGATCTGAAATCAACTATTTCTAGACTCATAAAGGGAAAGCAAAAACTTGATGAACTCCTTAGTGTTAAGGTGAACACTATTAAACATGGTTTAGGCTATTCCTAAAAAAACATAAGAACAAATCTGTAGAGTTTAAAATGAAACATCCTTTGTTCATGCTTCTAATGCTCCTAGCACATCACAGTCACATGCAAAGAAAACTGCTCATGTTTTTTTAGTCGAATACCTGAGAGGGAGGGTAGGAGAGCGCTCACCCCTTCAAGGAAGGGATGAGTTGTTCACTCCACCACCACTCACCAACCAGGGGATTTTATTAAAATAAATTATGCAAGCATACAAAAGAGACTTAGGGCCGAATAGTAGGAAACCCCATCTTATCAAGACGATAGGGTCCCTTTACAGCAGGAGGAAGATCAGCCCAAGAGGTCCAAATAAAGCGAGGAACAGAAATAGTACAACCATAACCAGCAAGAGAGTCGACAACTTGGTTGGCCTCCCTAAAGACATGAGAAATTGAGAAATGAAGACTCTGGCATCTATGAATAATATCCTGGACGGGAAAGGATATGCGCCAAGGGCAAGAATATTGCCCCTTCAAAACCTTGACCAACACCAAGGAATCAGATTCAATGTATAACTCGCTGACACCCCTGTGACTACACAAGGAAATACCATCCCTGAAGGCCAACGCCTTAGCTTCAAGACTAGAATGAACATTATAATATCTCGAAGCGAAAGCGAAGATGATATCACCAGCTCCATTTCTAAGAATTCCACCACCAGCCGCAGTGCTCGACCCAGCCTTGAATGCGCCATCAACATTCAACTTCAGTCTTCCAGAAGGAGGTGAAAGCCATTTGATAATTCTTGGGAGAGGCGGATGTAGCACAAGAATAGAAATTCCCCAAGAATGTAATAAACGCCTGTGGGCTGGTGAAAGATCCATGTCCCGAAAAGGAAAGGCAGCAAGAGAATCACGTTAAAAAATCATGTTAAAAAATCAGTTCATGCTTAAGAAGACTGAGCAAATTAAGAAATATGTGCAAGCCAAACAACCAGAATGGTAAACACTCTATGAATGCTAAGAAGGATGCATAGTCAAATAATTTTTAGCATGTTAATTATCATGTTGTTCATAGACCACAACCCATAGAACACAATCCTAATGTCACATGTTATTTATGTGGTGTACATGGTCATATGAATTACAGTTGTTCTTTAAAAAGAAACATGCAGAAAATGAACTTGGTGTGGATAATGAAGGATTTGTTGCCTTCCAAGACTAAAACTATTGGACCCAAAACCATTTGGGTACCAAAGAAATCCACCTGAGATATGTGGTTGCTGATCTCTTGTGAACTTAAGAGTTCAAATATCAATTGGTATCAATGTGAATCTCAAGACACCTACACTGTTATGTGAGTATCATGTTCTTCTATTTTGAATTTTCAAGGTAATATATGAATACTCTTGTATGCTTTATTGGTTACTCTTTTAGATTTTATCTATAGGCTGTGTTTTTATTTTCTTTCTATCAGAAAAATAAAAAACACAAAAAGAGGCTTAAGTCTAAGTGTCTTTTGCATGTATATCTCTTGTGTGCTTGCATGTAAAATATATGAAAAGACACTTCCTTGACTCTTTCTATGGCCTAATACTCCCTTGATATTTTATTGCATTCCCTTAAGACTTAGTGTACATTAATTCAGCCACTAAAGGGGAGATTTATGCATTTGGTGTGTGCATACATTAAGGGGGAGCCAAATAGTTATGTATTTAACTTGTTTATCAAAATACATTTGAAATTGAAGCCAACACACTAATGCACATGACTATGATTAATGGATATCACTTTAATGATCAGTGGAAACTTTTCTTAATACTCGGGCGATGCTTACAATCCACCTAACTTGTAGTAACTCGTGAGGAAAAAGCTACATGTCCCAAGTTGCAAAGTGAAAAGAGGAATTAAGCTTAGTAACCAGGTATTTCCACTGAAAAAGTGAGAAGCCTCACGTCAAACGACAATACTTTCCTCAAAATGAAATAAGAGAAAGAAAAAAAAGAATTACATCATTTGTTTCAGAACAAAAAAAAGGGGGCAGAGTGTTAGCTACTGAAAATCAAAGGTCTATCATGCATGGGTAAGATTGAGAGTATCCATTAGTGTTAATTAGAAATTCTGCTTATCATCATGCATGATGCCTTTTAATCATGTCTCACACTTCATATCTAATAGAATTTAATTTTGATTGTGTTGAGAACTTGATTAAATACATGGACTATTTAATGGCTATCTTTTAGAGCATGCACTACCATCATATCCTCCACAGTGACATTTTCACATATTCTGTACTTATGCCAAATGAACTTATTCCTAATACCACCCCACTTTTTGATGCTGTCAAAAAAGGGGAGAGACTATTATGTAGATTTTAAATTTTGGTTTTGGGGGAGAGTTTGTGTCCAAAAGAAAAGTTGAGAGTTAGAGTCACAAGCATCACAAGCATCTTTGTGAGGGGGAGTAATATCTCTACATAAATGCATGAATGCATGCCAGTAAAAAAAAATAAACTATTTGCATCTATGTTATGTTTTATGTGAAAAATCTACAAGTGTTTTGCCATCATAAAAAAGCGGGAGATTGTTGTACTCTATAGATTTTAATGATTACAAAAACACTAAGTTTAACTCATATTAAAAAATTCACAAAAAACACTGAGTATAATTCATACTGATGACCCAAATATTTGATTTATTTATATTTGATTTGAGGGTCTAATTTGTGTGTTAAATGTGCTCCATATAAGCCAGAACTCGAAGTTGAATAGTGTGCAAGTTGCAGTTGAACAGTGCGCAAGTTGAAGTTGAACAATGCGTGAGTCGAAGTTAAACAATGCGCAAGTTGAAGTTGAATAGTGCATAAGTCGAAGTTGAATTTGAAGTTGGAATGAGAATCGGTCGACCAATTTTGGTTTTTAGGACAACCAATTTTCCCAATAACATTGGTACTGGGATAGTGAACAAATCGGATGACCAATTTGTGAATTTAGGTCGACCGATTCTGATGTTTCTTGACACGAACTTTCCTAAAAAAAGTCCTACGAAGGTTGAACTCTTTCCAAACTAAGAGGGATCTTTTGGGATTATAAATACAACATGTTCTCATGATTTGGAAGAGTTCTCTACGCACCCAAGAGCCCATCTTGTGCCGTAGAGTTCAAATCATGGGTTTCTTGTGGAGAGATCTACGTAAAGCCCTGAACATCCAGAAGGTTGGAAGATGAGTTCTTATTGATCCAGAAGACTTTTAAACGATCCAAGGAGCTGATCTTCATCAGAAAGATGTAAGCTTGGGTGATCAGATCGTGGTTCGGCTCCTGGAGAGTTCTACATCAACGATCTTGCTTCTACAATGGCTCTCCATATTTTAGACAGGGGGAATCTTCGTGCTTTCAGTTTTACTCCTTTCCCCACTATCATATGCCTATTGGGACTTATCAATTTCGTACTGAACATCATCGTGTGTGTGTGTGTGCTCAATTTGTGAGTGCCTAGTTGGTGTGTAGTGCGTGCGGCGCATACATACCAAGTTATCTTGTCCCCGAAAACGAGGTGGGGTTTGTGTTGTCCCCGGAAAAAATCGTGTGTGTGGTGAGGGGTTTACGCTTGTACTTGGAAATAAGTTGAAAATCCTCACAGGGGTGTGGAGTAGTGGACGTAGGCACATACAGGGGTGTCTTTGTTGAACCACTATAATTCTTGCGTGCATGTGTGGTTTGATTCATTTCTTCTACCTCCGTTTTTTGCACGTTAGGATAGTCGGTTTCATCTATATACTTGCTTTATTTCACTATGCATATCACATAATCTGTTTGATTAATTTAGTCTAATCTATTATGTGTAAAAGAAATTTTATTGGGCGATAACCAATTCACCCCTCCCCTCTTGTTTGTCCATCGCATCCCTGCACATCATTTTGTAACAAGTTGTCGTGTGCGTATTTTATCAAGTATGATAACAAGACAATGAAAAGAGAGAGTAATAGGTAAATAGAGAACATGATCATTAACTTAAGAACACTTAGAATCATGTCAAGATGTTTACCAGCTTTTCATGGGATAAATTAATGCATGATAATAGTAACCAACTTTTCACAGGAGAAAACGAGGCATTGAAACGATGCAAGATGGGTCAAAACATGGTGGTTTGCCTCTTGGGTCAGAAGGCAACCTACATACTGTCGCCACCTTAAAGGCGACAGTATGGCTGTCGCCTTCTCACTGGGAAGGCGACCAACATCCTGTGCCTTCTTTGTGTGAAGGAGACAATGGTCCTATCACATTCATAATGTGACAGGTCGAGTTGTTATTTTTGAACATGAGTTCTGGGTTGCCTTTTATGACTTAATTTGACTCCGATTCGGGTTGGGTTTGACACAGGGACATTTGAAAATCTCAAAAAATTCATAAGATGATTCAAATCATATGAAACCACTTCTGTTAGTTAGGGGTCTTTGTAACCAACCTACAGTAAAGGGGAATTAGAAAATAGTGGGCTTTTGATAGGCTAATAAGAAGTTTTGTGACTGTCTACGTGAATCTGATATAGCAGTCATGTATGGGCTAATACTCTCTGTATGAACAATAAAAATTGGGGAAAAAGGAGCCAAATGAAACTAGACTCATAGTGGAACAAGTTTTATGTTGAGTGCTCGATCTGAAAACATTTCAAATAAAAGATACAAAATTTGCAAGACAACTTAAGGTTATAAGAGGATAGCACAACGTCCCATACATCTCAATATAGATGTGAATTATGTCATGAAATATGGCCATCATTGCTCTTCGGTAAGTAGCTCCTGCATTTTTCAATCCAAATGGCATGACCACAAAACAATATATACCCCAAAGTGCTAGTGAAACACACAATAACAGAGGTGTCAACATTTGGAGGCCACTAGGGCCTTTCTTTTGGTAATGCGAGTGCATTGGCGGCCATTAGGGCTTTGAAGATATCTTTGAGGATTTCTGGCAATGGATGATATTGGGTTCTCTTTGGGTCTGGAGGTTTCCTCGGTTGTTGCAGAGCATAGTTATTGGGAGGTGGCACCTAGTTGTATCCGGGAGGTTGTGGAGGCTATTGTTATATCTATTGGAACTATGGTTGAGATTGTTGATTACAAACCATATTAGGGGCATTATTGTGCTTGATCTGTTGATGGTGAGGGACTTGTGAAGGGAGATGGTATTGGGTATTTGGATTGTCCAATGCACTCACTTGCTCGTTTGTTATGACTCACTCTGTTGTTGGATTTCTAGAGCAGGGATTCCCGATGTTCTTCTTTGGTGCTCTTGGTCTTCGCTCAAATATGTTCATAATTGGCGAATCTTTCAACTATGTTGGGATGTATCTAGCCCTCTTATACAACTCCTCCATCGTGTTCAACTTGTTTATTTCCAAAATGTCTTTGAATTGAGGGGTGGCATTAGCTACAATCATCTTAACTTGATCTGATTCTGACAATGGATCTCTCAATCTCTCGGTTATAGATCCACGTATTAGCATACTGCTCGAAATTCTTGTCAGCCTTCATCTTTTCAATAACTAAATTAGTGACAGACAGATAAAGCAACACGGTCCTGATATTTTTGTAGAAACTTTCTTTGAACAACATCAAAGTCTTGAGCATCTGAGGGCTCCAATGAATAAAAACACTCCAGTGCCAGTCCATCAAGAGATCTCCTAAACAAGAATGCCAGTCTTTTTATTGTCTTGTCAGAATGATGACTCATACATGAACTCCTTTAAATGAACAAACAAATTGCCTGTGCCATTATAACAGCGGTAAACGGGCACCTCAGATGGTGGCGAGTGCAAGATAGGCAGAGATGGGAGTGCTACTTCTAGAGCCTCCTTCAGAGCGATGACTTTCTTTAATTGTTGCTCCATTTGATTCACTTTCGCCTGAAGGGCTTGGGTGACTCAGTCATTAGAAGCGACAGGAGTAGTGACATGAGCAGAAGGATGTCCTCCTAAAGCCTAGGAAGAGTAAGCTGGCCTCATCACAGAATGGCTGGGCTGTCCAAGGGCAGGATGAATGATTGTGCTTTGAGGGTGAGAAGATACATGCAAGGGTGTGCAACAGGCAACAAGAGTGATGGGGACTGTCGGGTCCTGGGAGGTGTTGATTCTGAGGCCGCTCATGGACCGAGGAGAATTGGGGGAAGGGGGACATATAGATTTCCCCTTAAGAGTAACTTGAACCTCCTGGAGTTGGTGTGGCTGGACGTTAGCCAATGTGTCAACAAGAGTAGACAAATGAAATGAGGTGTAGTCCTCACCGGTGGCATGCCTTAGAATGTGGCGTGGTGACCCCATTAGTTGATGAGGATTGAAGTCGACCACATGGATGGGAGTCAAATTGAGGAGGATACTTCTCGAGCTGATCACGAGTGTTTTGGAAAAGATAGTAAGCCTTATCGAAGTGTTCATCCTCATATCTAGCATACTCATAGTCCACCATATGAACAACTTTACCAGAATGAAGCATCATGTTTATATGTGAACATCTACTCGAACTGCTACTCAAACAAGTGTTCAAACAAGATTTCAATTGAGTGTTTCGAGATGAGTTAATTGCCTTTAATCAAACAAGTGAGGATTCTTACACAAGATTCAACTGATTCAACCTTGTGTAGAGCGGATTAAAAACATTGTTCTCTCCAATAAGGTTTGGCCCCTAACGTATGTGTCCAACCCCGGGGTTCACTAAGCTCACTTTCTCTCATGTCTGGGCTGTTTACCACAGGTGTTTCAAGGTACAACCTGCTCATTGCTCGGTCCTTGTGAGGGAATCCACGAGGTATAGAGACTTATGGAGTTCCCGAATGAGAACTTTCTAGTCTAAAGGGACGGAATGCCCAATGGAGAGATCGTCCTCATTGTGCTCACAAATTAAGCGCACACACACATATTGTTTTAGATTAGTTAAGTGTAAAAACTGAGAGACATGAGGAATAGGGAAGAGAATAATAGTGCATAGATTTCCCTTGTCTAGATATGAAGAGTTGTTGTTGTGAACTGAGTTTCGATGAAGAACACAACTTTGACTCTCCAACGAAGCCTTCTGGACGTTGCTTGGATGTGGCACAACATCCGGTACTTGACAACAATTTCATACAATAGCTAAGACATTTTCCACACTTGATCTTGAGGTATGTTGCAAGCTTCTTCAGAAGATCACCCAACAACCCGAGTTTAAAGGGATATAACTTTCTTGCACGATGGGGGATCACTTTTAGGGTTTCAAAATTACTTGTATTTATAGCCCACATCTAAAGATAAATAATATTGGATGAATCCTCAGTCGGAGTTCTAATAAAGGAAACTACGTCGACAGAAACGGTCGACTGATTTTTGGAGTTCGATCGACCGTTCTTCAAAACTATCTATAGTCCAAATGATTTTGCACATTGGTTGACCGATTGTTGGAGTTCGGTCGACCGTTCTTGGTCTCATCCTTTGAAGCAGTTCCCTAGAAGTATCAGTCGATCGAAACACGTAGTTTGATTGACCGTATGAAGACGGTCATCAATCGGAAGCTTCTACTCCAATCGAAAGCTGCTTCTTCAATCGAAAAACTTCTTTAGTAATCAGAAGCTTCATAAGTTCAGTCACCAATCAGAAGCTCTTTCACCAATCCATTGGTTCTTCATCAATCAATTGGAGTTCTTTAGCAATTGATTGGTGTTCTTCATCAATCGACCATTCTTTGGAATTGATCGACTGTTTTTCACTTGGCTTCTGGATGGAACTCATTGGGACGATCAGTCGATCGATAATCAGAGTTTGGTCGATCGACTGTCAATTTTTCAGTCAGTTTTCAACTTTGTTCTGTCCAAACTTTGGCCTTTGTAAATGTTTGCTTACCAGTGCAACTTTGGCCTATTTATGCACATTTAACATACACATTAGACCATTACATTAAATATAACAAATCAATTACTCAGGTCATTAATATGAATAAGAATTGGTGCTTTGTGAGCTTCTTAACCAGGAACAACAGTTGGTGTTTTGTGATAGTCAAAATCTACAGAGTATAACTATCTCCCTTTTTTTTATGATGATAAAACATTTGTAAAATTTTCACACAAACCCTTCTTAGATACCAATTGTCCATTTTTTTGTTTTCTCTGACACATGCATTCATGTAGTCATGCAAATGATCATGTAGAATACCCCCCCCCCCCCCCCCCCCCCCCCAGTCTAAAAGACTTCTAACTCTCCCCTTTTCTTTGGTATACAAACTCTCCCCCAAAAATCAGAATACAAAATCTACATATTTTGTCTCCTTTTTTGACAGCATCCAAAAGTGGGTGGGAATAGGATTAAGAGATGCAATTGGCTTAAGTATTTAATCAAGTTCTCAAGACACTCTCAAGGTTAAATACCATGAAAGATGTTTGTGTGAGATATGATTAAAAATGCATCACACATGAGGATGGACATAATTTTAATTAACACCAATGGATATTCTGAATTCAACACATGCATTATAGACCTCAATTTTTGGTAGCTATCACTCTACCTTTTAATATATATATATATAATATATATATATATATTTAACCAATTGATATCAAAGTTTGTTCCTTTTCTTTCATTTTTAGGGAAATATTGTTGTTTGATGTGAGAATCATCACTTGTTTAGTGGAGAGACTTGATTACTAAGCTCATTTCCTCTTTCCTTTCAACTAGGACATGTAGTTTTTTTCTCACGAGTTGCTACAAAGTACGTTGATTTTAATCATCACAAAAGTGTTAAGAAAAATTTCCACCTATCATCAAAGTGATATCCATTAATCATATTGATGTGTATTAGTGTGATGGACTTAATTTCAAATGCATTTTAAGAAGCATGTTAAATTGATAACTCTCTAGCTCCTCCTTAATGTATGTATACATTGAATTAAATAGCTCTCCCTTAGTGTCAATCATAAATTCACACTAAGTTCTAAGCCAATGCATAATAATAACAAGGGACTATTAGGCTCTAGAAGGAGTCAAGGATAGTTTTTTACATATGCCATACATGCATGCATATAAGGTATAAACATGCAAACATAAACATGAAGTAGACATTAAACTCTATGACCCTTTTTGTATTTTTTATTTCTCAATTTTTTTATTTTTCTGATAGAAAGGAATGATTTCTGCACATTGGTTGATCGATTGTTGGAGTTCGGTCGATCGTTCTTGGTCTCATCCTTAGAAGTAGTTCCCTAGAAGGATCGGTCGACCAAAACACAAAGTTTGGTTGATCGCCTAAAGACGGTCATCAATCGAAAGCTTCTTCTCTAATCAGATGCTTGTTCTTCAATCAGAAGACTTCTTCAATAATTAGAAGCTTCATAAGTTTAGTCACCAATCGGAAGCTCCTTCAATAATCGATTGGTTCTCCATCAATTGATTGGAGTTCCTCTTCATCAATCAGAAGGTATCATCATTTTGGTCGACTATTCTTTGGAATTCGGTTGACTACTTTTTCACTTGGCTTCTGGATGAAACTCACTGGGATGATCGGTTGATTGATAATTAGAGTTCGGTCAATTGATTGTCAGTTTTTCCGTCAGTCTTAAACTATGTCATGTTCAAGCCTTGGCCTTTGTAAATGTTTGCTTACTAGTTCAACTTTGGCCTATTTTCTGCACAGTTAACACACACATTAGACCATCACATTAAATATAATAAATCAATTACTTTGGTCATTAACATGAATAAGAATTGGTACTTTGTGAGCTTCTTAATCAGGAACAACAATTGGTGTTTTGTTATCATAAAAATCTACATAGTACAATGCATACGTGGGTGCTAAATTATGGGTAACCAAAATAAAAGCAAAAAGCATCTCATCGTGCCAAAGGGTAAACCCGATAAGAGTAAGCACCAAAAGCGAGCACAATGTGACCTCTATCTCACACTGAGTAGCCGGTGAAGAACACAACTTTGACTGTCCAACGAATCCCTTTGGATGCTGCTTGGATGAAGCACAACCTCTACTACTTGACAGCAACTCCACATAGCGGCTAAGATGTTTACCACACTTGATCTTGAGGTTTGTTGCAGGCTTTTTCAAAAGATCACCCAACAACCCTAGTTCAAAGGGATAGAACTTTCTTACACGATTGGGATCACTTTTAGACTTTAGAACCACTTGTATTTATAACCCACATCCAAAGAGAAATAATCTTGGATGAATCCTTAGCCGGAGTCCTAATAAAGAAGGTGTCCATTCAGATTAGGAAACTGTGTCGACAAAATCGGTCGATCAATTTTTTGACTTCATTCGACCGTTCATCAAAAGAGTCTATAGTCCAAATGATTTCTGCATATCGGTTAATTGACTGTTGGAGTTTGGTCAACCATTCTTGGTCTCATCCTTAGAAGCAATTCCGTGGAAGGATCGGTCGATCGAAATACTAAGTTTGGTCAACCGTCTGAAGATGGCCATCAATCAGAAGCCTTCTAGATGTTGCTTGGATGAAGCACAACCTCTGGTACTCAATAGCAACTCCACACGGCGGCTAAGATGTTTACCACACTTGACCTTGAGGTTTGTTGCAGGCTTCTTCAGAAGATCACCCAACAACCCTAGTTGAAAGGGATAGAACTTTCTTGCACGATTGGGATCACTTTTAGGGCTTCACAACCACTTGTATTTATAACCCACATCCAAAGAGAAAGAATATTGGATGAATTCTCGGCCAGAGTCCTAATAAAGATGGATTCCATTCCTATTAGGAAACTCATTGATGGAATCGGTCGACTAATTGCTTAACTTTAGTCAACCGTTCTTCAAAATGGTCTGCAGTCCAAATGATTTTTGCGTATTAGTTGATTGATGGTTGGAGTTCAGTCAACCGTTCTTGGACTCATCCTTAGAAGCAATTCCCTGAAAGGATTGATCGACCGAAACACTGAGTTTGGTCGACCATCTGAAGATGGCCATCAATCGGAAGCTTCTTCATAAGTAATCGGAAGCTTCATAAGTTCAGTCACCAATCAAAAGCTTCATAAGTAATCGGAAGCTTCATAAGTAATCGAAAACACTGAGTTTGGTCGACCGTCTGTGTGGAATCAGCGTGCCTACCAACCATCTATCGTGAAAATGTGCAAACCACAGGACACAAAGATTTAAGGTGGTTCGGAGTACACAACTTGTGTATCCTACGCCCACCGTCCACACACACATGCAGAAGGACTGCTTATGAACGAGTTCAAACCACTACAACACACACACTCACGTTGTCTGATGTTAACACACGATCAGAACAACATGACCCACGTGAATCAAGCACAAGAAACGCTTGACCCACCAACACACACACCGAGTATGAAAAATAGAGACAGAGAAGAGTTCAGAGTTGTAGAATCAAATCCTAAGATGGAACTCTTCAAGATGGTCGTCCAGATGTGCTTCAAACTTCGTCTTGACATGTATCAGTTTATGGAGAAGCTTGAATCACAGACGAACCGGCTTCAACTTCGTTCAGAAGATTGTTCTTCTTTGTTCTGGACGGAGTGCTGCAGCAGAGCAACAGGGAGAGACTTTTATCTTGAGATTTTGCTAGGGTTTAATATGGTGGCTGCTTTCTGTACGAAAATTTCTTCAAAACGTTCCTTATATATGGGTTTTAAGTATGGAGAGTCGCGGTAGAAGAAAACACCCATATAGGAAACATATGCAAATCGCGGAACTGAGATCTTCTCTTCGTCTTTCGATAGCAAACTATGCATCTGTCGACAAGTGCTGACAGGTATGCAAAATCCAGACGACTGGCCTTGCGAGAAACAATTTTCTGTGTGTATCTGTCGACAGGCGATTTGCATCTGTCGACAGGTACACTTGTCCTGAAACCTGTCTGATCTCCCTGTGTGTAGCTGTCGACAGGGACTTGTGGGTCTGTCTACAGGTCACTTGTTGAATGTGACTTTCTTGAGTTTTTTGCTCTAGAATTTGGTACATTGTCTTGCCTACACTCACACCTACATTTAAGAGCATTGTTAGTGAGATATAAAGAACATTTAGACAATCACTTGAGATGTTCTTTCTTAATTATCATTTGCTTGATCATGTTTCCACTATGCTCATAACATCAATTTGGATTGTGCATCATCAAAAACAAACATAACACATGTAAACCCAACATTCTCCCCCTTTTTGATGATGACAAAATTTTCAAGTTATGCATAAGTGATGTTTCTCCCCCTTTTGGCAACATCCAAAAAGACAATTCATGTATACATGAGTAGAACTTAAGCAAAGAACTGTGAATTCCATTGATTGAGCATTCATTGCACACAGTTACAAAAGTGACTCATGACATGACAAAAGAAGTGCAAGGGAGGAAATAACATGATTGTGATAGCAAATGAAGATAACAGTGACAAGACCCTGACCTAAGCAAAATAAACACTAGATAACTGACGCCTAGACTCTTTAGACATCATCATTCCCAGGTGGTGCAGAGGCCTGGCGGAGTCCATGAAGCTCTGTGGAGAGCCTGGTAAGCCTTATCTAAAGCTGGACTTGGGTGTCAGCCAATGCGTCCAAGCTAGTATCAACATGATCCAATCGAGCATTTAGATGTTCGAAACCAGTGGTCATCTGGAGCTGCATTTGTGCCATTTGAGTAGAGATGAAATCTCGAAGAGAGGGCTCATTAGGTGCTTGGTCATCAGCAGCAACATCAACTTCTTCTCTCTGAGCATCCATTGGCTCAGACTGGGAGTCTTCATCAGCATCATCTTCATTAGCTTCATCTTCATCAGCTTCATCTTCATCAGCTGCCTGGTCCTTACTCTTGAGTTCCCTTCTGACAACCCCATCAAGCAGCTTATAGCCCATCCGATGGGCAGCAGTGAGATCAAAGGCACTGCGAGATTTGAGGGCTACAAGCTCACTATCAGGAATATGTATCCCAATGAAGAGAAGAAGGGAAGTGATCGGGAAAGCATATGGCATTAATTGCCTAGGGTTGTAGAAGCATTGACGGATCAGGTGAAGCATGAGTGCGGGCAAGTTGATTTGTTCGCACTTGAGGAAGATGAAAAAGAGAGATTTATTGTGACGGCCCTCATTATACCGGTACGGTTATACCAACCCACGTCGGTATAACAAGTGCTGCCACAGTGGGACATTTACCCAAACGATACATACAGCTGAGATACACGCGAATATACAACAGAGTAGCGGAAGTAAAAGAGAACTATCTCCATTCATTCATCATCCACATTAACCATACATGAATTTTCACAATTAACAATGAGGAACTAAGAGCTCACATAATATAAATTGCTAAAATAGGATTACAAAATGTCCACATAATACACTCCTTTCATGATAATTCTAATACAATGTTCCAAATACATACTATGAAGTACACAAATCACAAGGAAGCTCCAAGACTAGCTACTCTCCGCGCTCGGAGTCCGTCTCTGTTGCCTCCTCCAAAGGTACTGTGTCACCAACTATACCTATACGCCGAAGCAAGGAGTGAGTCCAAGGACTCAGCAAGCAACACTACTCATGATATACACTTATAAGTCCTAATGGTTTCTACATACACATTACAATTAGCAACACATAACATGCTAGTCATTTCAAGTTTTCAACCTATCATGAACATTCTACAATTTTATACATAACTCATGCTTTCAGATTTCTAAAATAAACTTCACCTATCACATGGTCTCTATTCAATTTACTCATGAACTTTAACCTTTTAAAGAATCAAACATAAGAGCTATCAACATGAACAATTTACATGCATGAAAGGTAACTCAACTAGCATGGGTTTTACACATTTTTAAACACTTACATGAACCTTTTCACATGCTTTAGGTTGCTGATTTCATATGATTCAATGGCTATAAATCTACACATGAGGGCTACAATGTTGCTTAAAACATATCATATGATCAATCTATCATGCTATTTGCACACATATTCATTAGTTGTCCCTAACATGGACTCTAAACATTTTTGCACACATAACATAAGAATAATAACATGCATTTTCTGAATTCACATGGTTTCAGATTTAGTCTCACATGGGTTTCAATAACGCATTTACACATCTAGAATTTCACACTTTTCTTTACACTAGTTTCCTCTTTTCACATGGTTACACTTTACACATACACATTCACATGTCACTTACACATTTACACATGGTCACATACACATTTCACATTACACTTTACACATTTTTAGGTGCCGTGACACATAGTCCAAACCACCAAAGAAGGACATATACACATCATATTACACATAGACGCCATCTAGGCATTCCAATGGCGACTTTTGGACTGCGCAGACCGGGAGAACAAGTCTCCACCCTAACCAGTGGTACTTGTCCACCTCCAGGATTTCCCCCTAATGCCCTAGGGTCACTTAACACATTGAACTTTCTCAAGGGGACTTTTCCCTGATACAGCTCCACTGACCTCTACGGAAGCAGTGTCACATTGGCACAGTTACACATTTACATATTTACCGTTTTACACTTGGGTTTGCACATAACACTTCATCTCACTCACTTTCTTACTCACATGAACACCTCTGTTTTTCCTAACATGGTACTACAAAGTTTCAAGGTTTAACACACATTAAACACACTAATCATGCTGGGTTTAAACAAAATCTAATCACATTACGATCATATGCACGAATTATCACATTTCACAAGAAAACACATAACTTTTTATTTACTAATCCAAATGACCTGAAAATTTAACCGCATGCTGTTTTCAGGTACAAGGTCATACCCTCAATTTTTCAGATTTTTCTGAGCTAAATAGGATTTACAGAAAATAAAACGCCTAATTAGCATGCTATTAACAACTTAAGTTAACATGGGCCTAACACATTTTACAAATTAGCCACTTGCTGTTTAAACATAAGTTATTCACATATGCATGAACTGAGAACACAAAATTTCCCTAATTCATACATCTATGGATTGAATACTACAAATCATTCTTGCATGCTTTCATTTTATTCTACCGAACTTATTAGCAATTTCGCAAGCATGCATGAATTACCAAAATTTCAAAACATACATACATGCCCCACAATTCTTCATGAATAGACTGCAACCAAGACATTCAACTAATCCAAATCATGGAACATGGATTTGCAAAATTATCTACAAGTCATGCTCACAAATTTAAAAGATACTATTAACCCACATTCACCATCACACCACATTCATTCACACACCACAATGCACAATATACATAGGGTATAAGATTTACCATATATCCTCATCACGTAAAACATATCGAAATTAATGTATAAGAGGGACAGAACAGCTCACTGTTCTGTCCAGAAGAACTCGACGGCGGTCTCTGGCCGCTGACTCAAGGTCAGCAGCGTGGTCGATGGATGCCAAGCTCATCACAGGCGTCCAAGGACCTTGCCGTCTAACCAGGTCTGTGCAGAAGCACAGACCCGAGCTCTGAATCTTGGGTGAATTGGAGGGTCTAGGACTCGAGAAAAAATCCATAAAAATCACAAAACCAACCTAGACTCATAAGGGGACATCAAGGATAGGTCACTTGCCTTTCAAAAATTCTTCTAAGGGATTTAAAGGCTTGGTGAAGACCTCCTTGGGCAGTCCCAAGAAAGTTGCAGAACCTTCCTCTAGATTGCCTTCCTCCGGGCTCCTGGGTGATCTCCACGCCGAGGGGATGTCGGGGAAGCCTTCCTCGTTGGTCCAGCAACCTCCTTGCAGCAGGGGGACGCCGGATCAAGGTCCAAGGGGTCGGATTTGAGGGTGCTAAAATGGGTTTTTCTCACAGGCTTCTCTAGGGTTTTTCTCTCTCACTTCTCTCCTCTTGCAAGGGTGAAGGGAAGAGTGGGAGAGTCCAATTCGGGTTAAGGGTTAAGGAGAGCCCCTCACCCACTCACCATACCGATTTGACAACCTGAGAGCCGTTGGGGGACATCCCCCAATGGTTGCCATACCTTGCTCCCAGATTTTCTGGCTCTGCAACGCATGCAGGTCAGAGAAGTTGGCGTGCATATCGCTGGACGCCGGAGTTAGTATTGGCGTCTAGGTCTGGACGCTGACACCAGCTAAACGGCCTGGGCTTGACGCCAAGGTGGCCTTCGGCCAGAACTTTAAATTATGCAGAAAACCATGCATACCAAGCCTATATACATGCAATATGTATATGGTATTATATCCACACTATCATCATGCAATACATACATTATTTATGTTTAATATAAACACATGTACACGTAATTATACTAATTAATGCGTACGTAAATATGTACATACACACACAAGCACAAACATACACACATAATTGCAAATAATACGACGGAATTTGGAGGGCCTTACACCCTCTCCCCCTTAAAGAAACTTCGCCCTCGAAGTTAGAACGACACTACTCAAACAAAAGGGGATACTTCTTCTTCATCGCATCCTCAAGCTCCCACATAGCCTCCTCACGTGAGAAGTTCCACCATAGAACTTTCACCGACGCGATACTCTTGTTCCGGAGATGCTGAACCTTCCGGTCAAGAATGGCTACTAGTTGCTCGACATACGAAAGATCTGGCTGGATCTCCACGGGCTCATGACTAATCACATGAGACGGATCTCGGACATACTTCCTGAGCATAGATACGTGAAATACAGGGTGAACGCTAGCCAAAGCTGGGGGTAATGCTAGCTCGTACGCCACGTTGCCCAAACGTCTGAGAATCTCATATGGGCCGATGAACCTAGGGCTTAGCTTGCTATGCCTGCCAAATCTGACAACTCCACGAGTAGGCGATATCTTCAAGAAGACATGATCGCCAACCTCGAACTCCAAATCCTTTCTCCTGTTGTCGGCATAACTCTTCTGCCTATCCTGTGCCGCAACAAGCCTTTTCCTGATAAGCTGAATCTTATCCGAAGTTTCTTGAACTAACTCCTGTCCGATCAACTGCCTATCACCAGTCTCCTCCCAACATAAAGGAGATCTACAGGGCCTATCATACAACGCCTCGAATGGATCCATACCAATACTAGCATGAAAGCTGTTGTTGTATGCGAACTCTACAAGAGGTAAATGACGCTCCTAATCATCCTTCCAATCCAGAACACACGCTCTCAACATATCATCGAGCGTCTGGATAGTCCTCTCGGACTGTCCATCGGTCTGGGGATGAAACGCCGAACTGAGCTTAAGCTCCGAACCTAACGCATCCTGAAGACCCTTCCACAATCTCGAAGTAAATCTCGGATCTCGATCCGAAATGATCGACTTCAGCACACCATGCAATCTAATGATACCGCTAACATACAATCTAGCTAAACTCTCTACTAACTGCTTCTTCTTCATAGGCAAGAAATGAGCTGTCTTCGAGAATCTATCTACAACTACCCAAATCGAGTCATTGCCTCTTCTAGATCGAGGAAAACCCGATACGAAATCCATAGTGACAGCTTCCCACTTCCATACGGGGATATCCATCCTCTGCATAAGGCCGGATGGTCGCTGCGCTCGGCTTTCACCTGCTGACATACTAGACATCTAGACATAATCCGCAACATCCTTCTTCATGCCGGACCACCAAAATGATCTCTTCAGGTCTTGATACATCTTAGTGTTACCCGGATGAATAGAGAATCGCGATCTATGAGCCTTCGCTAACACATGCTCACGGACATCTACCACATCGGGACACAACACGGTGCTGAAATCTAATCACACCGTCCTCATCACGAGCAATGCCCGCCTTACCCACTAACTCTAACAATCTAGGATCGGCTTTCTGCTGCTCATCACCTCATCCAAGACTGAGGATCTAAGGGATAGCTGAGCTACAAAAGCCTGACACAACGATGGCTCTAACTCGGTCATAGAGCACGCTGCATCCTCCAACATCTTCTAGTCCTGCTGGAGCGAAGACCTCTTCTACTAAGAGCATCTGCTACGACGTTCGCCTTTCCAGATGATATTGAAGGTCGAAGTCATAGTCCTTCAAGAACTCAATCCATCTTCTCTGCCTCAGTTTAATTCCTTTTGGGAGAAAAGATACTTCAAGCTCTTGTGGTCGGTAAACACCCTCAATCTGACCATAAAGATAGTGCCTCCCAGATCTTTAGTGCATGAACCACTACTGCGAGCTCCAAATCATGAGTCGGATAGTTCCTCTCATGCTCCTTCAACTGACGAAGCATAAGCCACTACCCTCTCTTGCTGCATGAGCACACAGCCTAAACCAATCTGAGATGCATCCGTATAAATGGCAAAACCTTCTAGACCACTAGGCAATACCAATACCGGAGCAGAAGTAGCTTAGCCTTCAATAGCTGAAAGCTATGCTCACATGCCTCAGACCATACGAACTTCTCACCCTTTCTGGTCAGCTTTGTCATAGGGGCGGCGATGGATGAGAAACCCTCATGAATCGCCGATAGTACCCAGCTAACCCAAGGAAACTACGAATCTCCGAAGGAGTCTTGGGAACATCCCAATCCATAACTGCCTGGACTTTTGCTGGATCAACTGCAACACCAGCCCGGAGATAACATGCCCGAGAAATGAACCTCGCGCAACCAGAACTCGCACTTGCTGAACTTCGCATACAGCTTGTGCTCACGGAGAACCTCTAAGACTAACCTCAAATGCTGACGATGTGTGGGCTCATCCGGAGAATAGACCAACACGTCATCAATAACACACAACAAAGCTATCTAGATACGGACTAAACACCCGGTTCATGAGATCCATGAACGCTGCAGGGGCGTTGTCATCCGAAAGGAAGAACCAAAAACTCATAATGTCCATAACGGGTTCTAAATGCCGTCTTGGACACATCCTCACTCCTAATCCTCAACTGCTGATAACCAGATCGCAAGTCAATCTTGGAAAAGACTGATGCCTCTCGTAACTGGTCAACAGATCATCAATCCGAGGTAAGGATACCTGTTCTTCACAGTCACCTGGTTTAGCTTCCTATAATCAATGCACAACCGAAGTGACCCGTCTTTCTTCTTGACGAATAATACAGGTGCACCCCAAGGGAAACACTGGGGCGAATAAATCCCTTATCGAGCAATTCTTGCAATTGCTTCCTCAACTCGGCTAATTCTGCAGGGGCCATCCGATATGGGGCCTTCGAGATAGGAGAGATGCCTGGAAGCAACTCTATAGTGAACTCTATCTCCCTATCCGGTGGCAATCCAGACAAGTCATCGGGAAAGACATCTGGAAAGTCCTGCACCACATCATCTCTGCAAGAGTCATGACGAACCAGCATCGGTACTAGCATAACGCTGGCAAGAATGCGTCACAACCCTTGTTCACCATGCGCATCGCCTTCATGGCAGAGATAACTAACTTTCCCGCTAAGTTCTTTGGCAAGGGATGAGAACTCATCCTCACCAGGAATGCGGAAAACAATCTTCTTCCTACGACAATCCACTAACGCATAGTGCTCCTCTAGCCAATCCAGACCAAGGATACAATCATAGTCCTTCTTTAGCAAGAAGAACACCCATCTAGGATCTATCCTCAATGCACACAGGTAACGACGGAATGCACTTCCTAGTCGATACCGTACCCGCAGGGGTGTGCACAGACAAAGGGACCTCTAACTCCTCAGACTCTATGCCTGACTCTAGGGCTAACTGCCTAGCGAACCGCTCGGAATGAACGAGTGAGTAGCACCCGTATCAAACAAACCCGAGCGTGCACACCGAAAAAAAAAACTGTACCTTCGGTGACATGCTCCGCCTGCTCGGCGTCCTCACGAGCTAACGCAAACACTCGAGCTGGGCTCGAGGCCTTCCTGGTCGTCCTGTAGCTGGCGCGGCTGCCGCTACTGCTGGTACTCTGGCGCTCCTCGCTGAGCTCCCTGCTGGTCTTGGGCAATCCTTGATCTTGTGGTCGCTGCTCCCACACTTTAAGCATCTACCCGCTACTAACCAGCACTCGGAACCTCCATGGGTCTTCCCACAATGGGAACACTCTCTCTTCGCACCGGGGGAACGTACAGAAGGTACCTAAGAGTTGCTGACTGCCATTTGTTTCTCTGCGGTGTCTGGTACACCGTTTTCCTCTTATCCTGCCGCTGGAATGTCACTGCCGGCCTTTTCTGCGAAGCCTTCTTCTCCTCGAAATACTGCTCCATTTCTCCCTCCTGTCTGCAGGCTGCGCTGAGGGCCTTGTCTAGCGTGCGGTGGTCGAACGCCACGAGCCTCGTCCTCAGTGATGGTTTGAGACCCATCACAAATTTCTTGGTCTTCCTGCGCTCATCCTCTACTATATGCGGTGCATATTTAGAAAGTTCAGAAACCTTGCCTCGTATTCCAGGACGGTCATCGATCCTTGCGTCAGGGAAAGGATTCTTGCTCCATCTTGTCCTGGATGTGCTCTGGGACGAACTTGGCTCGAAGAGCCTCACGAACGCGTCCCACGCCACATCAACTGCTCCGTCCTCGAAGCGCGTACGCAGTAGGGAGGACCACCATACATCAGCTCTCTCCTGCAACACACCTTCATAAGCACCAACGAACATTTCTAACTTGACACAACATAAAATAACCAAAACATACCTGTAGCATGTAGGTGGCTAAGGTCACCTTGTCCTCATCAGGACACCTGATAGCTCGGAAGATTTTCTCCGTCTCCCTCATCCAGCTTTCTGCCATTAGCGGATCACTCTCCCCCTTAAAAGAGGTGGGGCCATCCTCTTGAATCGCTCCATGATGGAGGGTCCACCATGGTCCTGAGCTGGGGCCTGAGCCTGCTACATTAAACAATAACAATATACAATAAACACAATATATGCAATTTAAATAGCAAACTACTAGGTTGTTTTATTATTCTACCTGGGCCTCCAACTGGGCCTGGAGTGCTGCCTGGGTGTGGGCCTGCGTCTGCATGGCTTGCACCAGACCTTGCATGAATACTCCATAGTCCACTGGCGGTGGTGGGGGAAGCACAGGGCCCTGTGGGCCGGGCCTGCTGCTCCCCCGCTCCTCACGCCTCTGCTCGTCGTCGCGAGCTGGCGCACCTCCACGTCGTCCACGGGAAGCCATGGCTGTAATAAAATTTCAGCCACCAATTAGAGCTAGGTTACTAAATTTTCTAACCATTTTCTTATCTATTTTTCACTTCTTATTAGTGTTTTTCTACACATGTGGACATATTAGCATGCAATGGGGATGATGACTTAGGTATATTCATGTGCAATCTCAACCGTGGCTCTGATACCAATCTCTGTGACGGCCCTCATTATACCGGTACGGTTATACCAACCCACGTCGATATAACAAGTGCTGCCACAGTGGGACATTTACCCAAACGATACAACAGCTGAGATACACGCGAATATACAACAGAGTAGCGGAAGTAAAAGAGACTATCTCCATTCATTCATCATCCACATTAACCATACATGAATTTTCACAATTAACATGAGGAACTAAGAGCTCACATATTTAAATTGCTGAAATAGGATTACAAAATGTCCACATAATACACTCCTTTCATGATAATTCAATACAATGTTCCAAATACATACTATGAGTACACAATCACAAGAAGCTCCAGACTAGCTACTCTCCGCGCTCGGAGTCCGTCTCTGCTGCCTCCTCCCAAGGTACTGTGTCACCAACTATACCTGTACGCCGAAGCAAGGAGTGAGTCCAAAGACTCAGCAAGCAACACTACTCATGATATACACTTATAAGTCCTAATGGTTTCTACATGCACATTACAATTAGCAACACATAGCATGCTAGTCATTTCAAGTTTTCAACCTATCATGAAACATTCTACAATTTTATACATACTCATGCTTTCAGATTTCTAAAATAAACTTCACCTATCACATGGTCTCTATTCAATTTACTCATGAACTTTAACCTTTTAAGAATCAAACATAAGAGCTATCAACATGAACAATTTACATGCATGAAAGGTAACGCAACTAGCATGGGTTTTACACTTTTTAAACACATACATGAACCTTTTCACATGCTTTAGGTTGCTGATTTCATATGATTCAATGGCTAAAATCTACACATGAGGCTACAATGTTGCTTAAACATATCATATGAACAATCTATCATGCTATTTGCACACATATTCATTAGTTGTCCCTAACATGGACTCTAAACATTTTTGCACACATAACATAAGAATAATACATGCATTTTCTGAATTCACATGGTTTCAGATTTAGTCTCACATGGGTTCAATAACGCATTTACACATCTAGAATTTCACACTTTTCTTTACACTAGTTTCCTCTTTTCACATGGTTACACTTTACACATACACATTCACATGTCACTTACACATTTACACATGGTCACATACACATTTCACATTACACTTTACACATTTTTAGGTGCCGTGACACATAGTCCAAACCACCAAAAGGACATATACACATCACATACACATAGACGCCATCTAGGCATTCCAATGGCGACTCTTGGACTGCGCAGACCGGGAGAACAAGTCTCCACCCTAACCAGTGGTACTTGTCCACCTCCAGGATTTCCCCCTAATGCCCTTAGGGTCACTTAACACATTGAACTTTCTCAGGGGGACTTTTCCCTGATACAGCTCCACTGCCCTCTACGGAAGCAGTGTCACATTGGCACAGTTACACATTTACATTTTACCGTTTTACACTTGGTTTTGCACATAACACTTCATCTCACTCACTTTCTTACTCACATGAACACCTCTGTTTTTCCTAACATGGTACTACAAGTTTCAAGGTTTACACACATTAAACACACTAATCATGCTGGGTTTAAACAAAATCTAATCACATTACGATCATATGCACGAATTATCACATTTCACAAAAACACATAACTTTTTATTTACTGATCCAAATGACCTGAAAATTTAACCACATGCTGTTTTCAGGTTCAAGGTCATACCCTCAATTTTTCAGATTTTTCTGAGCTAAATAGGATTTACAGAAAATAAACGCCTAATTAGCATGCTATTAACAACTTAAGTTAACATGGGTCTAACACATTTTGCAAATTAGCCACTTGCTGTTTAAACATAAGCTATTCACATATGCATGAACTGAGAACACAAATTTCCCTAATTCATACATCTATGGATTGAATACTACAAATCATTCTTGCATGCTTTCATTTTATTCTACCGAACTTATTAGCAATTTCGCAAGCATGCATGAATTACCAAAATTTCAAACATACATACATGCCCCACAATTCTTCATGAATAGACTGCAACCAAGACATTCAACTAATCCAATCATGGAACATGGATTTGCAAAATTATCTACAAGTCATGCTCACAAATTTAAAAGATACTATTACCCCACATTCACCATCACACCACATTCATCACACACCACAATGCACAATATACATGGGTATAAGATTTACCATATATCCTCATCACGTAAAACATACCGAAATTAATGTATAATAAGAGACACAAACAGCTCACTGTTCTGTCCAGAAGAACTCGACGGCGGTCTCCGGCCGCTGACTCAGGTCAGCGGCATGGTCGATGGACGCCAAGCTCATCACAGGCGTCCAGGACCTTGCCGTCTAACCAGGTCTGTGCAGAAACACAGACCCGAGCTCTGAATCTTGGGTGAATTGGAGGGTCTAGGACTCGAGGAAAATCCATAAAAATCACAAAACCAACCTAGACTCATAAGGGGACATCAAGGATAGGTCACTTGCCTTTCAAAATCTTCTAAGGGATTTAAAGGCTTGGTGAAGACCTCCTTGGGCAGTCCCAAGAATTTGCAGAACCTCCCTCTAGATCGCCTTCCTCCGGGCTCCTGGTGATCTCCACGCCGAGGGATGTCGGGAAGCCTTCCTCGTTGGTCCATCAACCTCCTTGCAGCAGGGGACGCCGGATCAAGGTCCAAGGGTCGGATTTGAGGGGGCTAAAATGGGTTTTTTCTCACAGGCTTCTCTAGGGTTTTTCTCTCTCTCTTCTCTCCTCTTGCAAGGGTGAAGGGAAAGAGTGGGAGAGTCCAATTCGGGTTCAGGGTTAAGGAGAGCCCCTCACCCACTCACCATACCGATTTGACAACCTGAGAGCCGTTGGGGGACATCCCCCAATGGTTGCCATACCTTGCTCCCGGATTTTTTCTGGCTCTGCAACGCATGCAGGTCAGAGAAGTTGGCGTCCATATCGCTGGACGCCGGAGTTAGTATTGGCGTCCAGGTCTGGACCTGACACCAGCTAAACGGCCTGGGCTTGACGCCAAGGTGGCCTTCGGCCAGAACTTTAATTATGCAGAAAACCATGCATACCAAGCCTATATACATGCAATATGTATATGGTATTATATCCACACTATCATCATGCAATACATACATTATTTATGTTTAATATAACACATGTACACGTAATTATACTAATTAATGCGTACGTAAATATGTACATACACACCAAGCACAAACATACACACATAATTGCAAATAATACGACGAAATTGGAGGGCCTTACATTTATGAACCTCAGTGACGAGTTCTCGACTGCCATGCTTTGGAGCAATCAGGGTGGTGAAGATGTGATGGATCTTCAATTCAGTGGGGGAAGGATTGGGCATTCGTTTGGCAATTTTCTTAGTTGCATCATAAGTGAGGGTGCTGAAGATATGTATTCAGATGCAGAAGGTGGCTGAGAAGCACATCAGCCCAGAATTAGGAATTTGAAGTGCATGTGCTGATGAGGTTGGGGGTAAGCTTGAAAGGAGTACCTTGACAGAGGTGTAGAGATCCCCATCCCCAGACAGACAAGATTATTGAAAAACTTTGTAACGACAGTAGGAGAGTAGTGCAGGTGAGAATAGAGAAATACCGTCCAGCCCTGGGTGTCAAAGAGGGTAGAGATTGGGGAATGTCTTCCGAAGAAGGAAAATCAACATAGCGGGGCTGAACGATTTGCTGAAGGTTCCCAGAACCATGGTGAATTGCAAACCTCGGGGAACGACAAGCTTGGGCAGCCGATCATCACGATGCTGGTTCAGCGTTTGTTAGGAGCCACGGACCCTCACCGGCTTGGGGAGATAGGGGACGGCGACGGGAAGCAAGTTTCTTGCCTTGGGAGCCATGAGAAAGAGGGTTTCGGAGTGGAGAAAACTCGGAAAGAAAGAAAAGCCGAGGAGGAAAAAGAACCAGGAGGGCAAATCCGGTCTGGCGCCCTGGAGAAAAGGGTTTGGTGGAAAGGAGGAGGGAGTTTTGGAAGTGGAAAGGGAGGAAAGGGTTGTGGGTTCCCATTTTAGAGAGTGGGAAGAATTTCAAAGGTCAGGGACCCACAAATCCAACCCTAAAGAGACGCCCGTTGCTTTCAAAACAGGGCCTGCTGCCGACTGTCGACAGATGATATTGTCCCCGTCAACAGGCACTTAAAGAATTTGCCAGTATGATTGTTTTGACTGATTTTGGACTGGGCAATGGCATTTAAGGTATAGAGAAGTGTAAAATAGGTAGACACACATTTAAAAACTACCATATCCATTAATATTAAGACATTAAAATCTCAATGTTTAAAACATAATTCTCTAGGAGACTCAAGTTGGAACATAAAGATGACATTGTACCAAAGCTGGAATAAGATAACCCCGTTGAATATAACCATTGTAGAAAGACATAGTTCCTAGTGTGTGATGATCAAATGGTTTATGCAAAAGATGTCTACAAGTGTAAGTAACTATAAACATCAACAAGCCCGTGATTACAACATTTGGAGGCTTCACTCTATTTCATCTTTGAATATTTTGAGGGGAACTGAGTTGAAAAGTGGTAATTATGATCACTAACACCTTTTGACATGAGGATAGGCATGATGAATGCCTAGTACCCCAGTTACTCAGTGGAAGTGCCCTTCAGACCATTTTACAGAGATATTGAGTAAGATTTTTGACGCGAAGACAAACATTTGTGATGCCTATGCCCCCGTTACTCATCACAACACAACATTGCTCTGTCTTTTTCCTGTGATTTATGGTACTTATTTTTATGGATAGAATAGGTAGCTTTTCTCCATTATCATTTTTTTTTGAGTTAAAAATCAAGGTCAAAGAGTATTGATGGTTAACACACATTGCAAGATATAAAGTTCAAAAACCAGGACTTATCAAGTCACTTGAGAAATGTTTTTTTTTTTTTTTCACAAGGAGTTATTCGTGAGTTAGGTTGACCCATTAGATTCGTCCATGTTCTCCGAATGATGCAACCTAGACTCATACATGAAAAGTATGTCAAAATCATTGTGATAGAGATAATAACTTAATATTTTGTGGAGATGAAAGATTAAACATGGTGAATACCCAAATTGCACCTTACATTAAGGGGATGAACAGGCTCATACAAAATATTCAAGGAATGAGGAATTTCTTGAAGAATGTGTATCTGTCGACAGCCATATGGAGCCTGTCGACAGACATACACAGCTGAAATATGTGCAGTTCAGACTGATCATTGCTGTCGACAGATGGGGTGTCGTCTGTCGACAGATGAACACAGACAGATGTTCTGGAGTTCGGGAAGATGCCAAACTGTGCTAGGCTGTCGACAGATGGAATTCAACTTGTCGACAGATGGACACAGGGTTCACAATTTGAGGTCGGTGGAGGCCTGGCTATCGACAGGAAGGTTTTGATCTGTCGACAGGAGCTTGTACAATTCAGCTTGAAAGCTAAGATGAGAGATATGAGCAGAACTTCATGCAAGGGAGATTAAGTATA
The DNA here is from genome assembly GCA_014218235.1 of Colocasia esculenta. Classification (NCBI taxonomy): domain Eukaryota; kingdom Viridiplantae; phylum Streptophyta; class Magnoliopsida; order Alismatales; family Araceae; genus Colocasia; species Colocasia esculenta. The sequence goes on from CM024766.1 coordinate 23,000,450, forward strand.
TAACAAAAGATTTTCCCTCAATAATTCACTCATCTATCCTGACCTCATTCCCCATAGTGTGTGCATATGAATACCCAACATTCAAGCAATTCAATTCAAGTTTTTGCATGTATACAAGCATTTTCACAAGAATTCATGAAAAGAGAGCATGGCATCAAAGGATCCAAATGATTGCAAGAGTAATGGGCAAATTGTAGAGAAACCATATACCTCATTTGAAAGTAAGTGACCTTTATATGTAAATTAACCATGGATACGTGGCGGAGAATGTTTTCTCACACATAATGATAGTTTCCAAACAAACATGACTGTTTTTCCACATTTCCCATTTGATATACCTCATAGTCATTACACACAAGAGCATGTACTCCAAGATTGGATATGAGTTTCATTGCATTTTGCACAATCCCAATTCTCTTCTCAATGTAGTGATCTATCCTCTACCAATGGTTTTGTGAAAATATCAGTTAATTGCTGGTCAGTGGGTATGAACCTAAGCTCCAAGATTTGTTGGCTACTTCATCTCTCAAGAAGTGATGTCTAATCTCTATGTGTTTTGTCCTAGAGTGTTGGACTGGGTTCTTTGATAGGTTGATGGCACTAGTGTTGTCACATAGAATAGATGTGCATCAAATGTCAATGTTGTAGTCAGACAGTTGACTTTTTATCCACAACACTTGAGCCGCATAACTCCCTGCAGCAACATATTCTGCCTCAGCAGTGGAGAGTGCAACTGAGTGTTGCTTCTTGGATGCCCACGAAACCATGCAACCACCAAGAAATTCGCAGTAGCCACTAGTGCTTTTTCTATCAATTTTACATCCAGCATAGTCAGCATCAGAATATGATATCAAATCAAAGCTACTTCCTGCTGGATACTAAAAACCCAAATCATGCGTACCTGAGAGATATCTGAATATTCTCTTAACTGCAACCAATGGGCTTTCCTTTAGACTAGATTGATATCTAGCACAAAGGCAAACACTGAGTGTATATTCGTCTACTTGTAGTAAGATAAAGGAGTGAGCCAATCATACCTCGAAATTGCTTTGCATCTACCGGTTTTACCTTTCTCATCATTTTTAGTTTATGCTTGTGCTCATTGGGTTGAGGCAGGTTTGGCTTGTTCAAATTGAAATCTTTTTGAGAGCTCCTTAACTATGTTTCTTGATTAATGAAGACGCCGTCTTCATATTGCTTTACCTGCAAACCGAAAGAATTGAAGCTCCCCATTAGACTCATCTCAAATTCACTGTGCATATGTTTGGAAAACTCCTCACACAGTGATGGATTAGTGGAACCAATATAATGTCATCCACATAACTTGAACGACAATTATATGATTGCGAACTTTCTTAGTAAAGAGTGTTTGGTCCACCTTATCTCTTGAGTTTGTTTTTACTCCCAAGAATTGCTTAACCTGTCATACCAGCTCGAGGTGCCTGCTTCAAACCGTAAAGAGCTTTGTGCAACTTGTAAACATGGTTAGACATTTCAGATTTTTCAAAACCAGGTGTTGAGAAACATAGACTTCCTCTTTGATGTAACCATTTAGGAAGGCAATTTTAACATCCATTTGAAAAGTTTGAACTTGTGCGAGCATGCATACGCCCATAAGATTCTAACTGCTTCAAGTCTAGCTACAGGTGCAAAGGACTCTTCAAGTCTATACCAAATTCTTGATTGTATTCTTTTGCTACCAATCTAGTTTTTATTTCTCACCACTTTACCCTCTTCATTTAGCTTATTCCTGAATACCCATCTTGTGCCTATGACAGAAATCTCAGGGTTCTAGGAACTAAACTCCAGACATTGTTTCTTTAAAATTGACCCAGTTCCATGCATGGCATCTATCCAAGAGTTTTCCTTAGTGCCTCTTCTACATTTTTAGGTTCGACTTGAGAACAAAGTTAATGATCCTATTCAACTATTTGACTAACCTGAGACCTAGTTTGAATTTTAATCATTTACATTTCCTATCACATTATCAGTGGTGATCTTTGAATACCTCACATTGGTGATTGTTGAAGGGATAGGTTGATCTTGGACTTGTGGAAGTTGATCTTGTGGAGATTGTTCTTGAGGAGGACTTGCTTGAGGGGATTCACCTTGAGGGTCTTCCTCTTGTGGATCTTCATTAGGCTCATCATCTCCCTTTTTGAAAGGATTTGATGATCATCAATCTATCTGTGAAAATATCCACTCTTAGTTTTTGGTGTGTTTGAGACTTTCTTTTTGTTTCTATGTGTTATTATGCTTCGAGAATTTGTTCCATCATCTCCATCCTGAATCCTGTGAAGATTTGATTTGTAGTTTTTGCAGGATACTCCCATCAAGACTACATGTGATTTCTTCCACAGTTTTATTCTTATTGTTAAACACCCTATATGCTCCAGAGTGTTCTAAGTATCCAAGAAATAACTTGATCACTTTTGGCTTCAAACTTGTCTAAATCACCTTATCATTGTTATGAATAAGACTTTTGACCAAACCCCTGAAGTACCCAATACTGGGTTTCTTACCTTCTAACAGTTCATAGGGAGTTTTTTTTTATCACAGGTCTTACCATGGCTCTGTTGAGAATATAGCACGAGGTGTTCACCGCTTCTGCCCAAAAGCTCCTTGAAAGTTGACTTTCGACCAAAGAGTGCGAGCCATTTCCACCAGGGTCATGTTCTTTCTCTCCACTACCATTTTGCTCCGAAGTCCTTGGAGAGGAGAACAAGTGTTCTAACTCGTGGAGCCTACAAAAATCAGAAAAAATTGTTATTAAACTCTCCCCCGTGATCAGTGCGGATTGAGCATATCTTATAAACATTTCCATGCTCATCTTATAAAAAATTCTTCAAAGACTTTAAGTGCTCATTTTTATGTGCCAACGAATTTGACCCATGTGAACCTAGAAAAGTCATCCACAATGACAACAAACCTTTTCCATTGTGACTTAGAGTTCTAGTAGGTCCAAAAAGGTCCATGTGCAGTAGTTCATATGGTTTTAGAGGTGCTTACTGGTGCTTTTGATTGAAGGATTTTTCGGTTTTGTTTTCCCTGTGCACATGCATCACAGAAACTTGCATTCTTATTGAAATTTTTTTCAGAAAGTCCACTTACCATTTCAGCTTCATAATCTTGGGCAAGACATTGTAGCTTGCATGGCAAGCCTACGATGCCACAAGGTAAGCTCATCATGTTTATTTGCACAAGACACAAATTTCTCATTTTCTGGATCATCTAAATCAACCAAATAAATTTGTTCACCCTTCTTCTAGAAAATTTAATACTTCCGGTTCCCTTATCAACAATTTGACATGAGTTTGATTCAACACACTTTATGACCTTTATCACACAGTTGGCTTATACTAAGTAGATGTGATTAAGACCATCATTTAGAACATTGTCTATGAGTTAGAGGCATACTTACCAACCTTACTTTGCCGATGATCTGGCCTTATTGTTACCTCCAAAGACAACTTGACCGCACTGTCTTTGTTTGCCCGTCATGTGCCTCGAACAGCCACTATCTAAGTACCATTTGTTTTTGATTTTGGGTTGCTAGGCATTCCTGCATATATGGATCAGACAAAAGGTTTGGGGGTACCCCAAATTACTTTGGGTCCCATGTATCATTCATACCAAAAAGTAAATGCTCGGAATCTAAATTTGTTTAAGTTCAGTTTGTTTGAATTATTCCGCATGACTTTCATTGTGGCCAAGTTTCTTACCTATGCATGATGGAGATTTTCTTAAAACACTTGTTTTGTTATTTTCTTGTACATTCAATTGCCTTTTTCTTTTATGTTGTCTGGAAGGCTGTCCCTTGGCAGCATTCTTCCAGTTCTGTCGACAGCTTTCATTGAGCCTGTCGACATACTGCTTATTCTTTTGAACCTTGAGAGCTTTTATTTAGGTTGCGTTGCTTACCCTTGGCTTGATTTTTCTGTTCTTAGAAGGGACTTGTTTGCTTGTGCTTGGGCTAGAATCAACAAAAGAGGTTTTCAATCTGTCCACCAATTTTCTTTTGTTTTACAGGTTGAAATCCAATTCCATGCTTTGCAAAAAGATATTTGATCCTAAGATAGCATCAAGATTTTGTTTTTCTTTAACAATTGTAAGATCTTCAGATTTTCTTTTAGATCTTTTTCAGCTTGTTTCCAACTTTTTTAATCTCATGATGTTCATTTTGAAGATTTCAAGGGAAATGATTAGGCTTTGTTTTTCTTTCACTATCTTGCAATTTAACTTTATGCAATCCATTTCTTCTTATGAGCTTCCTCATCAATTTTCATCATTTGAATTTTTTTATTTAGGACTTTCAATCTTTCATCATTGGTGTGCTATGAATAAGAGTTGATCTTCTTTTCCTGTTTTTGTTTTCAACTTAATTCACAAAAATTTTCAATAAGACAATGTATGCTTCTTCCCATTCATCAACAGTATAACTTTCAAAGGAGAATTTACCTCATTTGAGTCGTCACACTTCTTGCCATTAAGCATTGAATCTCTTCATCTCCAGAGGCTTCTTGTGTGTCCTCATCTTCGTCTTCATCACTCCAAGTTGCCAACGTGGCCTTGGCTTTCTTGAAGGTGAACTTCTCCTTCTTCAGTTTCTTCTTGAGCTCCGGCATTCTCCTCTCATATGCCCTTGTTTCTTGCACTCATAGCATCCATGTCAGATTTTCTGTTAGACTCAATTTATTTGAAATTCTTTTTTCTGAAGGATTTGGAGTTACTTGGCCTTTCCTTTTGAACTTAGGAATTTTTGAACTGTTTCGTGAGCATTGCATTTCAATCACTCTCACTATCACTAGACGTTCCATCTTCATCACTTTCCTGTTGAACATCCTTTTTGGAACTTGAAGAATTTTTATTTGAAGCTTTTAAAGCAATTGATTTCCTTGAGTTCTCTTCAATTTCTTTTCTTTTTACATTTATTTCATATGTCATCAGGAACCATTATTCATCCAGTTTTCATTTTTGAGAGATCTTTAGAATCCTCATGACAGTGGCCTTAGTATCCATGAAGATGGAAGAGACCAAAGTATCTTCCTAAGTCACTCTCTGAGTATTCTTTTTTTAAGACTTTCAACCCGTTGATTATTATATGAATCTAGCAAACATATCTGATATGGTTTCATCATTTTCATTTTTAAACATTTCATATTCAGATATTACATGCTTGCCTTTGGTTTCCTTACCCTCCGACGTACCTTCGTAGATGAGTTCACGCTTGTCCCACATCTCTTTTGCTGAAGTGCATGTGGAGACTCTTGAATACTCCTTGGGTTGCACAGCACACTGCATCATGTTCAGTGCGCTCCAGTTGAGAGTTCCCTTAGCAATTTGGTCCTTTGTCTACGTATCTTCATCCTTGGGCAGCACATACGCTCCTTTGTGGACGATTTTCCAAAGCTCATAATTTTGAGCTCTCAGAAACACCTGCATACGATTTTTCCAATAAGGATAATCAGTGCCATCAAAGAAGGGTGGCCTGGTCACTGAATGTCCCTCGGCCATATACCCCTTGTTAGATTCCATGAGATCGAGAATCTCCTGATCGTAAGATCAAACATTTAAGACAATAAATCGGAGAAACCTCGCTCTGATACCAATTGAAAGATATGCAGAATTATATAATATGGTAATCTAGAAGGGGGGTTGAATAGATTACTGTAAACTAGAACCACTATTGCCTTCTTTTCAACGGAAACACAAACTTGTTGAAATTTTAACTAGATTCAGGATTAGTTCGACTTGCAATTAGTGTGCTTGTTGTGAGCAGAACATGAATAGCCTATCTAACGTATGTAGAATCAGCGTGCCTACCAACCATCTATCGTGAAAACGTGCAAACCACAGGACACGAAGATTTAAGGTGGTTCGGAGTACACAACTTGTGTATCCTACGTCCACCGTCCACACACACACGCAGAAGGATTGCTTATGAGCGAGTTCAAACCACTACAACACACACACTCACGTTGTCTGATGTTAACACACGATTAGAACAACATGACCCACGTGAATCAAGCACAAGAAACACTTGACCCACCAACACACACACTGAGTATGAAAAACAGAGACAAAGAAGAGTTCAAAGTTGTAGAATCAAATCCTAAGATGGAACTCTTCAAGATGGTCGTCCGGACGTGCTTCAAACTTCGTCTTGACAGGTATCAGTTGATGGAGAAGTTTGAATCACAGAAGAACCGGCTTCAACTTCATTTAGAAGATTTTTCTTCTTTGTTCTGGACGGAGTGCTGCAGCAAAGCAACAGGGAGAGACTTTTCTCTTGAGATTTTGCTAGGGTTTAATATGGTGGCTGCTTTCTGTACGAAAATTTCTTCAAAACGTTCCTTATATATGGGTGTTTAAGTATGGAGAGTCGTGGTAGAAGAAAACACCCATATAGGAAACATATGCAAATCGCGGAACTAAGATCTTCTCTTCGTCTTTCAACAGCAAACTATGCATCTGTCGACAAGTGCTGACAGTATGCAAAATCCAGAAGACTGGCCTTGCGAGAAACAATTTCCTGTGTGTATCTGTCGACAGGCGATTTGGATCTGTCGACAGGTACACTTGTCTTGAAACCTGTCTGATCTCCTGTGTGTAGCTGTCGACAGGGACTTGTGGGTCTGTCGACAGGTCACTTGTTGAATGTGACTTTCTTGGTTTTTTGCTCTGGAATTTGGTGCATTGTCTTGCCTACATTCACACCTACATTTAAAAGCATTGTTAGTGAGATATAAAGAACATTTAGACAATCACTTGAGATGTTCTTTCTTAATTATCATTTGCTTGATCATGTTTTAATTATGCTCATAACATCAATTTGGATTGTGCATCATCAAAAACAAACATAACACATGTAAACCCAACATTGGCTTCTGGATGGAACTCACTAGGATGATCAGTCGACTGATAATCAGAGTTTGATCATCTGACTATCATTTTTTTGTCAGTCATCAACTTTATCTTGTCCAAACTTTGGCCTTTGTAAATGTTTGCTTACCAATGCATCTTTGGCCTAGTTTCTGTACATTTAACACACACATTAGACCATCACATTGAATATAACAAATCAATTACTTAGGTCAATAACATAAATAGGAATTGGTGCTTTGTGAGCTTCTTAACTAGAAAAAACAATTGGTGTTTTGTGATCATAAAAATCTATAGACTACAACAAATACGTGGGTGCTGAATGGTGGGTAACCAAAATAAAAGCAAAAAGCATCTCATCGTGATCGCCAATCTATGAATGTGGATTTTACGCCACTAGAAAATTTGAAGAGAAAACTTTTTTATAAAATAAGAAAAGATAGATAAGGGACATAGAGGTGAATAAAGAGAATAGGTGAGAAAGAAAGAAAAGAGGGCACTACACTATGTAAGGAGGGTGATTGTCAGAGACACTCAGGTCTCGAAGGAAATAAAGAAAAGGATGAGTGTGATCGTGTACCTTGACTTAAAAAAGTGGGACTTCAAGTGGGTTGCTCTTTCTTACTCCACTCAGCCAGCCGACAAAGAGGGCTTTTAGCTTTTGGTTTCTCTAACAAATCAATCAAAGACAAATAAAGAGATCTGGATTAGATACCCAATCGTGTAGTATCAATCCAACTATCCCCACAATAAAAAAAATTATGAACTTTTAAAACCCCTAGGTGTATGGGAGGGTGTGCGAAAAGGTAGTTCTAAGAAAGTACTATAAATTTGAGTTCTCAATGAAGAATGAAGTATATATGTATGCACGAAGATAAGAAGAAAATAAAAGAAGCTGAATAGAGGAAGAAAGGTGGAAGATGAGAAGAAGAGCGGGTAGCTCTAAGAATTGGGAGGCCGATGAAGCTTGAATGAAAAGGCCGATGGAGAAGCTTGGACATCGAATCTCCTCCTTTGAAAAGGGAGGACTTGAACCACCAAGGAGGGAGAAGAGGAGCTCGGATGTCACAGCAAAACTCTCCAACAACACTAGGAATGCAGCCTTCCGACCTCTCAACCCAAGGAAAAGGGGTCCTATTTATAGGGGTCTGAGAGATAAATCACGTCGGGTATAGTAGACGCGATTCCTAGAACGTGTGTAGTCATGATGACGGTTTTAAGGACTGAAAATATGGTGCATGGAAATCTTCAAAATTAGCAATTCCAAATCACGTCCAAAGTGCATGATGCGTTCATGATCTTTCTCAATTTGTTCACGATTCTAACCAAAACAAAGATATAGAAGGTGGAAATTGCATCCTACAGCGAAGGCGTCTTTAAGATTAGGAAATCACCTCAATATTTGTGAAATTGCTAAGACGAAGATGTAGAAAGTTAAATCACATCTGGGAAACTAGACTGTTGCCATATTTCTAAATAACATCCTTCCAGGCTGACGCGCATCAAGAAGGGAAAGACGTCCACTGTCTCCGATGTGATTTCAAGAAGTAACCAGATCTGAACAAGATAAATTCCTAGCTAGAAATCAAAATAAAATCAAAAAAAATGGGAAGCTCAATCCAATGATTAAAAATTTAGAGCCACTTTGGGCAATTATGGTATGACGTAAAATTTGCTCACTATAGCATCAAAAATGACATTTCTACAGCATATAGGGAAATAATAGATGGTCCTAGATGGTGAAACAAATAGTGCAACTAAGACCCTAGAATTTGATTTTTGTATTATATGGAATAGGTAAAGGTAAAACTTTGACAGTGCTTCCATGATTCCTAAGTCTGACCATTCTAAACATTTTATTCACTCAAAAGTAATTTTCATCTCTTAAGGGGTGGGATAATTGAATAATAATTTGGGTTTCATGTGCTTCCCCAACCATCTCTTCATTAATGAAATTATACAAAATCGGACTTCCTTTCGCCCTAGCACATCATCTTCTCATAGGATTTGCCTTCACTATGATCTTCCATTTCACAAGGTTTGAAATCACCTGTACCCTTATATCTTCTGGAAGGCATCTGAGATACATGAAAATCTTGCTCCCTCTCTCATCGAAAGGCATTCATAATGCTAAAAACTCGCTGCTTAATTTGCATGCTATATAGAATACAACCATTGATATTATGTACATACAACAGTTTATAAGAATGAAACTCATTCTTTAAGGGCATGTTTGGTATTTGGATAGGTCGGGGATAAAGTGAGGATATCCTCTAAAGTGTCTTTTGGTTTGACATGGGCGCCATTAAATACGCAGTTTTATGTCTACTATGAGAAACTTCATTCCATGACTCTTTTCAAGGTTATATACCAAAGGACAAATTAATTAGAATTCTCTATCAATATTTGACTTATTTTCTAGTCTCTGATAAGTTTGTAGCTCATTACAGTGAATGTTATCCTCTGTTACAATATATGTTAAGTCCTGTTACACTAAAGACCTCTCATGTTACAGTCAGAGACTATTAATTAATTTGTCCTATACCAAAACACATACATCTTGAGAAGTTTTTGTTAAAGTACATGTCGATAGATGTGGGTGAGACTGGAAGATGCTGAGATCCTTACCCATTAAGTCAAATTTGCTAGGTGCCTGAGATTCTTCTACTTTCCCTTTTTGGTATCCGAGCTGACTGTAGGCACTTGAATGTTTTTTCTGGTTCTTAATGCAAGCATCTACAAATAAACTTCTAAGTTCATGTTTTCGTACTGTCAATATATATGTTCCCCACAAATTTTCATAAATCTTGTTTTAGTATAGTCAATTTATGAAGGGTTCTTTTTTATCTAATGTCTAGGTGGGTGGAATTTATGTGAGGCTGTTCCTAAAGGACCCAAGCTTGTTGCAGCAATGGCTCATGAGGGTAGGAGAGAAACAATGTCATATGGGGAAATGAGAAATAGTAATGGGTACATCGAATGACAATGATGAAACTGAGGACAGGCAGTCAATTTCCACTAGAACAAACTCCTCAAGAACTTGTACGTCCTAGTTGCTTGCGCATTTTGCATCAATTGCCATCTAGTACTACTTTTGCAGAAGCTATGGCAGCCACAATTGCAGGCACTCCACAGGTAGGTGGATTATGGCAGATGCTTCACTTCTTAAAAAATGCTATGGATATTGTGAAAAATGCTGATCTCTTGGTCATGTAAAAACTTGTCCTTTTTTTATGTATATGCATAGATGATGATTAACTGTTGGAATGGAAATTCTATTTGGTCCCTGTGTTGAGTTAAGCTCTGTTGTCTGGTCATTCTCATCTCTTCCTTCTCTCTTTGCAAACCTCTATTTGAATAGAGATCAACAATGTAAATTCTCAAATGGTCCACCTCTTTCCTTCCTCTCCATCACACACTCAACTTCCACCTCGCAAACCTTGGCATGCCAGACAAGAAGTGAGAGGGTTGTCTGACCCATTGTCACACTTAATTGAAATATATTTTTTATTGATCTTCTGCTTGCTAATAGTTTAATTGTTTGTAGCTTCTGTTACTATTCTGCAGTTCCAAGTCTAGACCTGACCTATTGACACACCTAATTGACATACAATATCTATAAAAAAAATTTATTGATACATTAGTTTTAAACTTGATATTGTTTAGTTTTTCTTGACACATTTTATAGCTAGTAGTTATAAACTTGGTATTGTTAATTTTTCTTGACACATCTTATAACTATAAGTAATTAAAAAAGTTAAAGAGTTTCTTGGAGGAATATCAAAAGTGATATTGATCCAGGTGTTGGTTATGGTACTCAAACATTTCAAAAAAGACTAACCTTGTTACTTGTGGGACTTCTGTGAGCAAAGTTTTTGGTGAATATAAAATTTTATTTCATATCCTTATGTCTGACATTGTTTTATTTCACATGTTTAATGTAAGATGTTGTTCCACTGTACGATGACAGGGAGATGAGGACGGGAATCCTGAGGATGTATCATGATATTTTTTTAATGTTGTATTAAATTACATTTCAAATATTGTATTTGATTGAATATTTTATTATATATTTGCACTACATGAGAAGTGAGATTTGCCAACGACTTTTTGTTAGCGGCTAGAACTAGTCGTTGATATATAACATATATGTCAATGGCTACAAGAGGTCGTTGATATATGATGAACATATGTCAATGGATGTCTATGGCCATTGACATAAGCTTAGCATATGTCAGTGGCTACTAGAGTCGTTGACATAAGATTAACATATGTCAATGGCCATATGTAGCTGTTGACATATGTTGACCATATGTCAACGGCCTCTCGTATAGCCGTTGACATATGTTAATCTTATGACTTGATTTTTTCGGACAACAAGAATATTTGTCAACGGCTATGAAGAGCCATTGACATATGTTACTTATGTCAACGGTTCTCAATAGCTATTGAACATTGTAAATTTTTTAGTGTAGGTTGTCAGTGTGTGTGTGTTTGACAGGTTTTCATACCTTATTTTTATTGTTTGTGCCTATTGCCATTGTGTACAGGTCAGTTAGTATATATATATATATATATATATATATATATATATATATATATATATATATTAAAAAAAATTAAGAAATAGTGACGGATTTGTGGTGAATTAATGATGAAATTTTTGTCACTAATTAGTTTTTGCCAATTAATAACAAATCAGTGACATAAGTTTTTTATCACTAAACAGTGATGGTCAATGATGGACAGTTCTATTGCTTATTAGTGACAGATCAGCAACAGATATTTCTATTGCTAATTTGTCGTTGCTTTGCGAGAGACTTTTTCATTGCTAGATAGCGATGAACACCATTTGTCACAAATCTGTTGTTGCTTGTCGATAAATTAGTGGTAGAATTGATTTGGCGTTGATTAGCCACCGAAATAAGTCGGTCCCCAATTAGTGTTCAAATTTTTAGGAGAAATTGAATCTATTGTTAATCTATATTTAATCTGTCACAAATAATAATTAGCGATAGATTAGAAACAAATTAGCTACATATTCAATTTGTAGTGAATTCTGCCTTTTATTGTAGTGACATATTGCATACCATGAACAAGTCGAATAACAAATCTTGGAAGACAATTAGAAACAAATGGAAGGAGTGTACCAGTCCGGGGACATGTGCCGTAGTATAACTACAAATAGCCCCTTCGGTCTCTATTTTTTGCCTATAATGAAAACAGTGAAATGGTTAATGTTAGAAAGTTGAAGAAGTGAAAATAACATAAATCAAGATTTGAGAAATGTACCCTCATATGCAACATGTCAGATGCACATGAACTTGCATCTGTCACTTGGTAGGACTACTAACGTTGGATGTCGATGCGGTTGTAAATTAACATAGTAATTACTTAGGCTTTCCATAATTAATGAACTATTTATGAATCTACATTACATGCACTGTCACGCCCCGACATTTAGTAGCGGAAAATAAATGTCGAGAGCGTGAGCGATACAAGTGTATGTATCACAGTCGCGTAATTCAGAGTAACAACTAAATATAACACAAGATATAAGACAATAATATAGCTAGCCAAATAACCTTTATTTCATTCCATCAACTAGTTTAAACACCTTACATCATCAGAGCAAGACATAGGGCCCAATATTGTATCTCAACTATATATGACATCAAATAAAATAACCTATCTATTACAAACTCTATGAACTCTAACTTCAATGGCTAACGTGCTAAGTAGACTGGTACGCTTGAACAGCTCATCACTCGTCCCCAGTCCCATCATTCTCTAGCTCCTCATATTCATCACCTGAAAATGTTAAGGAAAGCAGGTGTGAGCACACTAGCGCTCTGTAGGATTTACATCTCATGATGCGGGCATGCTTTACGTAATTAATATGTTAACAATGACAATATTATCATGCAATACTAATGACAATAACGATAATGACAAATCCAAACGATAACCTGTACAAGTATGACGATTCTCATGTAGGACAGAACGATTATCAATGAGATAGATAACAGAACGATCACTTGACATGTAGGGGAAATTCAATAGCATGTAGCATGTACAATAGATTTCTCAAGTTGAACAATAGATTCCAATGGACAATGACATGTAGGATTCAATAACGATGACGTGTACAATAGAATTGGTCATTTAACATATAACAACCCATCAATCATTGAATCAATCATTAAATAACAATTTGGAAATTACTCAGATGACACCTTATTGGGTTATATACCCTCACGATTAAGTATTTCGGGTGCTCCTCCCATGACCAAATAGGGCCCTATTTGCACAGGCATAGTTGTGAACCGAAGTTCCAATAGTTTCTGGTAATTCCATTCATTCATTTATGGCCACAGGAATTTCCAAGTAATGGACAATGATGAACTAATGATCATGTCAATGATGATAGAGAGCAATGTAAGGGGACATGATCCAGATTAATTTTGGCAGCATAACGGCTTATTCTCATTAGTTCAATCTTTACATTTAATGTCTTAGTTTCAATCTTATCAATCTCTCTCACGAGAAGAAGATAAGAAGAGAAGTGCATTCTATCTTCCGGGTACTTTATTGGTACAACCAACTCAGTCTTCATGAGAGAATCCATGAAGTATGGAGATTTACAGAGGTCTTAGAGAAAAGGTCGCTAGTTTATCGATACGGAATGACCGACAGAGAGCTTCCAAATCCCCAAGAAGGGCTGTCTATATGTGCAAAGTGTCGTGTAGAGCGTGTCTCAATCCACAATCCACTGGTTAAAACATTACGGAAAGAAATTAACAAACATGCATGACATGTATGCAATGCAAACTATCTCATGGTTGCAGTACTTTTAACACATATCCACTTCTCAATTTTATGGACAAGACAAAAAATAATCATAGCATGTAACAATCACATGCTCACATGGATGCATTCAATAAATCATTTACACTTAGAATAGATGTTCATATTCATAAGATTTTTATGTAGGTTAAACATTTTTAGGCCAGTGCATAACTATATGTCATGATGTTATATACGAACATGCATAAACTAGACTGGACAATACATTAAAACAATCTCGGGTCGGCTCTGAAATCGCGTCCTACACAGTAGACACTTTTCATAACACAGTGTATGGTCAAACACGGCTAACTGTGAAGAATGTAAATCACGACGGCTTACCTGGTCGCCTTTGACCTTGAATCACGACGGGATACCCCGTTGCGTTCATGGAAAGCATTTAAAACAATAATATAAAAATTGGTAAAAAGGCTGAGCGGGAAAACTTGTGAAATCACGTCGGGGGTTCCCATCGTGAATCAGACAAGCACAAAAATCCACGCGGCGCACAATCCCATGCAGGCGTTGATCGGTCAGAAGGTAAATCGCGTCGGACGTCACGGTCGCCTTTTAACTAATTGCGTCGGCCAAGGTCGACATGATACCAGGCGCTGGAATCGCGTCACCTGGACCGGTCACGATTCAAACCTCCAAACCGAAAACACAGGAACATGCAGCGATCCTCTTGCAACACTTATATCTCTCTATCTACTGACATTTAGATAAAACTTTAAACATGAAATATGACGAGAATAACTAGTAGAAGGACTTTCATGTTGTGGGTTGGATCAAATTCGATCTCGAATAGCATGCAACACATTAAGAACGCAAAAAGCCCTAAACATGCGCGACTTAGGAAAAACACTTATAACTCGACGGATACACAACGAAAATTGGGCAAATCAAGTGCATATGAAGCTAGACATGCAGCACTACAAGATGGTATAAGTTTCGTTTAGTCTTGGCCCGAGATCACCTACCTTTTGGGTTGAAGAAGTCTCGCTCTCCAAAAAAGCCCTCGTTCAGACCACTTGGAGGAGAACGCTTAATACACCCGATCTATAGAGTGAAAAATAGGCAAACCAGTGCCATTAGGAGCTAGATTCGACCCTCTTTCCAGGGGTATAAGTCTTGCATGGTTTAGTTTAGGTTTAACTCACCTTAGGTCGACTCCAAGAAGAGCTTTCTGCACAGGTTGATGCAGAACGCAGCAGAGAAGAAGCTCCGAGTTGGGGTGGTTTCCTCCTCCTTTGGGTGCTCAAGAACAGCTTCCCACGACCCCAACAATGTGTATTTTCATCCCCTAGGGTTTCATGGCATGTATATGTAGCACCCCGGAAATTTTAATGATTTAAAATTTTAAATAAATGAGAATAAATAATTTACGTAATTATCGGAATGGTAGAACATATGTACCACTATCGTACGTGGAAGAACACATCGGAAAATTCCATAAAAATTATAAATCAACCCAAAACATCATCCTTAAATATTCCACAAAGAAATTCATGCAACAAAAAACCCGATTGGTCAAGTGTATGTCACAACGTGACTGATTATCCAAATTATGAAACTAAGTCGGAAAACTGTTAACACGGAAATATAACCCGACTATAAATTAAATAAACATGTTGGAGAGTCTTCCAACATCATGTATTGATGACCCAATATCGGAATTGGGCCAATGGAACACTTTTGGCCTAAGAACAAAATGGAGCAAGAAAAATACCAGAAATTCACAACCTAATTAAGCTGAAAATAGAAGGGGGTAATTAGGGAAAACCCCAACGCAATTAGCCTTTCTTGGCAACCCAAATTCATGATTAACCATGGTGGGAGATTTCCTAAAGCCTCACACACTCTATTGGGGTGAGAAATCCTCAAAATAAGGAAGGTGGAATGCTAGAACCGCACCTTGCCTTTCCTTCACCCAAATGGACTTCGAAAACATACTAGATGCATATATACATGCTATGAAACCCTAGGGGATGAAAATACACATTGTTGGGGTCGTGGGAGGCTGTTCTTGAGCACCCAAAGGAGGAGGAAACAGCCCCAACTTGGAGCTTCTTCCCTGCTGCGTTCTCCATCAACCTGTGCAGAAAGCTCATCTTGGAATCGAACAAAGGTAGGCCAAACCTTAACCAAACCTTGCAAGGCTTATACCCCTGGAAAGAGGGTCGAGTCTAGTTCCTAATCCCACTGGTTGACTACTTTTCATTCAGTAGATCGGGTGCAGTAAGCGTTCTTCTGCAAGTGGTCTGAACACGAGTTTTCTGGAAAAATGTGACTTCTTCAACCCAAAAGGTAGGTTTGCTCGGGCTAAATCTTAATAATCATATACCAATGTGTAGAGAATCGAGTCTACTTTCATGTCCAAGTGGTTTCATCGAATTTCATTGAGTACTTCTTGAGTTATAAGCGTTTTCCAATAGTCCCGCACTGTTAGGGCTTTTTACGTTCTTCATGTGTTGCACATGATTCAAGACCGAATTAGATCCAACCTCCAACATGAAAGTTCTTCTACTAGATGTCCTCGTCATGTTTCATGTTGAGAGTTTTGTCTAAATGTTAGTAGATAGAGAGTTATAAGCATTGCATGATGATCAGTTCTTGTTTCATGTGTTTCAGTCTAAAGTTTGAATCGCGGTTGGTCCAGGCGACGCGATTCCAGCGACTGGTATCGCATCGGTCTTGGCCGACGCGATTCTGTAAAACACGGCAGTAAGGTCCGACGCGATTAAGTGTCTGACCAGTCAACGGTCCACGTGGGACTTCGCGCTGTGTGGACTTCAGTGCCTGTCTGATACGTGACGGGTAACCCCGATGCGATTCAGATGTTTTTCCCGCCCAAGGATTTCGGCAAATTTTTATATTGTTTTATTAAAGGAAATTCATGAATCCATAGGTGGGCGCGATTTATAGTCTTCACAGTTGGACGTGTTTGACCATACACTGTGTTATGAAAAGTGTCTACTGTGTAGGACGCAATTTCTAAGCTTACCCGAGGCCTGTTTTTACAGTGTTCAATGTTAGTCTTGCATGATATGTACTTAATATGTATGGTATAGTCCGTCTAATCACCTAAAAGCTAGTAACCCATGATAAAGACATAACAATGTAAAGACTATTCTAATTGTTCTTTAATGATGTGATCATTCATTCAACTAGTGATTTGCTTATCTTACTATTCTTTCTTGCTTAAATGATTAATTGTTATCTTAAAATAGTGCAAACCCATGAATAGTTAAATGCATAGCTCATCACATGCCATCATGTTAATCGTTTTTCCGCAAGTTTGGAACCGGTGGATTGTGGATTGAGATGCGTACATCACTACACACTTGCACTCTTAGGCAACCCTTTCTTGGGGGATTGGAAGCTCTCTGTTAGTCATTCCGTATTAGCAGACTAGCGACCTTTCCGCTAAGACCTCCGTAATTCTCCGTACTCCGTGGATTCCCTCATGGAGACCGAGTTGGTTGTACCATTGAAGTTCTCTGGAGATAACGTGCACTTCCTTTCTTCTCTTGTTCTCGTGAGTATGATTTAAAATCTAGACTTAAGCCATTAATGTAAAAAGTGAACTAAAGTATAAATTGTGCCGTTATGTTGCCGAAATCATCTCTTGACTATTGCTATCATAGAATCATGTTCACATTACATGCTACTTGTTCTCATCATCATCATGAACATGACCTTACACATGCTAACATTTTAAAACTCTTATTAGCCATTAATGACTGTGGGTATCTACATTTAAAAATAGTGAGATGCTGACCGGGCATGGAGAGTGTCTAAGGGCTCCAGTCTAGCCCCAATGACGGAGAGTCATAAATATACTATTAACCATGGGGTATAATGATTATTGGCGTTGCATCTGCGCTGGGAGTACTTGTGTGTTGAATGCTAGATACAATAACCACATACACATGTCCTATTGTGCATTTCAAGGTGGATCTTTTCTTGGTGTACATTAGTGTCTTCGTGCTTGATTAGTGTTACATGATCAGGCTCGTGCTTGTGCTTGCTTGCTTGCGTGATATGGCCATCCTGCACTCATTGCAATTTAAATTGATATCTTGCGTACTTGTTACATGCCTCACTATTGATAATATCTTGCTAGTTATATCGTTCTAGATCTTGATCTATCATGATCACTCTATGTAGCTTGTCCATGAATCATGTTTTAATGAGTTTTATTTGTACATGCATATCTTGATCATCGTGCTTACCAAGTTCTAAATTGCTAATCACTTATATCATTGCCCGCACATTGAGATATAAATCCTACTGGGCTAGTTTGCTCATTTCCTACTTTTAACCATTCTAGGTGACTATGAAATTCAAGAGGAGGAACAAGTCGAGGATGGGAATGTGTCCAAGTGATGAGCGTTCCAACTATGAGTCTATCTTTAGTTAGTTGCTTTGAGTGTTAGATTCATGTAGTAGGTAGTGAGAAATAAATATACTTTTCCTTTTATTGAGTCTAGTCTTGTTATCCAATAGTTAAAGAGTTGTATTAGTTCCTTTTGATACAATGAGATGAATTGAATACAATTTTCATTGAGTTCCATATTTGGGCCCTATTATGATGTGTGTTGTTATACACTCAGTGCGTGCTAGTTAGAGGCTTATTTGCCGACTGTTCACATTTCATGATATCGACTCAAATTATTCGAATTAATATCCGCTGCGTAATTCCCGGGACGTGACAGTATATATGCATCTAGTGTGTTTTGGAAGTCCCATTGGGAAAGGAAAGGCAAGGTGCGGTTTTGGCCTTCCAACTTCCATATTTTGATGATTTCTCACCCCAATAATGTGTGTGAGGGTTTAGGAAATCTCCCACCATGGTTAGCCACGAAATTGGGTTGCCAAGAAAGCCTAATTGCCTTGGGATTTGCCCTAATTACCTCCTTCTATTTTCAGCTCAATTAGGGTTACGAATTTTTGGGTAATTTTCTTGCTCCATTTTATTCTTGGGCCAAAAGTGATCCATTGGCCCAATTTTTTATAATGGGTCATCAATACATGATGTTGTAAGTCTCTCCAACATGTTTATTTAATTTATGGTCGTGTTATTTTTTCGCGTTAATGGTTTTCCGACTTAGTTTCCTAATTTGGATAATTAGTCCTATTGTGACGTACGCTTGGCCAATCGGATTTTTTTGTTGCACGACCGCGTGGAGGCCTGGCTTCAGGTGGGAGGCCCGGTCGCATGGAGGGGCCTGGCTGCAGGTGGGAGGCCCGGTCGCATGGAGGGGCCTGGCTGCAGGTGGGAGGCCCGGTCGCATGGAGGGGCCTGGCTGGTGGGAGGCTCGGTCGCATGGAGGGGCCTAGCTGCAGGTGGAGGCCCGGCCGCGGTAGAACCGTAAGGAGATCACCAGGTCGGGGTGAAATTAGGGCAAGAGAACGGAAAGAGGAGGAAAAGAAAACGGGGGGCGGAGGTAGAATATGTATTGGGTATTATTATATTTTGGAGATCGCCAGGTCGGGTGAAATTAGGGCAAGAGAACGAAAGAGGAGGAAAAGAAAACGGGGGGCGGGGGTAGAATATGTATTGTTATTATTATATTTTTTTATTATATTTGTAATATTTTAAATTTTAACATCAAAATGTATAACAACATCAAAAATAAATAATTTTTATATAAGATATCATCATTCATATAAAATATAATTAATTTTAATATAGAAATATTTTTATATTATTATATAATTTTGATATTATTTTTTGATATATGTATTTGATAGGGCGACATTAGATTTCAAAAATATGATTAAAAATAAAATGACTATAATTACTAAAAAATATGTAGATTCTAAAAATAAAATTAAAAAAATTATTGATACACGGATATCGAGATTAAGTTGACTTAATATTTTTTTTACATAATTTTCATCTAACAATATTTTAATAATTTTCAGTACCTCTTAATTAATTTATGTTTTGAAGTTTCATCTCATTCGGATATTATTTAGATATAAAATTAGTGTTCTGAAAAAATCTAAACGAATTAATTAATTTTCTTAACATATATGCATAACCAATCTTATAAAAAGTATAGAAGTACATACTATGTATTTGAGATATGTATATATATATAATATAATATATATATATATTATATCTATTAGATATTTATAGATATCATTTAGATATGTATTTTATAAATGTATAGAAGTACATACTTATTTAAATGTACATATAAGTACATATTTATGTATATTTATATATTTAATATTACTAAAAATATTTTGATTTATATTTGATATCAATATATTCAAATTAGTAATTTCATTAGTGCAAAAAAATATTATTACCTAAATTTATTAGGATAAATTAATTAACAGTTCTCGACTGTAATAAGGAAAGTCCTTACTGTAATAAAGTTTAACATATGTTGTAAAAGGGATACATTTACTGTAATAAATTACAGCTCTGAGACTAGAAAATAAGTCAAATATCTAATAGAGACTTTTAATTAATTTGTCCAATTTTAAGTCAATACAAATTTATAAATATCAATAAATATGTATTTTATCATGTATAGAAGTACAAACATATTTAAATGTACATATAAGTATACACAATACTATATATTATATATATACTTATAAGTAGATACTTATGTATATATTTATGCATACTAATATACTTATATGATACACTTCTATATGTATAATATAAATATATACTCTTATAAATACATCTATAGAAATATATATAGTTATATAAATATATTTACTTATATACTTCCTAATATGTAGCTTCTATACAAGTATACACTTATACATTTTATATACTTATAAGTATATACTTATGTACTTATATACTTACCATATTTATACATACACTTAAAATACTATATATATATATATATATATATATATATATATATCTATCTAATTAGCTACGAAAACTTTCCATAGCTAAATCCGTAGCTCATTAGCTACAGATTAGCGACGAAATTATTCTATTCTTAATTTATAGCTAATTAACTATGGATTTAACTATGGAATGATCTCGTAGTTGATCCGTAGCTAATTAGTTACAGATTTAGCTATGGAATGATCGCATAGCTGATCTGTAGCTAATTAGCTACGGATTAGCGGCAGATTATTTCAATCGTAAATCTGTAGCTAAATTATGAATTTTGCGACGACAATATATTTGTCGCTAATTAGTAGCAAATTAGCTACAGAGTAGCTTCAAATATTTCTGTAGCGAAATTCTGTAGTTAAACTGTATTATTCTTGTAGTGAACAAAGAGGTTGATGGAACCGGCATATGATCAATCTTGAAGTGTGCATTTCTAGTCTAATGGTTCCAAAAATACATGGTGACATGGGCAAATTAGATGGGTTCCTATCTAGGAAGGTCAAGGAAAAACTGGCCTTATTTCTTAGGAACAAGGGTCAGGTTCTTCTGGATCAGGCTAAAACAAGGATAGTCTTACGAAGGTGTAAGGGTCAGAAGAATCCCAACATTCTACTGATCATACATTTAGGCAAATCAAAGGTGTTCCACTAGACTTAACATGAAAAATCCAAGAATATTTTGAACAAGAACAAACAGTTTAATTTGTGCTCGAGAAAACCTACCTTAATGGGTTGCTCATTTAAATCCACTCTTATTGTTTGATGCAAGGCTTAGAGGAAGAAAAACTCCTTGAAGTCCAGCTCTAGCAAGTCGAGGCAATGGTCCAAGATGAAGAACTTCTAAGTCCTCCCAGCTTCAAGCTCCAAGTTGCAGATCATCCCTGCAGCTCCGGAGTTCTCCATTGTGTCAAACTTCCAAGCTTCTTTAGCAGATGTTTTTAAGAAAGGGCAGAAGGGGCTCTCAAGCTCTGAGATTTCTCTTGAGGAAGGGCATAAGGTTTGGCCAAGAAGGGTCGTGTGGCTTATTTAAGGGGTCTCTGGTCTCATTAAGGATCCTTTCTTTATTCCTTCAGAAGGGACAAAAGAGGACATAAAGTCCAAGCTGGCCATACATAGGCCAAGCCCAAACCATACCCTATCATACCTAACCTTGACTTGGTCTGCAAGAAGGACAGACAGTCAAAATGTGTAATACTCCAGGCCATACCCTTGTCATACTTATCCTTGTCTAATTTTGGAAAAAGGACAGACCCACCACTCCTGGGCCATGCCTTAATATCAACTCCTGAGGTGGTGGGCTTAAGGGTCAGTTCTAAGCACAAACTATTCAAATCTTTCCAATATCTAAGTCTCCAGATAATCCTGTTATGATGGGAGGACAAGGCCTCCATCGTTTTGTGTTCAAGAGCTATATCGATTGCTATATAACAAGGTAATCGATGGTTGAATGCCCAAACATTCGATTTTCTTGAAGAAAACATTGATTGCATAGAAATAATCGATGTTGAAGGAACATCGATTATATAAACATTGATTACATAAAAATAATCGATGATGAAAGAAACATCGATTATATAGAAATAATCGATGCTGAAGGAAACAACGATTATATAGAAATAATCGATGCTGAAGGAACATCGATTATATAAACATCGATTACATAGAAATAATCGATGCTGATGGAAACATCGATTACTTACTTAAACATCGATTACAGACTAACATCGATTACTTACTTAAACATGGATTACTAAGGAAATATCGATTGATCATTTGAACATTGATTATTGAAGAAAGAACATGGATTGTGCTACTAACTGTGTTTTATTCTATTTTTTACGAAGTTTCCACTTTGTCATATACAAGTTCCTGCTTCAACTGACATTGTCATACTTTGACCAGTCGAAGGATGGAGAGTTGCAACTGGCTGAGGGGTACTAGTGTCTCCATTTCATGAATTTCTCATGCATCTCAAGACTTTTTTATTGACTTCTTTACTTTAATTATCCTGATTGAGACCTTACTCAATCTTATCCACTAATTTATCCCCATTTATTTGAGATTTAAAAATCAAAGTTGTTACACACTATGACCTCTTCGAAACCATCTCTTCATTGAGTACAAAAAATTTACTTCATGTTAGTATAGGTGTGCTAAATACTACATCCTAAGATATACATTAAAATTAGGTGATGAAATTCGTACAAAATTTTTAAACATGATCCTTTTAGTCATAAGATGCTAACAAAATGTCTAACTCAACGACTTCTTCAGAGTCGTCCATGTCATCATCAGATTTAACTTTTTTCTCTTCAGTGGACTCCTCCCCTACAACGCCTTCCTCTAAGTCATCTGGATCAAGTTCTTCGATTTCATTCTCCGAACGCAATGGAAGTGGCTCATCAGATGTGTCCACACGAAGATGCGCAGAAGCAGCCACCTCTATTGGGTTTACCTAGTCAAATTGAAAAAACTTGGCATCGACATCCTCTAAGACGAAATCACTGGAATCGAATTTATAATTGGGCAAAAGTTTTGACCTTACTCTACAATTACTGTCCTCCGGTCTTATTCTTAGGTGATGTGTAATTTAAATAATACACTTGTTGGGCTTGTATAGTTATAATAAATGACTGGTATGTGCTCAATTTAGAGTAATGTGTAGCTGATGGAGGGTTGAGTGAGGAGGTCGTAAAAGCATTGCTTAGTCTTCAGTATGCTGGCAATCGTATCGAAGCTGTCAAAGAATTTGAAACAAAACCCGGAAAGCATGCCCAGACAGAAATCGATGTAAAAGACGCCTTGTCGGAGAGCGACAGGACCGACCTCCACAGAACTTATTCTTTTGTCTCTCTGAAGAGGTTACTGTTATTCCATTTGTTGGCGAGAGGTAGTCTGATTTTGCATGTTATAAAAAACCAATTTTTGATCAAACTCTGGTATAGTTTTTTATCGGCACAATTTTTCTTATGGACACAATTTCATATTGCTAGTTTTATATCGTGCATACTTGGGCTTTAATTAATACATACACTTGATTTCATATGTTATAAATAGCCTGTTTCGATCCATTGAAAATATGGTATCATGATGATTTTTAAATTTATTATTAACAAATGAAAAATAGGGACGGAAGTTGGACATATTTTTTTTTCGTCTCAAAATTTTGGACGCAATTATGGATGGATTGCCTTTTTGTTTCAATTAATTTTTGGGATAGATTTTTTCCATCTCAAAATTATGGATGAAATTAGGGACATATTTACTTTCTGTCCCAAAATTTGGGACGGATTTCCTTTCCGTCCAAACTTTTTGGGTGAAATTAGACATGGATTTGTTTTCAATCCAAAAATTAGGGATGTTCTTTTAGTCCCAGTCTTTTTTTATAAAATTTATGATAAATAATTAATTTCACAGACAGATATCAAATCCTTGCTAAAATTAGGCATGGAGTTTTTGATGGAATTTATTTTCTGTCCTAATATTTTAATTTATGATAAATGAATAATTTCATTGTTTGAGATGAAATTTGGGACGGAGAACAAATCTGTCCCAAAATTAAAAAAGAGATTTAGTTTTTGTCCGAAAATTTGTATGTAATTTTTGATAAATAAATAATTCCATATTTTGGGAGAAAATTAAGGGACAAATTTTGGATGGAAACAAATTTTTCTGACCCAAATTTGCCACCATTTAGGGATGGATTGGGACGGAATGTCTACGGATTTTGGCCGTCCCTATTTCCACTTTTTTTTTAGTTAATTGAATCTTCGAGTAAAATTAAGTATCACTGTTTTAAATTTATGGTCAAAAAATTTTAGTTATATGTATCCCAAACATTAATTGAGGACTTGAAAATATAATTCGGTGGTTTCGTACATCGTTTTCCTCCTTTCACAAGCGAAGAATAGTAAGAAGTTGGTTAACGGTCGCTGTAGAAGACCGGCGTTCGGCAGCCAATTTGGTGAGAGCTAGAGAGGAAGCTTCGCCCAAACATTTTATGCTTCTCGCCGGGCCACTGCACCTAACCGCCAAGAGAGGGAATGCACAACAGCTGGGACCCTGAAGGCGTCATGTCCGTCACCGGAGACAGCAACAGGCGTCGCGGTGCTGCTGGACTCGACCTCCCCCGGTCCCCCCTCAGAGATGGAGACAGTGACGACCGTTCAGATCAGTGGCCTAATCGACACAACTGTTAGTGACGTGGCGTTGCCAGCACCGCGGACTGTCATGTCCATAAGAACCCTCTGCAGAGCAGTGGCGGATCCTGAAAAGTAGTTCAGTGGGGTCACTTGACTATAGGGGGGTCACCCTTAATTCAGTGGGGTCATCTTATATAGACTTACATAAAATTTTGACCTATATAAACAAAAAAAAGAGAACTTTTTAAGACTCATTTCTAAGTCAGTGGGGTCACGTGACCCCACTGACTTTACTGAGGATCCGCCACTGCTGCAGAGTTGCCGCAAAACTTCCAAGTCCACGAGCGCGCGGTCTCTGGTCAATACGTTACGGCTGCCACAGATGCATGCTCTGTTGCTCCAGCTTCAAGAAGAAGTGGATAAATAGGTAAAAAGGGACAGAGAGAGCAGCAGCAATGATATGGGCTCGTTCTTTCTCATCTTTGTCTTGTAATCATCTTCGCACCGGCTGACATTAATTATGTGCTGTCGGTGATAGACTAGCCGCAGGGCTGTCGATATCTGTGAACTAGGACTCATTCGTCAACCAAAAGGTTCCACTCTTGCACGTACAAGCAGCTTCCTTGCATTCTCATGACTTTTCTAACGTTGCATTCCCTTTTGTGCTCCTCTTTTACTTGTGGTTGGATAAGTAAGAGATTTCGATCGAGTCCATGCTCTTTGACGGGGAAAAGCTTTGAGATGGGTCCCTAATTTTGGAGTCGGTTGTATGTTGAGTCGTCGTGTTTAAGAATGTTTTGGAGTCGTCGTGTTCTAGTGTGTGTTATATTTAAATTTGAGTAGTGTGAGGGGTAGATGTAAGAATCACTGATATGATTTTTGAACCACTTATAGTTTGATCTATTCTTCTGCGCTAGATGCTTGCATAGAATTTTGCTTTCACTCTACCTGTCTAATTACTTCACACATTGTATACACGCATTCACACGTTCACACATCAGATCAGTTAGATTGTTTATTTGAATGGATATCTAGTTTGAAGTGAATTTTAAATTCTTCAAACTTCCGCATTAATTGATGATAGATCTATTCAACCCCCCTACTAGATCTGTAAATCCTCTCTATTCAATCCTACATTATTCTGCCCATAATATCTAGTGCGAAATTTATATCTATTCACAATAAATATTGGATATGTACATACAACTTTTGATGGACCATAATTTATCTGTCGAATTCTTTCATCAATAATAAAATCATTTTCTAAGATGAAATCACTGAAATCTAATTCATAATTGGGCAAAAGTCTTGGCCTTACTCTACAATTACTGTCCTCCGGTCTTAATATTCTTAGGTGATGTATAATTTGAGTAATACACTTGTTAGGCTTGTGTAGTTATAATAAATGACTCATATGTGCTCAATTTAGATTTATGTTTGGAACTATCGGTTTGCTTTAATTGTATTGTTTTTTTATATCTTGTACACTACTTTCACTCTTTCTAATCCACAGGAGCTTTAATTCTTTTCATCTTATCTTCTTCCTGCATTGTTTTTTGTTCCTTTTTCATGTTGACAAGCAAAAGCTCCTTGTTCAAATCTACATGCAAAAACTTAGTATTAATGTGTAGCTGATGGAGAGTTGAGTGAGGAGGTTGTAAAAACATTGCTTCGTTTTCAGGTTATGCTGGCTATCGTATTGAAGCCGTCAAAAAATTTGAAACAAAACTGGGAAAGTATGCCCAGACAGAAATCAATCTAAAAGACGCCTTGTCGGAGAGCGACAGGACGGACTTCTACAGAACTTATTATTTTCTCTCTCTGAAGAGGTTACTGTTATTCCATTTGTTGGCGAGAGGTAATCTGATTTTGCATGTTATAAAAAACCAATTTTTGATCAAAGTCTGGTATAGTTTTTTATCGGCACAATTTTTCTTATGGGCACAATTTTATATTGCTAGTTTTATATCGTGCATACTTGGGCTTTAATTAATACATACACTTGATTTCATATGTTATAAATAGCCTGTTTCGATCCATTGAAAATATGGGCTTCTTGACCCAAAATACAAAGAAATCTAATTCGGATCTTTTTTTTTTTTTTAATTTACATAGGTATTTGATGTTTTTTAAATTTATTATTAAACAAATGAAAATTATGGACGGAAGTTGGACATATTTGCTTTACGTCTCAAAATTTTGGACGCAATTATGGATGAATTTCCTTTTTGTCTCAATTAATTTTCAGGATAGATTTTTTCCATCTCAAAATTAGGGACATATATTTCCTTTCCTTCCAAAATTTTGGGGTGAAATTCGAGATGGATTTGTTTTAAATCCAAAATTAGGAATGTTTTTTGTCCCAAATATTTTTTAAAATTTATGAGAAATAATTAATTTCACATGCAGATATGAAATCCGTCCTAAAATTAGGCATGGATTTTGGGATGGAATTTATTTTCTGTGCTAATATTTTAATTTATGCTAAATAAATAATTTCATAGTTTGACATGAAATTTGGGATGGTGAACAAATCTGTCCCAATATCAGGAACAGATTTATTTTTTGTCCAAAAATTTTTATATATTTTTTCATAAATAAATAATTCCATATTTTGGTAGAAAATTTAGGATTAAATTAGGGACAAATTTTGGACAAACAAATTTTTCTGACCCAAATTTGCAACCATTTAAGGATGGATTTGGGACGGAATGTGTATATAGCCGTCCCTATTTCCACCTTTTTTTTTTAGTGAATTGAAACTTTGAGAAAAATTAAATATCACTGTTTTAAATTTATGGTCAAAAAAATTTAGTTATATGTCACTTTTTTAATGAGTTGAAGTTATCCTAACTCCAACCCATGATCAAAGTTATACATGACTAACCCACTTTTTGCTTTGGTAACATGTGAGTTAACTCACTTGAATAAATGGAGTTAACTTACATGTTTGTTGAGTGCTTTGGTTGGCATTGACGGGTTAACTTTTTCCACTTTGATGAGAATACCACAACTACCCTGGACCAACAGTTTATTCATTTAAATTATGTATCTTTCTTTGGAATAGTTTAATCATAGAAACTATTTTATAAATGGGATGAACATGTTACCATCAATTAAAAATTTCAATAATCACTTAAAAAATACAGTAGTACTAAAAAAGGTATGATAGTACTTTATATTATTTTTTATAATTATTTATTTTTCTAATATCAATAGAAAAATTAATAACATTAGTAGAAAAATCAATACAAAATTAATAATAAAAAATTAATATAAATTGACATTTTATTTAATAACAAATTATAGGTCCTAATGATACCTCTATTTATTTTTTAGATTATTTATTAAAAAAAAACAGACAGCACATTCCCTATTTCTCTTTTATTTTCATTATTTGTACATGTTCCTGTACATATGTAGCAACAAAACTTTGAAAAAAAAAAGACAAAAGATGGAAGGCATTCAACATTCATTATTTGTACATGTTCATTTATGTAGCAACAAAAATCATCTACATTTATTAAAAACACATGTTGTTTCTGTATGTAACAACATAACTTTGCAAAAAAAAGACATAACATGGATCCGATTCCATAGTAACTTTTAAATGTAACAAATTATACTGACGAATAATTAACAACATAACATGGAAAGCTCATTGCAGCCTTCAAATTTACACATGGAACTATGTTAATGGCCTCCTTCATTTGTCGTGCATGATAAAATCTGCATAAAAATGAATGTAATGTTAGTCACATGATAGGCAATATAATATATGAAAATTTATAGCATAATTTTTTATGAAATATGAACGTACCTTCTCTGACGACATAGACTCCTACTTGAATGTTGTCAGCCTGTAGTAATGTTAGATAACATTTGTATGATATGATATGATACAAATTTTTGGCTCAGATCGGCTACACAAAATATATCCGCATTTTCAATGGGGTTGCTAATTTGACCATCCGACCATTGAATTGGATAAGGATGCCCACTCATCATTGCCCATGTAAGTATATATGTGATATCACATGTTTAATAATTTATAATACAATTTTTTCGGCTCAGATCGGCTACACAAAATATATCCGTATTTACAATGGGGTTGCCAATTTGACCATCCGACCATTGAATTGGATAAGGATGCCCACTCATCATTGCCCATGTAAGTATATATGTGATATCACATATTTAATAATTTATAATACAAACTTTTCGGCTCGGATCGGCTACACAAAATATATCCGCATTTTCAATGGGATTGCCAATTTGACCATCCGAGCATTGAATTGGATAAGGATGCCCACTTATCATTGCCCATGTAAGTATATATGTGATATCACATGTTCAATAATTTATAATACAATTTTTTTGGCTCAGATCGGCTACACAAAATATATTCGCATTTTCAATGGGGTTGCCAATTTGACCATCCCAACATTGAATTGGATAAGGATGCCCACTCATCATTGCCCAAAACCGTTCAATTCACAAGGTCTTTATGATCCCCAACCACTGAACAACTTGACAAGGTCATTGTGTAATGACAATGTCCTTCCATTGAACCCTATAGCCAATGGGTTGAACTGCAATGGAAGAATAAAATAGTAATTAATTAATTTGGCCAATAATATGTATGCATAATCGTCATAGGTAAATTTTTTTAAAAACCTCAAGATATTGCTGCCAAGCTAATTCTGAACCTTGTATTTGTTTAATCTTGCCATCTCAGTGAAAATTGACCACATTGATGAGATCATGAGCGATCAATAAAATGACCGATAGAATGTAAAATGATGTAGGAAATGTGATACGGTCCAAGCCACAAAAAAGTCCTTTTTGAAAACGTTTTGGGCGTTCTTCCATCCTTCTTCATTCAAAGAGTCTCCTATGATGTTTTTACATTTTTTTTGTTGTCCAATTAAATATATCAGGAGAAAGTCCTTTTCCAGGTCCTAAATTGCACCTACATGTAGTTGAAATACTCATAAGTGCACAATAAAATTTGATTACAATAAAAACAATGACACACGAAATAAGTCACTAGTTGGATAATAAAGTTCTAACCATGCTAATAGAAACAGAATTTTAAGATAATATGTCAAATGACATCTCAGTTAGCCATCCACAGTTGTGTGGAAATTGCATCTCGAAGAGCTCCTTCTTTCGTCATGTCAGATGCGCTAACAAAAAGATTTAGGTCTTCCTCAGGTTCATCATCTTCATCCTCCCTACCTCCTTCACGACTTAAGTTAAAATAAAAGTCCTTGCCTTGTTGATGTCGGACAAAATTGTGCACAGCACAACATGCAATAACAATCAACAATTGTGTGGATAACAGTTCCCCTCTCTCAATGTTTGAAATCTATTCTTCAACACCCCAAATGCACGTTCCACACAATTGCGAAGTTGTGCGTGACGATGGTTGAACTTGTCTCTCAGGTTCTTATATGTGCATTGCCACGTCCTTGACATTCTTGGATATGGTATCTTTCCCCACGATATGGAGCCACAAATTGAGCAGTGTTTCCATATCCTGAGTCCACTAAGTAGTACTTTCCTATGAGATATTAACACATTACATTAGCACATTCTACGTTAAATGAAATATACGTGGGTAGTCATAAATGGATAATCATACCATCCAAAATGTGAAATCCACCTACATCCATAGCCCTCCTGAGGACAGCCATGTCAGCAGCTGCTCCCTCAAAACCGACCCCCACATATTGGAAGACAAGGTCAAAACAACAAACCCCCATGACATTTTGACTGATCACTCCTTTGCGGTTCCTATACCGTGCTTGTTTTTCTCGCAATATATGCGCTGGGATGTGGGTACCATCAATTGCTCCAATGGCATCCTAAATACAAAGTGAAAATGAGAATCCAAAGAAAAATGAGGTCTTTTAATTTTAAAAATCCAATTTTTACCTTGAAGTAAGTATAAAATCTATCATCATGTTGGATGAGGAGGTGCACAGGATCAGTCAAACTTGGTAGTTTTATGTAATTGAAGCGTAGGGAAGCCAACACTTTTGTGACTTCGAGAATGTGTTTACTGATTGTCTCAGAAGAGTGTTGAAAATGCTCGCACATAGCTCCGGATGCCACACCATGACCCATTGCATACATAAAAATTACGAGTTTCTCCGTTGCTGTGACATAACGGGAATCACGTATAAGATCTCTTTCCATAAGTTCGTCTGTTAATTTCATGAACGTCGTGGGATGTAGTCTGAACACGTTGTAGCAACGTCGTTCATGTCCCTGCAGAACCTCATGAATCCAAATGTGTCAACTATGACTACTTTTGTGCATAGGCCTTGGGACACTGTGTTCCTCATTTGATTCAAAAATCTCATCAGCAATTGCTTCATCGATGGCTAAAAAGAGCCTATTCTCCTCACAAAGGATCTCCCGTACTAATGCGTCCACATCAATAGAAGGTCCTAACATTTAGATAAACATGATAAATTGTCTTCAGAAATGGAAGAAGTCACTACAAATGAAATAACATGACAAGTAGCATGAAGTAGTCAGCTACATTTCTTAAAATACAATGAACATGACAACTAACATTACGAAGATCATAAAAATAAGGAACAATATCATCAACATAATAAGTATGGGAATGTCATTGTTCAGGCCATGGCGTTTCGATTCTCTTCGTGCATGGGTAACTGAGTCATTAGGTGCATAGGTAGATCTCCTTTGTACTTGAGAAGTAGATCCACGTACAACCATTTCATAGTAAGCGTGTTGTGCTTCTTCTAAGTTTGAGAATCCCTTAAACTTTGCTCCCGGGTATCCATTGACCTGGGCATAACAATCAGACCAAGTGTGGTATATTCCCGGTTGACGACCAACCCAAACTACATAGCACATATACTTGCCCATTTTACAATGCCTACTGGCCTGCAATACCATAAGGTGGACACTCATATTCATAGTCAAAATTACATAGGAGTAGAAGAGGGATAACTTGTACGAGATACAAAATTAAAAAAACAAATGATGTTGCTAATACATGTTACTAGGATGAAGTTACAGAAACATGATACTAAAATGACAGAAACAAACACAAATGGCAAAGACAAACATGAAGGACTAACATGGCGAGCATCTGAAGAAGTTGTATTTAAGATCCATGCTAAAGCATCCTCATCATCAAGAGCCATGAACCATGCTCTCTTCTCAGGCTTATCGAAGAGGGTCGATGCTAGGAATAGAAGTTGTTGGTTGTATCCTGGCAAAGACTTCATCCTAACAACACATTCTCTCATTGTGTATTGCTCTTGTGGTGTGGATGACGTGGTTGATGAACTAGGAAATAAAGCCTGAACCATATTGATGCGCTCATTGTTCATCATACAATATTGAGATAGTAGGTTGGGATAATGACTTCTTGCTCTTTCTCTTTCGAGAACATGTGGATGCATGATCGTTCCTCCTTCTAGCTGGGGATGTTGCCTCATCTTCCACTGGATGAATGTTTGTCAGTGTCTTTTCTCCAACTGATCGTGATGGAGGACTTGGTTGTGAGGATGATGGAAAGTCGAGAGGGTTGAAATTGTCACCATCAATTGAATAAAATTGGCTTGACTCTAATCCCATAGCATTAAATTACTCTCGTCCAACACTATCATCATCTCCAAAAGACCGTCTAGCCTCAACATCTACTTCTTGGGTTAAGCCCATGAAATGACTGCCCCAAACAGTTGTCTTTCCACACAAGATGTCCAGCTGTCTTTTGTATGGAAATGGTTTGTCCAGATACTTCTTGAATTCAGAATTGGACTGTGGATTTAAAAAAGTCATTTACATGTGCTAGACAAAATGTGTAGTTTGGAATATATTTGTATTGCTAGCTTACCGCAATTGCCGCCTGTATGCTTTCTTCGTCAGGTGCAACAGGTAAATTTCGTTCGTCATCCCATCCCCATCCAGATCGTGTACGCAATTGTTCGTAGATGTGGTATATTTTCTTTATGTTCCTCCAACGATTCTTTAAACAATCTTTATCCTTTCTCACATTGGCAGTGCTATTAAACCGATCCAAAATGTTTTGAAAGACATGTGCTTTGAATGTGCCTTGACTACCATAGCTTTTATGGTAAACATCAATCAACAAATCTAACAATATCCAGTCTTGTTCCAACCTCCAATTTGGTGATCGACCCTTTCCCATGGACATAGGCACTGAGTTTTCTAATTTAAAATAACATGATGACACAACAATAAGTCAATATAATTACAGTTATGACTTTAAACATGAAACATAATAATAAGGACAATGCCTTCATTTTTTAACAAACAAACACATCATGTTGGATCGAAATGGCTGAAAAACAGTCCTAGAGGGGGGGGGGGGGAATAGGACTTTCTCTGTTTTAAAATTTCTTCTGAAAATCACAACACTAAATAGATATGTTAGTACCTAGTGTGATGTGTGTGATACAAGTGTAAGCTTGGCGGAACAATCACACAAATAAAGGCACAAGGTTTATCTTGGTTCGACCCTTCCCACATGGAAGTCCTACATCCAGTCCTCAAGCCAACCACTTGAGATTTCACTAAACTGCCAACAACTTGGCCTTCTCTCACCCTTGAGAGGAATTACAAAACCCACTTGCTCCCAAGCAAGTCTTCCCTAAATGGGGGTACAAACACTGCCTTTCACAAGGCCTTCCCTTCATAGGAGGGGTAAAGCAGAACAGAACTTCTGCAAGAATTACAACAGAAATAAAGAATTGAACACTTGTGTGTTTGACTCAAAATTGAGCACAAAACACACACAAACTCCAACAGGATTGAAGGATCAAGAAATTTAGCAAAATCCTAATTGAAACAACTTGAGTGGACTTGAAGACAATAGCAATTCACAACTGCCACCCAATACACAAAACTTCAGAAGAAGACTTTCTGAAGTGAGGCTCTCAGATTGTAGCTTAGCAGGAAGGCTTTTGAGAGAGAGAGAGCAAGCTTGAAGGATTCAGATGAAGCTTTCAGGAGATTGACTTCAATGTATGTGGTCTCTATGTATCTCTCTTATCTTCTATTGTTCTTCTTCTTCTTCTTTTATAATCTTAAAAATATAGCCGTTTGAAGGAGATAGCCGTTAAAGCTTGGTGGATATTTGCAAGTTAGCCATTGGAAGAGAGTTTCTGGGATCCTTTGGATCTTGAAAGCTTTGTCCAGAAGGTCTTGAAATTTGCATGTTTCCAAGGTCTTCAGAATAGGAGCAGTTGTCACAGCTAGAAGATAAGCTCTTGTAGACTGAGCTGGGAACAACCCATGGTAAACATGTGCTCCAATTAATGCCTGCTGCAAAGACAAGACAAGGACAAGCATATCTCCATACCTTTGTGGTAGGAGGGTCAGTTTGAGTACAACAGACAGTATGGAACCTAGTATTCTCAACCTTTTTAGAAAATAGAGCAGACAGACAAAAAGTTAAAGTATGGGTCTGTCAGTGGTAGGTGAGATGGTCAAATGCCATGCGTCTGAGATTTTTCATAAATGCTTTGAGTCTTGTGAAGGATATAATACTGAAGTAAAGGACATCAAGACTGTAAGACTCAAAAAGATATTTCAGAGAAATGTTTTGCAGAGATGAATAATTTGAATATACTATGTTCTGTTAGAGAAATATATTAAAATAATGATCTTCTTAGATTTTAGTAAGATATGTTAGGCAATAGGCAATTTGCCAATAAATTATGTCTAAGAAGTTTAAGAATCAAAAAAGGATTTTATAAACTTAAAGGCAGATATATTCCAAGACAGATAGAACTGACAAAGTACAAGTACAAAACTGACAGTGAAGTCGAATGCAATAGAACAGGTGATTTGACTCAAGATATATGCGTGATTCGAATTCAAGAAGAATAAGGTAATTCGACTATAGTAGTGAAGACATCAATCGAATGTAGTGTAAGGCAACATTCGGCTGTATGAGTTGAAGTCGTAAGTCGAATACAGTGTAAAGGACATTCGGCTGTGTGAGTTGAATGTTATGAATCGAATACAGTGTAAAGGACATTGGGTTGTGTGAGTCGAATGTTATTAATCGAATACAGTGTAAAGGACATTCGACTGTGTGAGTCGAATGTTATGAATCGAATACAATGTAAAGGACATTCGGCTGTGTGAGTCGAATGTTATGAATCGAATACATGTAAAGGACATTCGGCTGTGTGAGTCGAATGTTATGATAAATTGTGGACTTAACACAATTTGCAAGACTTGTGACTGAGTTTCTGAAGGAGTCGGATTTTGCAGTCAAAGACATCAGTCGGATTCAATAGGCTATAGATTTGGATTCTGTGGCCTTAGAAACTTTTGAGTGTTCACAAAATTATTTTATCTGTATAGAATTTTGTGATATATTTGGTATAAAACACATATTTAAAGATTGTCATACCAAAAATAATATTCATAGAAATTTATAAAATTCTTTAAATTTCTTAGGGGTAGTTGCTCAACAATTCTCCCCCTTTTTGTTAATGACAAAAATCTTTAAATAGATTAGGTAAACTATTCTTTTATACCTTTTCTCCCCCTTTGTGACATTAACATAAAGGATAAAACTCAGAAGAACATAAAAGGAGGAAGAAATTGCATCTATATAAGAGTTTCAGAAATACAAAGATTGAAGACAAACAAAGTTCAGACTCTAGCTGAACGGGGTAAATACAGAGAGGCAGGGATTTTTGCTAAGAAAGGTTGGAGGAGTTCCCAGAACTTTTCTTCATTTTTGACAAAGGAGTTGTCAAACAGTTCACCATCAACATTGTAAGTTGGATTGGTGGAGGGTAATTTCTTGATAGACTTGATGTGGCGCCTCCTGAACTAAGCAACTCTGTGATGAAATTTGTCTATGTCGATTCTCATTCTGAGGGGAACAAACTGTTTGGTGACTGCCAGATGGAGGAATTCATTGAGGGTGATATTCCAGTAGAGACCATTGGAGATAGCTGTATCCTTGGCTTGATAGTAGACAAGGTACCTTTGAGCCCAACTATAACCAATGTTTTTGCGAAAATCCATGAGACTCTTAGAGTGGAAATCATTTAGGGAAAGTTTCATCTTCACACATTGGGAGTGATAGGATGGATAAGCTGCTTGCCATTGCTCAGGGGTGAATCTTTCAGATTCATCAAAACATAAC
The DNA here is from genome assembly GCA_014218235.1 of Colocasia esculenta. Taxonomy (NCBI): domain Eukaryota; kingdom Viridiplantae; phylum Streptophyta; class Magnoliopsida; order Alismatales; family Araceae; genus Colocasia; species Colocasia esculenta. The sequence goes on from CM024766.1 coordinate 23,036,384, forward strand.
TGAATGTCTAGAAGATGATGAGAGTTCTTGGATAACTGGAGAAAGATGAACCTTTGGAAGCTTAGCTTGGATTTGTACTTGATCTTGAATCTGGTGGAAATCTGGATGAATCTGTTGAAGATTGCTTCAACAAAGGCGCCTCTGTAGGAAACGGTTCCTACAATGGGAGGGTGAAGACCTGATGGCATAGCCACTTACATAGATGGAACAATTTCTCTTTGCCCTCTTAGCAGATTCTCATACTGCCCTTTGGATACATCATGCAATCCCAGTTTGAACCTTTCATAGTTGAAGGTTCTCATTGCAAGGTACTTGTCCTGAGATGCCCTGAGATGTTCTGCAAATAAAGCATGGAACCTTAGGGAAAGGTGATGTCCGACTGTCAAGAAAGGGGTCCTGGATTGGTTCTCTTGAAACCTAGCTGCCTCATCAGGATAAAGATCAACAAACTCTTGGGGTGTGAGGCAGTGGCTCTTCTGAGAGATGAGTTGAAGATCTGAAATGGGAAGTTAGGAGGTTTTGATCAAAACAGGAAGCCAATGTTCAAAAGTGAACCCTGGCAATCCATGTACTTCAAGAAATGTTCTTATTTGAAGATATTCTCTGAACAGATTCATGCTGAGTTCAGAGTGATGGATAAAGGCATACCAGAATGGAGGAAGCAGTAAGGAGGGTTTGTCTCCTAATTTGGGTCCACTGGAAGCTGACAGTTGGATACTAGGAAGTATCTCATCTAAATGAAGTAGAGTTTTCTTGGAGTCAGACTTGGAGGCAGTGGGAAGAGAGGAATAGAAGTGTGGGGGTTGAGTGGAAAGGGTCATGGTGAACTCTTTAAGCGGTTTGGCTTGGAATTTCATGGGGTAGATGGAAAATTTTGCGTCTAATGAAATGCCTACAGGAGGAGGAGGAGAGGAGGAGTGTGAAGGCTGTAGAGGGGTTGATGCCGAGGGTGCATTGGTTTGGGTTGCTGCTGGAGTGTCCTGAGAAGGAGGAATAAATGGTGGAGAACTAGCCCTAGAAGAAGGAGAAGGGAGGACAGGTGCACCTTTCTTGACTAGTCTTCTCTTCACCTTTCACTTAAAGATCTGAATATCTTGAGAGGGCTCAAGAGTTCTCTTGGCTGCAGATTCCTTCTGGGTTGACTGATCCTCAAGGCTGGAACCTTCTATAGCTGCTGCCACTTCTTCTGGCTGCTTTTCAATTTCGGGCTCTTGTTGTTGCTCAACTAGAGGTTCAAAAACTACTACTGCTAACTGAGCCTGCTGCTCAGTAGGCTGCTCATCTTTCTGCTGCTGGGACTCAACTGACATAGGTTGCTGCACAACCGGATCCTTAGGTTCTTTCTCAACAGACTGCTCAAGCACTGGATCTTCAGGAATTGGAACATGGGATTCATCAGGGTGTTGAGGGTCTTGAGCAGGAGCTTCTTCTTCTTCTTGCTGCTGCTGCTGAGAGGAAGCTGGCCCTGATGGCCTAAAGTGCCCTGTTGGCACACAAATTGAAGCATAAGATCCTTGATCTTCTTAACCTCATCAGCCAAACTATCGAACTTCACATCAATTAATTCCACTTGCATCTGGAGAACAGATAAGTTCTCATGCTGATTTCTAACAAGCTCTAAGAGAGTGCTAAGGTTATTACTGCTCTCTCCCTGAGACCTTGGCCGGGTCTCAAACTGAGAAGGGGAGAAGGAAGACTCTCTTTCCTCAAACGTATGCTCCATGGGAGAGACTGGAACATCTTCAGAGACAATTCCTTTGCCTCTGAGGTCTCTTAAGACTACATTTATTGTATCTGAAGAAGTATCTGACTCTGTAAGAGAAGAGGAAGCAATATTCTCAACTTCTGGCTGAACATCTTGATTAGAAACTTACTGGGCTTCTTGCTGAACTACTTGCTCAGTCAACTAAACTGGAACCTCAGGGATCACTGGTACTGCAGGGGCTTCAATTCTGACATTTGATGCTGGAACATCTTGTGTGAGTAGAGAAACAAGGGGTTCATCAGGGAAAATCTCATGCTCACACTCAGGCACAGAGTCTTTAAACCATAGATTTTGCTTCTTACCTACCAAGGAGTAGTGACTCCTTCTGAGAGTAAAGATGCCAATTTTCTCTTTTGTGCCAACAAACAATTCACCAGACAGATCTATTGAAAATTTCTGGCAAATAACAATAAGCAGGGATCCATAAGGGAGGGAATCCTGCAAATCGTTTGAAGCAATCATCTTTTTCAAAATTACTGCTGGCAGATTCACCTTGTGTCTCTGAACTGCCCAAAACAAGAGGTTCCCATCTCTTGCAGTAATGGAGGAGTGGGTACCTGCCCTAGGGGTGATGATGTTGGTGATTATTGAGTGGATCAATCTCTTCTCAGTAGATAACTCATTGACTTGAAGTCCTCTTTTGCAAAGGGTCCCCAAACTTCCAATAATCCCCAATTTTTGCTTTTCAAGGGGAATAAACTCACTGAGACAATGACCAGAATTTGGGCAATCCAACAATTCTACCAAAAGCTCTTCAGATATGGTAATCTTGGTGCCCTTGACATATCCAACTATAGTATTGCCCGATGACACTTGGAGAGAAGCATAAAAAGATCTAATAGCATTGCCTACAAAGGGTTCGGAAATTTGACAGAGTTTGGTCCAACCCATGGCATTAAGGGTTTCTTCTACCCAAGAAAGACTGTCATTCAAATGAGAGAACTCTATTGATTTTCCAGAACTTATGGGGATCTTAGCCAAGCGCTGGAGTTGGTCAGGGGTTAGCTGAACGGACTCTTGAAACCTAGGAGATGCCATCTAGAAGATAGAAGTAGAAAAAGTTCAGGGAACCACCAAAGGAGAGGAGGATATACACAGAGAAGATCAATGATCCTACCTTTTTCTTGAATAATGGAGTTTGCAGATGGTTCCTGGGAGGTCCTTCGCCGGAAAACAGTGAAGGCGCGAAGAGCTGAGGAAGACAGGAGAGTCGAAAAGGGATTTCAAAAGGGTGTCTTCTAAAGGGTGAAGGGGTTTGTTTAAATAAAGGCTGGAAAGAAACTGTCCCTTGATCTCAGGCTGAACGGACGTGATTGAATGATGTGGCCGTTAAGTCATGAAGGGACGCGCCTTAATGAGGTGTCAGTTACAAAAATTTTTAAATGTTGTTTCAGGAAGTCTTAATGAGGTGAATTAAGTATTCGACTGCATCAGTCGAATGCAAGGTTTTCACATGAATCGAATGCATCGATTCTTCATGAATCGAATGCATGAGTCGAAAGTTTGGGACATCGAAAAATTTCAAGATGACTTTTCACAGTCAATACATATACACATTGTTCAAGCAAGATTTTAATTGGGTAATTTTTAATCAGGGTTGCACATACCTATTTCTCTTCTATTAGATGTAAATCTATCTTCAGGTAGAGATTTTGTGAAAATATCTGCACGTTGATTTTCTGTAGAAACAAATTCAAGAGAAATATTTCCATTACATACATGGTCCCTGATGAAGTGATGTCTAACCTCAATATGCTTTGTTCTTGAGTGCTGGATTGGGTTCTTGGTCAAATTGATTGCACTTGTGTTATCACAAAGCATTGGAATTTCTTGGAGCTGATGACCATAGTCTTCCAATTGATGCTTGATCCATAGGAGTTGAGTACAGCAACTTCTTGCTACAATGTATTCAGCTTCTGTGGTGGATAAAGCTACTGAGTTCTGCTTTCTGGAAGACCAAGATATTAAACACCCTGCAAGAATTTGACAGGTGCTACTGGTGCTTTTTCTATCTAATTTGCATCCAGCATAGTCAGCATCACTATATCCAATTGATTTAAATTCTGAACATCTAGGATACCATAAAGCTAAATTACTGGTATTTATAAGATATCTAAAGATTCTTTTAACTGCATTAACGTGAGATTCTTTTGGATCAGCTTGGAATCTTGCACATAAACAAACACTAAACATTATATCTAGTCTACTTGCAGTAAGATAGAGCAGTGATCCTATCATTCTTCTATAGATCTTTTGATCTACCTTTTTACCAAGGGGATCACTATCTAACTTAATTCTTGAGCTCATGGGTGTTCCTAAAGGCTTATATTTGTCAAAAAAATATTTAGTGAGTAAATCTAAGATGTATTTGGTTTGACAGATATGAGTCCCTTCCTTGGTCTGCTTGATTTGCAAGCCAAGAAAATAATTTAGTTCACCCATCATACTTATTTCAAATTCATTTTGCATCAAATTTTCAAAGAATTTGCTGAGAGATTCATTAGTAGAACCAAAAATAATATCATCAACATAAATTTGTACAATTAAGATTCCATCTGAAAATTTCTTTATAAATAAAGTACTATCTACTTTTCCTCTTATAAAATCATGTGACATAAGATAAGCACTTAGTCTTTCATACCAAGCTCTTGGAGCTTGTTTCAAGCCATATAGTGCTTTCTTTAAACGGAAAACATGATCAGGATGCTTAGTGTCTCCTGAATGCGCGACATTGTTGACTGTGCATTTTCGTTGTCCAGAGTTCTTCGCACAAGTCAATATGTGCACTTCCTCTAAACTGTCTCACAAACATAAAATAGTACAAATGAACTAGCAAAGTGGTGATAACATGTCATATCCACGGAGAGGCTGAATAGACTTGATTTAAACTATTTTAACTTGAAATCTCTATCGACAATGCGTTTAAAGGGAATATGTAAACAACACCGATCAAATCCCACACAATCTTGACAGATCAAACTTAATGAAAGAGCAAGTGGAATTGAAAATGGAAGAGATATGGTATCACTGTACCCTCACAGCTCGAGGGATCAAATTGGTAGACGGAAATCTTTAAAAGAAAACTTTCAAATCAATGTACCCCTGGAGCACAGGGGACGAACAGTTATTAAGAACGGAAAATAAGAACAACTAATTCGGAATCCTCGTGCTATGAAGAATAGAAAATAAAAACGAAATAGTAACTCCAAAACAAATTAAACAATCTCCTACTCCTCATGAAATCACCCCCATCCTATAGCAGCCGAACTGAAGAAGAACTTAACAAAACTTTCAAATGTCACAACAGCAAAACTATCCAAACAAGTGATTGAACTCTCGGAGAGCCAAACCCAACGATCTCTCCCAACAATCAAACTATCACAATTGCTCAACAAGAAGAAAAGAAAAGTTAAAAATCCCAGATGTCGGACTCTCCAGAAATTCTAACAGATGAAATAGAAAACCACCTGGTCTCCCTTCCAGCAGCAAGAACAGCAGTGATCTCCCGTTAGTAGCAAAGAAGAAAGGAATCAGAGAAAGATTGCTAAATGGAACTGGAACACAGAAGTTATAGAAGAAGAACAACACAGAGATAAATGGAATACTATAATGAATTGACATCTCTTGAACAAAGAAGAAATGAAGGAGAGCATTCCACAACCCAACCATTCACAGAAGTAAAGAAAAAAAAAACAAAAATCCATGCTGAACCAGAGAAATCTCCCCGAAAATGTCGAACCCTTTACAGCAGAAGAAATTTCCAAGCTCTCCTCAAGTCGAATCAGAAAAATAAGAAAGAACTCAAAACTCCCTCTCACAGCAGTAAAGAACAGTAGAAGAAAAAAAGAAAACTAAATTCCAATCGCATTCCCCTGCTCTGATCTCTTGAAGAAAAGAAAGCTAAAATCCTAAAAATTGAACTGGACAAGCCAAGAATTCGGGAAGAGCAGGAAAACAACTTAAAATCCTCAAAAATCCAGCTCGCTTGCTCTGCAGAACTGCTTGAAAGAAGAACAGGAAAAGCAAGAACTAAAATTCTTAGAAAAATCGAATACCAAAACATGTAGAACACTGCACTGCTCTTTACAGAAGAAACGAAGGAGAAGCTCCCTGGAATCCCCTTACAACAGAAATGGAAAACCCCAAAATACATCCAACCAACAGAAATATCTAAAAAAAAAAATGATGAACAATCGTAAGGAGAAAAGAAGAACAAACTAATCTTCTCACACAGCAACCGAACTAGAGGAAAGAAGAAACCCCCAATTCCAGATACTTGCAATGCACAGAAGGAAGAAAATTAGACAGAAGAAATAGCAGCAACAATTCGTAAGCTTCAGAAGAACAGAGGAAATAACTCTCCAACTCAACAGTCGAATCCCTTAAACAATTTGGACTAAAGAGATGATAAAAACACAAACTAAACTACACAACTCGAATCAGAAACACCTCCATGCTCTGTTTGAAAGAAAAGCTACAGAAAGAAATGCCAAAGGAAACTCCAAAATCCCAGCTCTCCTGCTCTACTGAAAGAGGAAGTACAAGAACAAAATGGCAGAAATAAAACTACTAAAAATCTGACTGCCGAACCCCCTCCCAGCTTTGCAAAAGAAGAAAATACAGAATTAGGAAACTAAAAATCCTAAGAAATTCAAACTAGAGAACCCTAGAGAAGAGGACCTGAGGTCCTTATATAGGCACTCGGACCTCCAAAGCAAGTTCCTCTTCCCGCCATCTCACAAGCCTCCTGCTGCTGCATCTGCTGCGCACGGGCTTCAGCAGCCCCTGCACGATCCCATCTCCTGCACTGTGCAGTTCCGCACCGCCTGAGCCATGCCGCCCCCATCGCCAGTGCCTCAGCCCTGGCCGCACCCAGCCACGCACAGATCTGGCCAAGCTCCCTTAGCACAAACCGCCTAGCTCCTGCTTCACACCAACCAGCTGCCGCTCTACACATCTGCAAACCGCCTCTCGTACACAGCAGCCCGCCATCGCCTGAGCACACAGGAGCTCCATCGCACCCCCACGGCCTGCACATCTGCCCCAAATCTGCTTCAAGGAGCTCCTAGTGGATAAGGCAAACAAATAATAGAAAAAGGTGGTTAGAATAATATTGGATTTTGTTAAAATAGTGGTGATATGGGAATGGGGGTTGTGGCATGATGGTAGTGGTGGGGTAAAAATGTTGGTTCATTAATGGGATTGGGTGAGATATTTATTAAGTAAATTTTTTATTTAATTATTTACAAACTCAAAATTATTTACAAAAATATTATTTATGACAAAATTTTATTTATATACAACATTACAAATCTCTTTTATTTTTCAATGTGTATTTGTGAACAGAAAATGAACCTAATTATTCCGAAGAAAATGACTTGTTTAATGAAAATCTAACATGTAAATTCTAACCCATTAACAATTAATATGTTCAAAAACTTATTTAAGGATGAAATGAAAATTAACATCAAACTGCACATTAATTACAGACAAAAGACGTCTAAAATCAACTATATGTATGAAATTTAACACTGAAAATTGTGTAGTTATCACTCCCCCCTACTTAAACATTGCTAGTCCCAAAGATTAATGAAAATTAGTCCAAATGTAGGACTAGAAGATACAATATCTCATGTTAACCGGCCATCATGTAAAAGATTAATGTAAAGATATGTCTTTCCTAATCAAGAGTAGCGAGTCCAACTTTACTCAGATCCGGGGCATTTTTCATGGATATATTTTTCTTTTGCTTTTGCTTTTCTTTTCCTTTTCTTTTAAAGGAAGGATGGACAATCAGGTTCCTTGATCACATGCCTTCACTTCCTTCACAATTCACTTAAGGGGAAGGGAGAAAATCAATCACCTCTCTCCTACTAGCCTTGACAAATTTGCTACATTCGGGTTCAGCTAGTCTAAGTGGTTGTGTAGTGTGTATGAAAACTTCTTGCCATAAATCCTTACATAAGGTAGACAAGAAGTACATGTAATCCTTTACTAGAGGCTACCTAACATGGATATTTGTAAGGGAATGTGACAACCACAAAAATTTTAATGGTTAAAGATCATACACCTAGTCTGGGATGCGCAAAGCCACGCATTTTTATTCAAAGATGAAACATTGTGAAATTTTTATTTACATATGTACAAGCTCAAGAAAAAGAAATGAAGCAATGGTTGGGATGAGGACTATGAATGCATGCTTATTCTACTTCTCCCCCCCCTACTTATTCACTGGAAAAGAAAGTAAGATAGAGAATTACCTAATAAAGGAAATCTGTACACTTGGGTTGCCTCCCAAGAAGCTCTAAGTTTATCGTCTTCAGCCAGACGCAATTAAGCTCCATTTGGCTCAGCTAGCTTGGTAGAATCAATTTTCAAGGAAAGTTGGCTTTCAAAGAAATGTTTTAACCTCTACCCATTAACAGTGAATGATTGCCCAGTTTTAGGGTCAAGAATAATGACAACACCATTGTCGTAAACTTTGACAATAGTGTAAGGACCATCCCATCGGGACTTCAATTTTTCGAGAAACAGACGAAGCCTAGAATTAAACAACCAAACCTTATCATGCACTTGAAAAGTTTTTCTATGAATGTGTTTATCATGGAATGCTTTGGCCTTGGCTTTATAAATTTTAGAACTTTCATAGGCTTCGTTTCTGAGCTCTTCTAGCTCATTCAGATGCAGGGTCCTTTGTTGACCAGCTTGTCTAAATCAAGATTTACCTGTTTGATAGCCAATAGGCTCTATGCTCAAGTTCGACCGGCAGATGACAAGATTTTCCAAATGACAAGCCAGTAAGGGGACATTCCAATGGGAGTTTTTGAAAGCAGTTCGGTAGGCCCACAATGCATCATCTAACCTTTCTGACCAGTCTTTCCTATCAGGCCTAACCGACTTCTGAAGAATGTTCTTATCTCCCTGTTTGAACTTCTACTTGGCCACTAGTTTTGCGGATGGTAAGGTGTTGCCAGCTTATGGTGATCCCATACTTCCTTAGGAGGGTCCTAAACTTAGTGTTAATGAAATGAGGTCCTCCATCACTAATGATTGCTTTGGGCCACCCAAATCTAGAAAAGATGTTTTTTTGAACAAATTTGATAACCACCTTATGATCATTGGTCTTTGTGGCAATGGCCTCTATCCATTTGGACACATAATCAACAACTAGAATGTATGTGTATCCAAAGGACGGTGGAAAAGGTCACATAAAGTCTATTCCCATACATCAAAAATTTCTACAACCAAAATGGGGTTAAGAGGCATCATATCCTTTTAGAAATATTCCCATTGTTTGACATCTAGGACAGGCCTTACAAAATTGGTGGTATCCTTAAACAATGTGGGCCAGTAGAAACCAGAGTCTAAGACCTTAGCAGCGGTCTTCTTTCCTAAAAAATGCCCTCCACAAGCAAGAGAATGGCAAAACTTAAGGACACTTTGATGCTCACTCTCAGGGACGCATCTTCTTATCACTTGGTCTGGTCCAATAAAAAAAAGCTTCGGGTCCTCCCAAATATAATACTTGTCCCTAGCAAAGAATCTCTCTCTTTCATTTTTGGTCCAATCTCCAGGTACTCATCCAATGACTTTGTAATTCACAATGTGACCATACCATGGAGATGAAATATTGGAGACAGCTAAAATGTGCTCATCTGGGAAAGCATCTCTAATAGGTATAGAGTCTGGGGCAACTATTCTGGACAAATGGTCAGCTACCACATTCTTGGACCCTTTCTTATCATGAATTTCCAGATCAAACTCCTGTAACAGAGGATCCATCTGATCAACCTAGGCTTGGCATCCTTTTTGGCAAGCAAATGCCTCAAGGCAGCATGGTCAGTGAAAACAATGATTTTGGCTCCTAAAAGTAAGATCTGAACTTCTCTAAGGCAAAGACAACAGCTAGGAGCTCTTTCTCAGTGGTTGTGTATCGAATCTGAGTGTCATTCAATGTTTTGCTTGCATAATAATCACTATAGATCCTTTATCAGTTTTCTGACCAAAATAGCACCTAAAGCAAAGTCTGAAGCATCACACATTATCTCAAATGGTAATGACCAGTCTGGAGATTGTAGAATTGGAGCTCTGGTCAAAATGTCTTTTAATTCCTCAAATGATTTATGACAAGCTTCGTCAAAAATGAAAGGAGTGTCTTCACAAAGAAGTCAATGGTCTTGCAATTTTTGAAAAGTCTTTGATGAACCTCCTATAAAATCCAGCATGACCAAGGAAGGATCGAATTTGTTTGACAGAGTTGGGAGGAGGCAATTCGGAAATGAGATTTACCTTGGCTTTATCTACCTCTATCCCTCTCTCTGAGACAATATGCCCTAAGACAATCCCCTCCTTAACCATGAAGTGGCTCTTTTCCCAACTTAAGACAAGATTGGCATTAATGCATCTTTTGAGCACTTCAGTCAAATGGTCGAGGCATGAATCAAAGTCATTTCCAAACACAGAGAAATCATCCATGAAGACTTCTAAGTAATCCCAACCATGTCTGAGAAATAGACAGCATACAACGTTGAAAAGTTGCAGGGCATTGCACAGCCCGAAGGGCATGCGTCTAAAGGCAAAGGTTCCAAATGGACATGTGAAAGTGGTCTTTTCTTAGTCCTCAGGGTGAATAGCCACTTGGTTATACCCTGAATATCCATCAAGAAAACAAAAGAATTTTGGCCTGCAAGTTTCTCTAAGATTTGGTCAATGAAAGGCAAGGGGAAGTGGTCTTTCTTGGTCATCACATTCAATTTGCAATAGTCAATGCACACTCTCCATCCTGTAGCCAGCCTAGTGGGAATGAGCTCACCCTTTTCCGTTTGAATCACAGTCAGTCCTGACTTTTTAGGCACAACTTGAGTTGGACTAACCCACTGGCTATCAGAGATGGGATAAATGAATTCTGCATCCAGCCATTTAACAATCTTTTTCTTAACAACTTCTTTCATGTTGGGATTAAGCCTTCTTTGCATTTCTATTGAACTTTTAGCATTTTCTTCCAAGTATATGCGATGTGTGCACACTGAAGGACTTATCCCTCTCAAATCATCAATTGTCCAACCTATAGCTTTCTTATGACTCTTCAAAATTTCAATCAATTTCTTCTCCTGCCCTTCCTCAAGATCACTAGGAATTATGACGGGCAAGTCTCGTTCTCTCCAAGAAAGATGTACTTTAAATTAGCAGGGAGTGGTTTTAGCTCAACCTTAGGAGGACACTCAGATGGAATTAATGGATCACTATCCTGAAATAAAGAGTTAAATTGTCCTTCCTCCCTCAAACCCTAGAACACAGGGTTGGTCTACCATTTCTTCCACGCAAGATTCTTCCAAGGTATCTACCACTAGACAACTTTCTCCAGGTCATGGTGCCTAGATGCCCTAAAATGTTGATACTAACCCGCCTATCTCCAAATGATATATCCATCATCCGGTAGCACAGTCAATATTGGCTCTAGCTGTGGCCAAAAAGGTCTACCAAGGATAATGGTGGACTGAGTCAAATCTTGAGGAGCGTTCATGTCCAAAATGATGAAATCGGCCGGGAAGTAACAATCGTTAATTCTCACAATAACATCTTCAACTAAGCCTTTAGGAGTGGTGACAGAACGATCGGCTAGTTGAAGGACAACAGAAGTGGGTTTCACTCTCCTAGCTTGAATTTCTCAAAAATGGCAGAAGGTAGGAGATTGACACTGGCTCCCAAATCTAAAAGGCCGCTCTCAAAAGTGAGTCCATCGATGGTGCAAGGAATTAGTGGAGTGCCTGGATCTTTGAGCTTTTTAGGGAGTTGGTTTAAGACAATGGTACTCACAATTTCTGGAAGAATTATTGTTTCAGTTTTGTTTCTCACTTCCCGTTTTGGAGTACACATTTCTTTTAGAAATGTTTGATGGCATCAAGTAGAGGAATGTTGATGTGAACTTGTTTAAATAGCTCCAAGAGTTCTTCATTACCAGTGGATTTGTTTTTGGATTTTGGTTTTAAAGCTTCAGGAAAGGAACTCTTGGATGTAACAGCTTGGGTCTTCACTCATCTTGTTTTGTCTAGGGGTTCTTCATTATTTTCTCTTTTCCCTTGGATTTTCTTTTTCAGCATTTTCTTCAATCTCTCCTCAATTTTAATTTCATTTTCATTTTCTTTATCCTCATTTGACATGTGTGGGTGAGGATTTGTTCTGATTTTTCCACTTCTTAAGGTAGACACAGTTTTTGCATTTTCTACTTGAGGGCCCCTAGCTTGGCAGGAGGATGATCCTATTATATAGGTTGATTTTGATTTTGTCGAGCAGGAATGTTCTGGACAAAAGCTTGTTGTGTGTTTTGTGGTGGAGGTGCATTTTGTCTAGCAGGTGGTGGTCTGTACCCCTGAACTTGATGGTATTGCTGGTTCTGATAAAATCTGGGAGGGTTGTTTCTTGGGTTTGCTACAGCTTGACTTGGCAACTGACCCAATTCCCTCCTATGACACACATCAGCAATCTGAGTCTCTATCCTTGCCAAATTTTGTTGAAAATTTTGGTTTTGAGTTTGTTGTTCTTGCACAGTTTGACATAGAGTCGCCATCATGTTTTGGAGTTGGTTCATTTTATCATCCCAATTAGGTTGAGGAGGTGGTGGTGGTTGATATGAAGGTTGTTGGAAATTTGTATGAGCAAATTGATTGGAATTTTGACTTTCTTGGAATTGTGGAGGTTTTGAGTTAGAAGATTGACCAAATCCCGAATTCTGATTGGGATAGGATTGACCGTACATGGATTGCTTGAAGGTGGGTTGGAAACTTGTTCAGATTGATTTTTCATGAAAGTTTGGATGTTTCTCCAACCAGAGTTGTATGTGTTAGAGTATGGATCATAGGAGGGTTTGTAGAAGCCTTGAGCAGCTTGGACTTGTTCCTGAATGAAAGGAGGTAACTGGGCAGTAGTGGGACAAGCACTGGTGGGATGAGCTGGGCTAGCACACATAGCACAAGTTTCAGGTTGTTGAGAAATTTTGGGTGTGGTTTGCCCAGTCAAAGATAATAATTGATCGAATTTTTGTTCCAACTTCTGCTCCAATCTTTGGTCAAGTCTAGCTATCAGATCTTCTACCCTAGAGTCTGGTTCCCCTCTTCCTCTTTGTAGCAACCTGATTTTTACGAAAAATAAAAATTTAAATAAAGAATTTAAACCTAGCTAAATGGATATTTAAACAGAGCATTAAATAAAACCCATTAGAGGAAAAGAGTAATGGGCTTGCTTAATGGATCTTCTAGAAATTATTGGTCAAAAATAAGAATTTATAAAGAGAATAATAGGAAAATACCCTAAATTCGTAACTAAATTATTACCTAAATAGAAAAGAGGTGTTTAATGCATTAAATAGGAAGTTTGAGTAGGAGTTGGATTCCTAAACCTACCCCATATGGATTAGCACGAATTTGGATCTCTTCCAAGTCTAAATTGGGATTGGAAAGCTTGGAAGGAGGTTAGGAAAGAGGAAATTCGGAATTTATAGGAGTTAGAGTCCTATTAGGAAATAGAAAGAGGAGAAGCTTAAATACTCTCCTAAAACCCTCATGGCCGACCCAAGCTCATGCCAAAGGATTCCTGGACCGGGAGGAGAGGCCAAGGAGGAGGAGATTTCGTGGAAGAAGAAGCTTTCAAGCTCTCAACCCCGTTCTTCAAGTTCTAGCCCTAGAAGATAAATTGAGTCAAAGGTAGGCATTCTCACAAGCATAAATCATGAAACATTTTCTGTAGGATGTATCATCTACCAGGAACGAAACCCTCAAGTTTCATAATTTCCATCGAGTATATCTTTAGTTTTTGATTTTTCATGTTCTGCAACTCTTATGACCCCGAACCTTCATGCTTAATTCATATCTCCTTGCATACTCTATCTCATACCTCCATATTTTTATGGGAGATACTGATGCAAGATAGGCATCTTTTGCCCCTAAAAGGCCTAAATTTCGTTGAGCATGTTACTCGAATTAAATCGATCTTACTCCCTGTAGCATGTTCTATGTTACTTGTTCTTGTTCGTCCTCAAACCATGTTCAAACCATGCTCTCTCTCGAATTCCTATTTACTGGAAGTACTCTCGCATGTCTAGTTTCATTTGCCCCTGATTTCATGATTTTTCATCATGTATACAATTAGTTATGATTTTCTGAACTACCCTATGTCAAAAAGGCAAGTTTCTGGACCGCAATCCAAGACAGAGCAGAACTCTGTCAGACCCAGGCCACGGACCTGAGAAAGCGACTGCCCGACACGTCGCCTTCTCAAGCCCGTCGCGACGCCTTCTTGTCGCGTTCTCAACGCGACAGGACACCCGTCGCGTTCTGGCCGCCTGAGCAAGACAGCTCTGTCGCCTTCTGTGTAACCCCCTGTCGCGATCTGCTCTGCTCCTGTCGCCTTCTATACAGGCCTATGTCGCCTTCTCAGAGTTTTGCCTGAAAAACCCATGAAAAATATTTTTGTCACTTCTAAATAATCCTTACGCCTTCTTACCGTTATACCCCCAGTAAAAACCCTACTTAAAAATGGTGCTATATTGAATGATTTAAAATACATGTTCACGACTTATTTCTATCTATGATTTCTCTTGCACTTGCACACACTTGAACCATCCATTTTGGCTGAAATCTTGCAGAAATATCTCATAATGTATCTGGTAAATTACCGAAATAAAGTATAGTAATTGCCCTATTTTAAAGGACTTGTATTCGTTTCTTGCGTTGTTTATATACCGATATCGACGCTCCACTGTTCTAGAATTCCTCTAGAACGTCGAGCACATGTTTTATATACACACTTTACTTGGCTTGTGGTGAACTCTCCGTCGGATATTCCTTTCGCCGGACTAGTGAACTCTTGCACAAGGCCTCCGTAAGTCTCCTCTGATCATGGATTCCCACATGGTCGACGAGCCGTTGTACCCTAATACCTACGATACCCTTTAGGGATCTATATGATCCAAACGGCTATTAGAGATTCACTCTCGTCTTAAATCACGCCGGACCTCTGGACCTGTGCATAACAAGGCCAGTGGTAGGGTCGTGAGTTCCACCTGACTGCCAACACTAAGTGCGCGTGTTGTGCAACTGTTACTATCGCCTGATTACTCGACGTATTACGTGCAATGTCCATTAGCTCTCATCTATACTCTACTCGCTCACCTATTCACGTTCACTCCACTATCTCGTCTATTCATCTAGTGCTCTTATCTATTTCTTGGTACTCTATACTGGCCATTGACTGATTGTCTAAAGATAAACAATATAACCAATGCCTGGCAATATATAAAGGGCCCGATCTGGTCCTGGGATGTGTGCCCGAAAGTGCTAGTGCCCATGGGAGTTAAATGATCAGAGTGTTTGGCATTACACTCAAGTGCTATCTATCTCGACTATCTATATGACAATCAAAAACACAAAACGTGCTATACTCTCTCGATGTCTAGAATGACAAACAAGTGCTATACTCGTCGTGCTATTACTATACTTGTGCTAGTTTGTGCTATGGCCATTCTGCTATTCGTGCTATACTCGATACTTGTGCTCTTTTTGGAAACTATACTCGCTCTCGTGCTATTGTTCTATCTCTTGCTATATTTTGACTCTCTTGTACCTGCTATCTTTAGATACTCTGCCATTAAATGCATTAATTATTTAAAGCCTGCTTGAGCCTGAGATTTAAGTCCTACTGGGCGTTATCGCTCACCCTACGTTATTTGATGTTGTGTTCTCAGGTGAGACCGAGGATGACACATACACTCACGAGGAAGGGAATGACCAAGAGTGAAGCCAGGAGTACCCTTGAGTCATTATGTTATCTTAGAGTTCTAGTTAGTTATTTTCTTTTATTGCAATGTAATTGGGCCCTGTAGAATGGCTCTGATATTATGGTTGTAACTAGACACAGAAAAGTTATTAATGAGAAAGATTTACTTTAGCATTATTCAATGTGCAATGGTTCGATGTCTAGTACTTGCTCTATACCTTTTCTTGCAACTGCCTTCGCGCTCCGATATTCCGCGTTGGGGCGTGACACTCTTACTTCATACATCCCTGCCTTCTTTATAGGTCCTAACGCTCTCTCATAAGAGTAGAGTGAGGCATGATTGATAGAATTTTCACTCAATGTTTCAAAAAGATTATATGCCTCATCCTCACTCTTAGTCATGAATGCTCCTCCACACGAAGCATCAACCATCTGCCTATTTGATTCAGTCAGTCCTTCATAAAAGGCTTGAACATTTTGCCACCTCGACAGACCATGATGGGGGCATTTTCTAAGAAACTCCTTCAATCTCTCCCATGATTCGTGCATTAATTCTCCTGGGTGTTGGGAGAATCCAGTGATTGCTCTTCTCATTATATTTGTTCGGCCAATAGGGTAAAATTTCTTTAAAAATTCCTGCTGCATTTCTGGCCATGTTGTGATAGTTCTCCCTATGGTTCCTAACCAATGTTTAACCTTGTCTTTTAAGGAGAATGGGAATAGGGTCAATCTCAAGGCATTTTCAGTGAAGTTCTGGATCCTTACAACGAAAAAGATCTCTATGAACTCATCTATATGGCTATAAGGATCTTCATTGGGATTGCCATAAAAGGATGGCAACATCTGAATGGTTCCAGGTTTGATCTCAAAATGATTTGCTGGAATTTCCGGCCTGATACAAGTAGCAGGTTGATAGTTAGAAGGAATAAAGTATTCCTTCATCTGTCTAGGTGCAGCCTCTTCTAAATTTCTAGCAACTTGGTTTTGGTTTTGGTTGACCATCCTATGAAAGAATCTTTCAATCTCATCTATAGGCTGAACCAATCTAAGTCCTGGGAACCTACCAAGCATGCATAGTGGAAAAACCCTCTATTTAAGATTTTTGAATTTTTTAGATTTTTATTGATTTTTGAGTTTTTATGACAAACACAAACAATCAAACACTTTCAAAACAAATTAACTTAAACACTAAGTGTTCCTTGGACTTATGTTATTTTTTCTCAAAATCAGATTTATGCTTGCTTAAGTCCAATCCTTACTCTTCTTGTATCGGCCAGGTAAGAGGTGGAGTAGAGGGAGGCCCCCCTTGCTTTCGCAAGGACCCAATTAAGTAACCTCTAGCTCGCTTAAGCGTAAGCTTTTTAACCTCTAATCCTAGACACCAGACTTAAAGAGAAGTTTTGAATTCAAGAAAAGATAAATCTAATGATGAACCCTAGGGCCAAGTCTACTGGTTTTTATTAAAAGCCGAGGTAAATGCAAAAATGTGGAAATTTTTTGTGATTTTTGGGCAAAGGAAAAGGTGATGAAATCCCTCACCTTATCTTTTTATTCTAATGGGTGAGGCCCTTAAGGAGTCCCATTTAAAAACATGAAGTGCACATATCAGATTCAAACAATGGGTTGTCTAATGCTAAGTCTAATGCATGAAACGGACGATGGAAGTCTTACCTTTCCCCCGCACTCTTCAATGCAAGAAAAAGAAATGGAATTCAAATGACAATTAAAATAATGAATGTCCTAAAACATGAGATTCTAATCTTAGGAAGATGAAATTTTTATTTACAAATCAAACGGCTAACATGAAAGAGCGATTTGGAAATTTTTTAGATTTTAGATTTTTTAATTTTTATTTGGTTTTTGAATTAAATGAAATGAAACTAACTAAGAAAATATGAAGTGGTACTATAGACTAGTCTCAAACCACACAAACCACAAAGAGAGTCCAATTATTACATGCCAACTGAAAAGAAATCTCTGTACATGCACAGAGAGTACATCAAAGCCTCACTACAAATTTCACTCCTCTCTTCTATCTAAAAGACTGAATTAAAAGTAAATGGGAAAAGAAATCAGCAAGCTCCCTCCAATGGGCTTCAAAGGTCAAGCCCAATCTCCAAGTTCCTCCTTATGTGCAAATCTGAAATAAAAGCCCAAAAAAAGTCTATGAAAGCAAGTGCAAATGAAATCAAATGAAAGCAGATCTAAATCAAACTCTAATGCCTCCCCGGCAACGGCGCCAAGATGAACGCGCGACATTGTTGACTGTGCATTTTCGTTGTCCAGAGTTCTTCGCACAAGTCAATATGCGCACTTCCTCTAAACTGTCTCACAAACATAAAATAGTACAAGTGAACTAGCTAAGTGGTGAGAACAGGTCATATCCACGGAAAGGCTGAATAGACTTGATTTAAACTACTTTAACTTGAAATCTCTATCGACAATGCGTTTAAAGGGAATATGTAAACAACACCGATCAAATCCCACACAATCTTCACATATCAAACTTAATGAAAGAGTAAGTGGAATTGAAAATGGAAGAGATATGGTATCACTGTACCCTCACAGCTCGAGGGATAAAATTGGTAGACGGAAATCTTTAAAAGAAAACTTTCAAATCAATGTACCCCTGGAGCACAGGGAACGAACAGTTATTAAGAACAGAAAATAAGAACAACTAATTCGGAATCCTCATGCTATGAAGAATAGAAAATAAAAATGAAATAGTAACTCCAAAACAAATTAAACAATCTCCTACTCCTCATGAAATCACCCCCATCCTATAGCAGCCGAACTGAAGAAGAACTTAACAAAACTTTCAAATGTCACAACAGCAAACTATCCAAACAAGTGATTGAACTCTCGGAGAGACAAACCCAACGATCTCCCCCAACAATCAAACTATCACAATTGCTCAACAAGAAGAAAAGAAAAGTTAAAAATCCCAGATGTCGGACTCTCCAGAAATTCTAACAGATGAAATAGAAAACCACCTGGTCTCCCTTCCAGCAGCAAGAACAGTAGTGATCTCCCGTTAGTAGCAAAGAAGAAAGGAATCAGAGAAAGATTGCTAAATGGAACTGGAACACAGAAGTTATAGAAGAAGAACACACAGAGATAAATGGAATACTATAATGAATTGACATCTCTTGAACAAAGAAGAAATGAAGGAGAGCATTCCACAACCCAACCATTCACAGAAGTAAAGAAAAAAAACAAAATCCATGCAGAACCAGATAAATCTCCCCGAAAATGTCGAACCCTTTACAGCAGAAGAAATTTCAAGCTCTCCTCAAGTCGAATCAGAAAAAAGAAAGAACTCAAAACTCCCTCTCACAGCAGTAAAGAACAGTAGAAGAAAAAAAGAAAACTAAATTCCAATCGCATTCCCCCTGCTCTGATCTCTTGAAGAAAAGAAAGCTAAAATCCTAAAAATTGAACTGGCCAAGCCAAGAATTCGGGAAGAGCAGGAAAACAACTTAAAATCCTCAAAAATCCAACTCGCTTGCTCTGCAGAACTGCTTGAAAGAAGAACAGGAAAAGCTAGAACTAAAATTCTTAGAAAAATCGAATACCAAACATGTAGAACACTGCACTGCTCTTTACAAAAGAAACGAAGGAGAAGCTCCCTGGAATCTTCTTACAAAAGAAATGGAAAACCCCAAAATACATCCAACCAACAGAAATATCTAAAAAAAAAATGATGAACAATCGTAAGGAGAAAAGAAGAACAAACTAATCTTCTCACACAGCAACCGAACTAGAGGAAAGAAGAAACCCCCAATTCCAGATACTTGCAATGCACAGAAGGAAGAAAATTAGACAGAAGAAATAGCAGCAATAATTCGTAAGCTTCAGAAGAATAGAGGAAATAACTCTCCAACTCAACAGTCGAATCCCTTAAACAATCTGGACTAAAGAGATGATAAAAACACAAACTAAACTACACAACTCGAATCAGCAACACCTCCATGCTCTGTTTGAAAGAAAAGCTACAGAAAGAAATGCCAAAGGAAACTCCAAAATCCCAGCTCTCCTGCTCTACTGAAAGAGGAAGTACAAGAACAAAATGGCAGAAATAAAACTACTAAAAATCTGACTGCCGAACCCCCTCCCAGCTTTGCGAAAGAAGAAAACACAAAAAAATGGAAACTAAAAATCCTAAGAAATTCGAACTAGAGAACCCTGGAGAAGAGGACCTGAGGTCCATATATAGGCACTCGGACCTCCAAAGCGAGTTCCTCTTCCCGCCATCTCACAAGCCGCCTGCTGTTGCATCTGTTGCGCACGTGCTTTAGCAGCCCCTGCACGATCCCATCTCCTGCACTGCGTAGGTCCGCACCGCCTGAGCCATGCCGCCCCCATCGCCAGTGCCTCAGCCCTGGCCGCACCCAGCCACACACAGATCTGGCCAAGCTCCCTCAGCACAAACCCCCTAGCTCCTGCTTCACACCAACCAGCCGCCGCTCTGCACATTTGCAAACCGCCTCTCGTACACAGCAGCCCGCCATCGCCTGAGCGCACAGGAGCTCCATCGCACCCCCACGGCCTGCACATCTGCCCCAAATCCGCTTCAAGGAGCTTCCAGTGGATAAGGCAAACAAATAATAGAAAAAGGTGGTTAGAATAATATTGGATTTTGTTAAAATAGTTGTGAGATGGGAATGGGGGTTGTGGCATGATGGTAGTGGTGGGGTAAAAATGTTGGTTTATTAATGGGATTGGGTGAGATATTTATTAAGTAATTTTTTTTATTTAATTATTTACAAACTCAAAATTATTTACAAAAATATTATTTATGACAAAATTTTATTTATATACAACATTTACAAACCTCTTTTATTTTTCAAAGTGTATTTGTGAATAGAAAATGAACCTAATTATTCCGAAGAAAATGACTTGTTTAATAAAAATCTAACATGTAAATTCAAACCCATTAACAATTAATATGTTTAAAAACTTATTTACGGATGAAATGAAAATTAATATCAAACTGCACATTATTTACAGACAAAAGACGTCTAAAATCAACTATATGTATGAAATTTAACACTGAAAATTGTGTAGTTATCATCTTCAAATCTAGGAGGTTGCTCAACATATACTTCTTCCTTAATAAAACCATTTAGAAAAAAACTTTTAACATCCATCTGAAATAGATTAATATCAGAGAGCAAGCATATGCTAATAAGATTCTAATTGTCTCTAATCTAGCCACTGGAGCATAGGTTTCATCAAAATCTATACCATCCTCTTGGGAGTATCCTTGAGCTACCAGTCTGGCTTTGTTCCTAGTGATCACCCCTGATTCATCCATTTTTTTTCTGAAAACCCATATGGTTCCAATAACTGGATGATCAGTAGTTTTAGGTACAAGGGTCCAAACTTCACTGCGTTGGAACTGATGGAGTTCCTCTTGCATAGCAAGGATCCAAGACTCATCACTTAGTGCATCATTGATTGTCTTAGGCTCAATTTGTGAAACTAAGGCAGAGAAATCACAAGGAATTTGCATACCTCTTGTTCTTATCCTATCTTGGAGATTACCTATTATGTTTTCTCTAGGATGGTCCCGGTGGTATCTCAATTCTCTAGGTAGCCCTTCTTGTGGTTCTTCTTGTTGTTGAAGATATTCTAATGGAGGATCTTCCACTTCTTCATCTTTTTCTTCTTCAAGAGAAGTCCTTTCAAGATTCTTGCAGAGATCATCAACACATTCTTCTTCTTCTATCCTTTTGATAGAAGGGTTAGCTTCATCAAATAGTATATGAACTGATTGTTCTATGGTTAATGTTCTTCTATTGAACACTTTATAACCTCTAGATTTTGAAATATATCCTAACAGAAAACCTTCATCACTTTTAGCATCTAATTTTCCTAAATTATCTTTACCGTTATTTAAGATAAAACACTTACAGCCAAAAGGTCGGAGATGACTGCTATTGGGCTTTTTATCCTTGTACAATTCATATGGTGTCTTCTTCAGAATGGGTCTGATCATGCATCGATTGATGACGTAGCATGCTGTATTTACTGCCTCTGCCCAGAAGTACTTTGGTAGATTATACTCATTCAGCATTGTTCTGGCCATATCCAGAAGTGTTCTATTCTTTCTTTTTGCTACTCCATTCTGCTGAGGTGTTCTTGGAGCTGAGAAGTTGTGTTCAATTCCATTTTCTTCACAGTACTCCAGGAAATCTTCATTTTTGAATTCACCACCATGATCAGATCTGATACTGGTAATCTGAAATTTTTGATTTTTCTAAACTATCTTGCTGAATTTCAGAAAAACTTGAAAAGCTTCAGATTTGGCTTCTAGAAAAGACACCCAAGTGTACCTTGAGTAGTCATCAACTAATACATAGCCATAGATCTTTCCTCCAAGACTGATTGTCCTCATAGGTCCAAATAAATCCATGTGAATCATTCTAAGGGCTTAGAAGTTGTAACAATTGTTTTGGACTGAAATGAGGTCTTGGTCTGTTTTCCTTTTGCACAGGCTGAGCAAATTCCAGACTTCTTGATTTTTATCTTGGGAAGACCTTCAACCAGGTCATGCTATATTAATTTCTTGATCACTGAAGTGCTTGCATGACCAAGTCTTCTATGCCACAAATCAGACTCTTCACTTTTGGTAGTAGCCAAACATAAGTTTTCTTCTTTTAATTCTGCTAGTTGCAATGTATACAAATTCTTCACTCTTTGTGCTTCAAAAACTGTCTTGTTATCCTTCAGAATTATACACTTATCATTTGAAATTTACTAAATGCCCTCTATCACATAGCTGACTAATACTTATCAGATTGTGCTTGAGACATTCTACATACATGACATCTTCAATTAAGTCTTTTTCCTTAGTACCAATTGTACCACTTCCTAGAACTTTTCCTTTTCCATTATCACCATAAGTAACTTGACCAGATTCTTCTTTAAAACTTGTGAATAGCTTCTTATCTTATGTCATGTGCCTTGAGCATCCACTATCCAAATACCATTTGGATGCCCTCAGCTGACCCTGCAAACAAAGCTAAATTGTAACTTTTGGTACCCAAATTTTCTTGGGTCTTTGATGGTTAGTTTTAGGAATCCATCTCAAGTGTCTAGTAGTAGTGCATGTGCTAACAGTGTGTCCTAGTTGGTTACAATGAGTGCAGCACAAACCAAAAGTATTTTTCTTGTGTGTATTGTTACTGAATTTCTGTTTTTGTTTGTAGACATGTTGATTTACCTTTTTGGTATTTTTTATGTCTTCTTCTGCTACAAATTTGGGAGTTGGATAGACTTTTGGATGAATAATGTGTTCCTCATTTTGTAGGGGTGTGTATCCTACTCCATATTTCTTTTTCCCTTTTCTAGCACCTTTGAGATTTACAAATAAAGAAGTTTTGCATGTAGAAATCTTTTCCAAGGTAGCTCTTAGATAACTATTTTCCTCTTGTAATTTTTCTTCATTCTTAGGTTCTTTCAAGTTTGATTCTAATTCTAATATTTTACTGTTTTTATTTTTTAAATCTTCACACAGCAATTCATTGCTCTTTTGGTTTCATTTAAACTTTTGTTTAACCTTTCTGTTTCATTTTTAAGAAAGTGTTAGCTTTTTCTTGGTTCAGTAGATTTAGCTTAACTACTTTTATTTGTTTTACTATCTTATATTTTTCATAAAGTTCATTAAAAGCATCTTCAAGGCTATCAGAATCGTATTCAGAACATGAAGTAAGGAGGTTTCTGAGTTTACCTGTTCTAGTCCTGCCATGAGGGCTAGATTAGCCTTTTCTTCTTCTTCGGATTCTTAGTTGGAGGAGTCTGAGCTGGTAGCATCTTCATTGTCCCAAGTTGCTGCCATAGCCTTCATTTTGAACTTTCTAAACTTCTTTTCTTTGCCCTTCTTCTTATCTGATTTTTCTGCTTGATCCTTCTTCTTGAGTCTAGGACATTCATACTTGTAATGTCCTGGTTGATTGCACTCATAGCAAGTAGGTTCCTTCTTCTTATCTTTCTTGAAGAATTTCCTTGAGCCAAACTTTTTCTTCTTGGCCAAAATTCTCTGTAATTTTCTTGAGAGCATAGCCTCATCATCACTGTCATCTGATTTTTCTTTGGAGTCTTCAGATGAAGAAGAATCTGCAATCTTTAAAGCATTTGAAATTTTCTTTTTCGAAGAGCTTTCAGAAAATCTTTCCATGTTTATTTCATGTGCCATGAGAGATCCTATTAACTTGTCAATAGATAATTGCGTTAAATCATGGGCTTCCTCTACGGCTGTAACTTTAGGAGTCTAGACATTTGTTAGAGATCTTAGGATTTTTCTTACTGTTTCTTCATTGGTTAGGACTTTCCCTAATGCACTTAATCCTACAATTATTTGAAATATATTGTACATTTGAGTTATATTTTCATTTGGGAGCATTTTAAACTGTTTATATTGAGATACAAGTATGTCTATTCTTGTTTGTTTAACCCTATCTGTACCTTCATATGTTATTTGTAATTTATCCCACATTTCTTTTGCTTTTTACAGGCTGAAAGTCTATTAAACTCTCTTTTAGATAAAGCACAGCAAAGATAATTTTTTGCTTTGTATTTAAGGACATATTTCTTTTGTCTGCAATTGAAAGAGCACCAGAACAGGATTCTGCAAGGACTTGAAAATCACCTTGTTCAATTACCTACCATAGGTCGAAGTCAGTACCTCTGATGAAGTTTCCATCTACATCTTCCAATATTGGTAATCTTCACCATCAAAGAATGGTGGCCTTGTGACTGATTGACCTTCATAGTTTGGGCTTCGGATGCCATTTCTTCTCAAATCTCTTAGATTCTTCTGAGAAGACCTCTCTCTGATACCACTTGTTGGATCGAAATGGCTGAAAAATAGTCCTAGAGGGGGGGGGGTGAATAGGACTTTCTCTGTTTTATATCTTTGAAAATCACAGCACTAAATAGATATGTTAGTACTAGTGTGATGTGTGTGATACAAGTGTAAACTTGGCGGAACAATCAACAAATAAATGCACAGGGATTTATCCTAGTTCGGCCCTTCCCACATGGAAGTCCTACATCCAGTCCTCAAGCCAACCACTTGAGATTTCACTAAACTGCCAACAACTTGGCCTTCTCTCACCCTTGAGAGGAATTACAAAACCCACTTGCTCCCAAGCAAGTCTTCCCTAAATGGGGTATAAACACTGCCTTTCACAAGGCCTTCCCTTCACAGGAGGGGTAAAGCAGAACAGAACTTCTGCAAGAATTACAACAGAAATAAAGAATTGAACACTTGTGTGTTTGCCTCAAAATTGAGCACAAAACACACACAAACTCCAACATGATTGAAGGATCAAGAAATTTAGCAAAATCCTAATTGAAACAACTTGAGTGGACTTGAAGACAATAGCAATTCACAACTGCCACCCAATACACAAAACTTCAGAAGAAGACTTTCTGAAGTGAGGCTCTCAGATTGTAGCTTAGCAGGAAGGCTTTTGAGAGAGAGAGAGCAAGCTTGAAGGATTCAGATGAAGCTTTCAGGAGAATTGACTTCAATGTATGTGGTCTCTGTGTATCTCTCTTATCTTCTGTTGTTCTCTCTTCTTCTTCTTTTATAATCTTAAAAATATAGCCGTTTGAAGGAGATAGCCATTGCAACTTGGTGGATATTTGCAAGTTAGCTGTTGGAAGAGAGTTTCTGGGATCCTTTGGATCTTGAAAGCTTTGTCCAGAAGGTCTTGAAATTTGCATGTTTCCAAGGTCTTCAAAATAGGAGCAGTTGTCGCAGCTAGAAGATAAGCTCTTGTTGACTGAGCTGGGAACAACCCATGCTAAACATGTGCTCCAATTAATGCCTGTTGCAAAGACAAGACAAGGACAATCATATCTCCATACCTTTGTGGTAGGAGGGTCAATTTGAGTACAACAGACAGTATCGAACCTAGTATTCTCAACCTTTTAGAAAATAGAGCAGACAGACAAAAAGTTAAAGTATGGGTCTGTCAGTGGTAGGTGAGATGGTCAGATGCCATGCGTCTGAGATTTTTCGTAAATGCTTTGAGTCTTGTGAAGGATATAATACTGAAGTAAAGGACATCAAGACTGTAAGACTCAAAAAGATATTTCAGAGAAATGTTTTGCAGAGATGAATAATTTGAATATACTATGTTCTGTTAGAGAAATATATTAAAATAATGATCTTCTAAGATTTTAGTAAGATATGTTAGGCAATAGGCAATTTGCCAATAAATTATGTCTAAGAAGTTTAAGAATCAAAAAAAGGATTTTATAAACTTAAAGACAAATATATTCCAAGACAGATAGAACTGACAAAGTACAAGTACAACACTGACAGTGAAGTCGAATGCAATAGAACAGGTGATTCGACTCAAGAAATAGGCATGATTCGAATTCAAGAAGAATAAGGTAATTCGACTATAGTAGTGAAGACATCAATTGAATGTAGTGTAAGGCAACATTCGGCTGTATGAGTTGAAGTCGTGAGTCGAATACAGTGTAATGGACATTCGGCTGTGTGAGTCGAATGTTGTGAATTGAATATAGTGTAAAGGACATTCGGCTGTGTGAGTCGAATGTTATGAATCGAATACAGTGTAAAGGACATTCGGTTGTGTGAGTCGAATGTTATGAATCGAATACAGTGTAAAGGACATTCGGCTGCGTGAGTCGAATGTTATGAAAAATTGTGTACTTAACACAATTTGCAAGACTTGTGACTGAGTTTCTGAAGGAGTCGGATTTTGCAGTCAAAGACATCAGTCGGATTTAGTAGGCTATAGATTTGGATTCTGTGGCCTTAGAAACTTTTGAATGTTCACAAAATTATTTTATCTGTATAGAATTTGTGATATATTTGGTATAAAACACATATTTAAATATTTGTCATACCAAAAACAATATTGATAGAAATTTATAAAATTCTTTAAATTTCTTAGGGGTAGTTGCTCAACAATTCTCCCCCTTTTTGTTAATGACAAAATTCTTTAAATAGATTAGGCAAACTATTATTTTATACATTTTCTCCCCCTTTGTGACATTAACATAAAGGATAAAACTCAGAAGAACATAAAAGGAGGAAGAAATTGCATCTATATAAGAGTTTCAGAAATACAAAGATTGAAGACAAACAAAGTTCAGACTCTAGCTGAACGGGGTAAATACAGAGAGGCAGGGATTTTTGCTAAGGAAAGGTTGGAGGAGTTCCCAGAGCTTTTGCTCATTTTTGACAAAGGAGTTGTCAAACAGTTCACCATCAACATTGTAAGTTGGATTGGTGGAGGGTAATTTCTTGATAGACTTGATGTGGCGCCTCCTGAACCAAGCAACTCTGTGATGAAATTTGTCTATGTCGATTCTCATTCTAAGGGGAACAAACTGTTTGGTGGCTGCCAGATGAAGGAATTCATTGAGGGTGATATTCCAGTAGAGACCATTGGAGATAGTTGTATCCTTGGCTTGATAGTAGACAAGGTACCTTTGAGCCCATCTATAACCAATGTTTTTACGAAAATCCATGAGACTCTTAGAGTGGAAATCATTTAGGGAAAGTTTCATCTTCAGACATTGGGAGTGATAGGATGGATAAGCTGCTTGCCATTGCTCAGGGGTGAATCTTTCAGATTCATCAAAACTTAACTGAATGTCTGGAAGATGATGAGAGTTCTTGGATAACTGGAGAAAGATGAACCTTTGGAAGCTTAGCTTGGATTTGTACTTGATCTTGAATCTGGTGGAAATCCGGATGAATCTGTTGAAGATTGCTTCAGCAAAGGCACCTCTGTAGGAAACGGTTCCTACAAGGGGACGGTGAAGACCTGATGGCATAGCCACTGACATAGATGGAACAATTTCTCTTTGCCCTCTTAGCAGATTCTCTTACTGCCCTTTGGATACATCATGCAATCCCAGTTTGAACCTTTCATAGTTGAAGGTTCTCATTGCAAGGTACTTGTCCTGAGATGCCCTGAGATGTTCTGCAAATAAAGCATGGAACCTTAGGGAAAGGTGATGTCCGACTGTCAAGAAATGGTTCCTGGATTGGTTCTCTTGAAACCTAGCTGCCTCATCAGGATAAAGATCAACAAACTCTTGGGTGTGAGGCAGTGGCTCTTCTGAGAGATGAGTTGAAGATCTGAAATGGGAAGTTAGGAGGTTTTGATCAAAACAGGAAGCCAATGTTCAAAAGTGAACCCTGGTAATCCATGTACTTCAAGAAATGTTCTTATTTGAAGATATTCTCTGAACAGATTCATGTTGAGTTCAGAGTGATGGATATAGGCATACCAGAATGGAGGAAGCAGTAAGGAGGGTTTGTCTCCTAATTTGGGTCCACTGGAAGCTGACAGTTAGATACTAGGAAGTATCTCAACTAAATGAAGTAGTGTTTTCTTGGAGTCAAACTCCAACAGGATTGAAGGATCAAGAAATTTAGCAAAATCCTAATTGAAGCAACTTGAGTGGACTTGAAGACAATAGCAATTCAAAACTGCCACCCAATACACAAAACTTCAGAAGAAGACTTTCTGAAGTGACGCTCTCAGATTGTAGCTTAGCAGGAAGGCTTTTGAGAGAGAGAGAGAGCAAGCTTGAAGGATTCGGATGAAGCTTTCAAGAGAATTGACTTCAATGTATGTGGTCTCTGTGTATCTCTCTTATCTTCTGTTGTTCTCTCTTCTTCTTCTTTTGTAATCTTAAAAATATAGCCGTTTGAAGGAGATAGCCGTTGCAGCTTGGTGGATATTTACAAGTTAGCCGTTGGAAGAGAGTTTCTGGGATCCTTTGGATCTTGAAAGCTTTATCCAGAAGGTCTTGAAATTTTCATGTTTCCAAGGTCTTCAAAATAGGAGCAGTTGTCATAGCTAGAAGATAAGCTCTTGTAGACTGAGCTGGGAACAACCCATGCTAAACATGTGCTCCAATTAATGCCTGTTGCAAAGACAAGACAAGGACAAGCATATCTCCATACCTTTGTGGTAGGAGGGTCAATTTGAGTACAACATATAGTATGGTACCTAGTATTCTCAACCTTTTTAGAAAATAGAGCAGACAGACAAAAAGTTAAAGTATGGGTCTGTGAGTGGTAGGTGAGATGGTCAGATGCCATGCGTCTGAGCTTTTTCATAAATGCTTTGAGTCTTGTGAAGGATATAATACTGAAGTAAAGGACATCAAGACTGTAAGACTCAAAAAGATATTTCAGAGAAATGTTTTGCAGAGATGAATAATTTGAATATACTATGTTCTGTTAGAGAAATATATTAAAATAATGATCTTCTAAGATTTTAGTAAGATATGTTAGGCAATAGGAAATTTTCCAATAAATTATGTCTAAGAAGTTTAAGAATAAAAAAAGGATTTTATAAACTTAAAGGCAGATATATTCCAAGACAGATAGAACTGACAAAGTACAAGTACAAAACTGACAGTGAAGTCGAATGCAATAGAACAGGTGATTCGACTCAAGAAATAGGCATGATTCGAATTCAAGAAGAATAAGGTAATTCGACTATAGTAGTGAAGACATCAATCGAATGTAGTGTAAGGCAACATTCGGCTGTATGAGTTGAAGTCGTGAGTCGAATACAATGTACAGGACATTCGAATGTGTGAGTCCAATGTTATGAATCAAATACAGTGTAAAGGACATTCGACTGTGTGAGTCGAATGTTATGAATCAAATACAATGTAAAGGACATTCGGCTGTGTGAGTCGAATGTTATGAATCGAATACAGTGTAAAGGACATTCGGTTGTGTGAGTCGAATGTTATGAAAAATTGTGGACTTAACACAATTTGCAAGACTTGTGACTGAGTTTCTGAAGGTGTGATACCCCGAAATTTTTATTCATTTTATATTGTGCATGTATAATTATTTGTTGCGTGTATAGTGTGTGTATTCAATTGTGCGTATTATAATTTCTATATTCCTTATGAACTCATGCATGTATATATATGATATTTTTCGTGAGAGTAAGCAATTAGCTAAATTGATGTGTATTGTGTATACCAAAATACTAGGCTTGTAATACTTAAGTAATATTATGCATGCTAATCTAATTACCGATGTGCATGTTATGTTTATCTATTTCATGCATAATGTATATAATTATGTTATAAATACCTATATATTTATGCATATGATAATTCAAGTATGTGCATGCAAGGATTTCTTTTGTTGTATAGATTATTCATAGATAACTTATTCCAAATTGTATCTTAATAATATTATGCATACTTTATCTAAATCTTGAAGTGCATACTATCCTCCCTATTCCATGGAGGTTGTGTGTAAAAATATACATATATGTATGTTACCTTATACATATGATATCTATCTATTTAATCCTATGTACATCAATTCATCTATAGTATGTGAATAATACATAGATAATATTGTCCATGTAATAGATAATTTGCTGTGGACCATGTAAGTATATGTATGCTATTTTCATACAAGTATAAAACATACATAATTGTGCATGCATTATCTAGTTACCAATGTATGTAAATCTCATGCATATAGTGCGTGTTGTATACATAGTAAGAAATTATTATCATGCACTTTGTAAATAATCATGAGTTTATTTCTGAGCATGCAAAATATATATTTAAACGTGTGTGAATTATTAATTATCAAGGTACCCATTGTATTTAATTATTTTAATGCACATAGTTAGTGCTATGGATGTGCGTATGTATACATACATGTGTTATCCTTGTTTAAATAATATTTATCTACTTTAAGCGTGTTAATTAATTAGGGTATGTAAAGTACTTGGATGATATATGCATACAATATTTAACTAATAATGGACACATTTTAATCATAAGTTCATGCGTAATGTATGTAATTATGCAATGTGTACGTATGTGTGCATATATGTATGTATTGATGCATATTGTTCTTAATTATAATTAATGTAAATTGTAATTAATTAAATATTACATAATGCAAGTATTTTATGTGGTAATGATATATGAAATTTTTTTTGCATATACTAAATTATTTTAGTGCATTTATGCATTAAATACTAGGTCTGTCGGTGTTTCGGCTGCACAGGGCTGCTGGCGGCCAGGACCTGGACGCCAAGACACTGTTGGCGGCCAGACCTGGACGCCAACCCCAGTGGGCGGCCACCCCCTGGACGCCAACCTCATTCTGGCGGCCAGACCTTGACGTCAACCTGTCAGTTGACTACAACCGATGTTGACGTTAATATCCTGCTGCGTAACGGTTCCAGAATTGTTAATGTCCGTGTTTTGGCTAGTTTCAGATTAGGAAACCCTTCCTAAACCTTGGGTAACCTACCCTAATGCGTACCCCAACCCTTGAACCTATAAAATACCCACTCTTGGATGAGGAAAAGGCTTTCAACATTTGGTGAAAACCCTAGCTCCGAGATGGTGAAAAGCTGAACTTTAGAAGGCCGGATCCGTCAACTGGAGGTGTTCCCCGAAGAGCTACAACATCTGGAGGATAGCCTATGCATAGGAGAAGAGATTCCAACTCCGAGGAGCCATCTACATCGACAGGAGAAGAAGATCTAAGGCGTTTCTGAGCATCTTTTTGGCAGGGCCGAAAAGGGCTTCACCGACGATTCTGATCTTTGTAGATTTTTTTAAGAGGCAAGTAAACCTAGATCTTGATCCTATACATGTCCCCTAAGTCCTAGGTATTTTTACGGATTTTTCCTCGCGTCCTGGAACCCCGAATTCACCGTTGTATGAAAATTTGTATGTATGTGCTGCTGGGAGCAAGTAGAAGGCAACATAGGTTGCAGTCAAGTTCTTCAGAAGAAGTTGACGGCAGCATCCCTTGACGTCGACTTCTTCAGGACCTGAAAGTGTGCTTTTTGATCTTCTTTTGCTGTTTAAATAATTTCTGGATATGGGTATACTCTGAAATTTTTATAGGTGATTGTATACTGTTAGTAGGTCATGTCATAATGTTGCCTAAATTTTCTGTGAGCCATGTAAATTATGAAAATTCAATAACTGTATTATGTGCACCACATAAGCATGTTTAAATATGGCATAAATGGAATTACTGTAAGTTAGGATTGCATAAAATTTACATGACAGTATGAGTACTAATATCTGACTTCTAAACTGTTAGAACATAAACATGATCATATGTGCCATGTTGAATGATGTTTCGATAAATATGACTGAAACCTATTTTAAATTGTAGAAATTATATTTACTGTTCGAAAAATCCAGAAAATTGAAGATGTGATATGTTTACTGTTAGTAACCTGGGATAAAAATTTGGAACTAATCTGATGATAGTAATAATAATTATTAGTTAAACTATGTGGATTATTCATATTTGATATGATAAAAACTAATCTTATGTAATTCAATAATTTGCTGCATGTTTAGAATTGTAATAGGAGTTGTTTATTTTTGAAAAACCATAATATCATGATCAAGTCAAATGAGATATAGGCAAATGGTAAATAAGGTATGAAGAGGGATTAAATAGTATATGAACAATACGTGACTAGTGTGTGAAAATGTGAATGAGTGAATGTGTAATAATTGGGCCAAGGAATGACACTGCTACCCTAGAGGCTTCGAGAGCTGTACATAGAAAAGTCCCTATGGAAGGCTCTACATTGTAAAAGTTTGTCCTAAAGGCATTAGGAAAAACTCGGAGGTGGACAAGTACCACTGGATAGGGTGGAGAGGGCTTCTCCCGGTCTGCGCAGTTACCAAGATTCACCACTTCATTGCCTAGGTGGTGGGTATGTGATATGAGTTATGTGATATGAGTTGTGTTATGAGTTATGTGTTATGAGTTATGTGTTATGAGATGTGATGAGTTATGAGTATGAGATATTTGTTTGTGTCCTCTAAAAGGTAGTTAGGACTATGTGTCATGGCATTTTAAGTAATTGGAATATGTATAAAGTGTAAGATTATATGCGAATATGGCACATGATGAGTGCAAATGATATGATATGTGATAAATGAAAACCAAAGAGTAAATGATGTGAAGAATATGTGAAAAGATATGTAAGAGACAGTTAATGTTATTGAGAGTGTGCTTGCATGTTAAAAACCGATGTAGTAATGCATAATGTTCATGTTTTCATGCATTAATTACCTCATTTGCAATATCATGCTTATCATCATGTCATGTAGTTTATTGTTCTTCATGTAATAGTGTATGTGAATAAACATGAGTAACTATGTCACTTATGCAACATGAAAGATGAAAATGTAGAATTGTGAATTGAATAAGATAACATATGAACAAATGTAAATCCATGTAATTGAATGTAATTCATGTCAAAACAGCAAGTAAAGTGTAGTTATGAATGTGATAAATGTATGTAATATTAATTAGATTCCATGCTAGATGTGATGTTTGCTTAGTACAAAGTTTCATGCTTTAGTACTTATTGTTGCCAACCAATTTGACCATGTTCTAACTTCTCAATTTATGTTATAAAATATGAAACCATGTGTATGAGATGTATGTACATTGAAAACAGCAAGCAAAATGTGAAATTAAATATGAAAAGTGCATGTGAAAAGTGAAAAGTCATCATATTAGTTTGTTCATTCCTTTATGTCTAATTCTATGTTCTAGTTGTAGAAATATGTCATGAAATGAATTAATGTGGAAATGAAGGAATCATGTTATGTGTTAAGTGTAGAGAATATGTACAAGTGTATAGTAATAGTATCCATGATTTAGAATAAACGTATGATAGAATGAAGCATGTCTAGGTGATTAAAAATGTGTTGATTTCTAAGAGTATGTTCTATGTGTTTGGGAGTTTAAATGATAGTATGTATTCATGAATGTTTAATAGCTAAATGTGAATGTGATATGTTTAAGATTAAGTCTTTTGCTTTACTTGCCGAGTCTTTGGACTCACCCTTGCTTCGGCGTACAGGTTGACAGGTATCCCGTACTAGGGGGAGAGACGCTATCTTGGAGGAGAGGCTTTTGAGGAGCAAGTAGTAGTTGTATTTTCCTTTCATAGTTGAATAAAAATGTTATTTGGACAATGTAGCTCTTTCATCATGTAATAATGTGGACATTGTCGTTCTATTTTTGCACTATATAGATTGTGAATATGGGATGGTGATGGACTAAGTTAAATTGTTGTATTTATTCCGCTGAAATCAATTGCTATCTACGTACTTTTCAACCTATCGGCTAGTGTTGGGTTTTATCCCACTGTAATGACGCTCTTTATGTCGATGGGGATTGGTATAATCGTACCGGTATGAGGAGGGTCGTTACAGAAGGAGTCGGATTTTTCAGTCAAAGACATCAGTCGGATTCAGTAGGCTATAGATTTGGATTCTGTGGCCTTAGAACTTTTGAGTGTTCACAAAATTATTTTATCTGTATAGAATTTTGTGATATATTTTGTATAAAACAAATATTTAAAGGTTTGTCATACCAAAAATAATATTCATAGAAATTTATAAAATTCTTTAAATTTCTTAGGGGTAGTTGCTCAACACATCATACATGAACAAGTCATCAAGTCATAACAACTAAGTCATGGGTCCTCAGACTCACTAAATAATTGGACTATGTCAACATAAAATGGCAAGCTCCTCCCTTAAACCATAAAGCCAGCGGGTTGAACTGCAAACGGAACAAGGAATTAGTGATTTGTATTTAAAGACCTTTTACTTATACCTACAAGAATAATTGTGAACTACAAACCTCATTGTACACATCCCACATAATGTCGTTGCCGACAAATGTTGATTTTTCATCATCCCACGTAAAACCTACGTTGTCTTGTAGGTTTTTGGATATGACGTATATGTTCTTGTAAAAACATAATCTACTTCTCAAATGTGTTATAGTCACAGAACAACCATACTTTCTCACAAAAGTCTCCTTAATCATGTCCCATGCATGGTTTGGTATGAAGTCCCCATCTAGTAGTTCATTCCTAAGCAAATCAAGAAATGTCCGGTCCATATCGGAGGTCCACACATAACCTAAGTGGTTGGTAAGAAATAATAATGAGCACTATATGTAAACAAAATGAGGGAAAACATTCATTCTACATATTTAATCTAATCTTTCATAAAATAATTTTCAACAAAATGATGCACCACATTGTACTCTATGCATAACTGATAGGAAGTTCAAATTGTACCTAGTTGGGACATCGACCTTGAGACGGTTGGGGCAAGTGACAAGAAGCCTGAATGGTGATTCTGAACTTCATTACATTTATTAAATCAATGGAAGTTAATAAAGAGTAGTCGGCTGAGTAAGTTTATACCACTTACATGGGGAGGGGAAGAGAAAGGAACCACAACAACCCATACATGGATATAACCAAGAAGGGACAGGGAGATGGTAAATAGCACAGGGAGCCAGCAGCAGTACACATGGTAAATAGCACAGGGAGCCAGGTAAGTAGTAGTACAGATGGTAAATAGCACAGGTAAATAGCAGTACATATGGTAAATGCTGAGTAAGTTCAAAACCAGATAGTAGAGATGGTAAATAGCACAAAGAGCCAGCAACAGCTAGTAGGAGGGCTACCACCCCTTCACTAATTAGTTCCCTTCCTCCCCCAAACTCCTTTTAGCCCCCTTATCTCTGCATCCCATAAAATAGGTATTTTTGGAAAACCAGATTATTCTTGAAGTCCACAAGAGTGGAGTGAGATTAAAGGGAAAAGAAAAAGACAAGGTTGCTTTGGGAGGAGAGTGAAGTAGAGAGAGCCGCAGCAAGGAAAAGGGAGAGGGGAGTTAATTCTTTACTACTATCTCTAATAAAATTTTTATCTAGGAAGCAGGAAGAGGGCAGATAGGCAGTAGAATCATAGGTAGAATTGAACAAAAAATGCATACATGGATATAGACCAAACCAAAAGTAGTTTCTAAAAAAAAAATTGGAAAAGAAAGAAAACCAAACCAGAATTAAAGGCCTCAAACAATTTCGTGGAAGTATATGACTCTAAAAAAACAAAAACAATAGCCAAAACATGGGGAGGGGAAGAGAAAGAAACCACAACAACCCATAATTGGATATAACCAAAACCAAAATGTGTTTCTAATAAAAGTTTTAGCCAGGAAGCAGGAAGAGGGCAGACAGGCAGTAGAACCATAGGTAGAAATTATCAAAAATTGCATACATGGATATAGACCAAACTAAAAAGGAGTAACTAAAAAAAATTTCTGTCAAAGAAAAATATTTGGTCTCTACATAATATATTTAATAAGGAGATGAACAGGTAAAAAAATGCAGTTCTTCTATATGCTTAAAATAGATAAAGCGGTGATAACAAGAAATCAGAAGTTCATAACTATACCACTGCCAACATGAAGGTTTTTTGGAAAAGAAGGAAAACCAAACCAGAAATTAAAGACCTCAAACAATTTCGTGGAAGTATGACTCTAAAAAAAAAAAAAAAACAATAGCCAGAACATGGGGAGGGGAAAAGAAAGGCACCACAACCACCCATACATGGATATAACCAAAACCAAAATGAGTTTCTAATAACATTTTTAGCCAGGAAGCAGGAAGAGGGCAGACATGCAGTAGAACCATAGGTAGAAATGAACAAAAAATACATACATGGATATAGACCAAACCAAAAATGAGTGTCAAAAAAAAATTTCTTTCAAAGAAACATATTTGGTCTCTACATAATATAATTAATAAGAAGATGAACAGGTAAAAAAATACAGTTCTTCTATATGCTTAAAATAGATAAAGTAGTGATAACAAGAAATCATAAGTTCATAACTATACCACTGCCAACATGAAGGGTTTTTGGAAAAGAAGGAAAACCAAACTACAAATTAAAGACCTCAAACAATTTCATGGAAGTATATGACTCTAAAAAAAAAAAAATAGCCAGAACACGGGGAGGGGAAGAGAAAGGAACCACAACAACCCATACATGCATATAACCAAAACCAAAATGAGTTTCTAATAAAATTTTCAGCTAGGAAGCAGGAAGGGGGCAGACAGGCAGTAGAACCATAGGTAGAAATGAACAAAAAATGCATACATGGATATAGACCAAACCAAAAAGGATTGTCAAAAACAAATTTCTGTCAAAGAAACATATTTGGTCTCTACATAATATATTTAATAAGGAGATGAACAAGTAAAAAAATACAGTTCTTCTATATGCTTAAAATAGATAAAGCAGTGATAACAAGAAATCATAAGTTAATAACTATACCACTGCCAACATGAAGGTTTTTTGGAAAAGAAGGAAAACCAAACAAGAAATTAAAGACCTCAAACAATTTCGTGGAAGTATATGACTCTAAAAAAAAAACAATAGCCAGAACATGGGGAGGGGAAGAGAAAGGAACCACAACAACCCATACATGGATATAACTAAAACCAAAATGAGTTTCTAATAAAATTTTTAGCCAGGAAGCAGGAAGAGGGCAAACATGCAGTAGAACCCTAGGTAGAAATTAACAAAAAAAGCATACATGGATATAGACCAAACCAAAAAGGAGTGTTAAAAAATTTTTTTGTCAAAGAAACATATTTGGTGTCTACATAATATATTTAATAAGGAGATGAACAGGTAAAAAAATACAGTTCTTCTATATGCTTAAAATAGATAAAGCAGTGATAACAAGAAATCATAAGTTAATAACTATACCACTGCCAACATGAAGGTTTTTTGGAAAAGAAGGAAAACCAAACAAGAAATTAAAGACCTCAACAATTTCGTGGAAGTATATGACTCTAAAAAAAAAACAATAGCCAGAACATGGGGAGGGGAAGAGAAAGGAACCACAACAACCCATACATGGATATAACTAAAACCAAAATGAGTTTCTAATAAAATTTTAGCCAGGAAGCAGGAAGAGGGCAAACATGCAGTAGAACCCTAGGTAGAAATTAACAAAAAAAGCATACATGGATATAGACCAAACCAAAAAGGAGTGTTAAAAAATTTTTTTTGTCAAAGAAACATATTTGGTGTCTACATAATATATTAATAAGGAGATGAACAGGTAAAAAAATACAGTTCTTCTATATGCTTAAAATAGATAAAGCAGTGATAACAAGAAATCAAAAGTTCATAACTATACCACTGCCAACATGAAGGTTTTTTGGAAAAGAAGGAAAACCAAACTAGAAATTAAAGACCTCAAACAATTTCGTGGAAGTATATGACTCTAAAAAAAAAACAATAGCCAGAACATGGGGAGGGGAAGAGAAAGGAACCACAACAACACATACATGAATATAACCAAAACCAAAATGAGTTTCTAATAAAATTTTCAGCTAGGAAGTAGGAAGGGGGCAGACAGGCAGTAGAACCATAGGTATAAATGAACAAAAAATGCATACATAGATATAGACCAAACTAAAAAGGATTGTCAAAAACAAATTTCTGTCAAAGAAACATATTTGGTCTCTACATAATATATTTAATAAGGAGATGAATAGGTAAAAAAATATAGTTCTTCTATATGCTTAAAATAGATAAAGCAGTGATAACAAGAAATCATAAGTTCATAACTATACCACTGCCAACATGAAGGTTTTTTGGAAAAGAAGGAAAACCAAACAAGAAATTAAAGACCTCAAACAATTTCGTGGAAGTACGACTCTAAAAAAAAAACAATAGCCAGAACATGGGGAAGGGAAGAGAAAGGAACCAGAACAACCCATACATGGATATAACCAAAACCAAAATGAGTTTCTAATAAAAGTTTTAGCCAGGAAGCAGGAAGAGGGCAGACATACAATAGAACCATAGGTAGAAATTAACAAAAACTGCATACATGGATATAGACCAAACCAAAAAGGAGTGTCTAAAAAAATTTCTGTCAAAGAAAAATATTTGGTCTCTACGTAATATATTTAATAAGGAGATGAACAGGTAAAAAACTATAGTTCTTCTATATGCTAAAATAGATAAAGCAGTGATAACAAGAAATCATAAGTTCATAACTATACCACTACCAACATGAAGTTTTTTGGAAAAGAAGGAAAAGCAAATCAGAATTAAAGATCTCAAACAATTTCGTGGAAGTATATGACTCTAAAAAAAAAAAAAACAATTGCCAGAACATGGGGAGGGGAAGAGAAAGGAACCACAACAACCAATACATGGATATAACCAAAACCAAAATGAGTTTCTAATAAAAATTTTAGCCAGGAAGCAGGAAGAGGGCAGACATGTAGTAGAACCATAGGTAGAAATGAACAAAAAATGCATACATGGATATAGACCAAACCAAACAGGAGTTTCTAAAAAAATTTCTGTCAAACAATTTCGTGGAAGTCTATGATTCTAAAAAAAACAATAGCCAGAAGATGTGGAGGCGAAGATAAAGGAACCACAACAACCCATATATGAACAAAAAATGCATACATGGATAAAGCTGTGGTAAAAAAAAAATGTAGCGCTTCTAAAGGGTTCACTCCTCAAAGAATTTTAGGTAACATAAAGGAACCACAAGAACCTATAGATAGGCCAAACAGAGGGAGTATAAGAAATCTAACCTTCTTTCTGGAAGGCAGGAACAATCTGAAGAATCCTCCCATGATCATTAACGCACCCAGATTTTAAAAAGAACATGTAATTAGTCAAAAATTCAATCAATATAAAAAATGAAAATGGTCAAGAACTCACCCCAACAACAGCTTCAACTAAACAAGAGCACTTTCGCAAGAGGGTGAGAAATAGACATCGTTGGGGATTTATACACAATCCGTCGAAACTAGGTTCAAGAAAGGGGCAAGGAAGGGTACAGTCACGGGCAGGGCTCATGTCATCATCACAGGAAATCAGCTCATACTTACCAGAGTGAAGAAAGAGGCAACGAACAGTACAGTCAAAGCCGAAGGAGGTGACTCCTGTATGAAGCAAGCATCACGAGCGACGATGGGGGAGTTGACAACCCAGGCTACCATGGGTGCTCCTGCAGAAAGCAGAAGAACATAGAGTAGTTCCTGCCCCGCACAGAGGAATCTGCAGCTAGATAGATAGGGCATGGCCTCGGCACCAGATAGGAACGACGGGAGCTCAAAAGGGAAAAGCTTCGCATGGTGATGGTGGAAAGCTTCCCATAAGGAATGCTTGTCACGGGCAAAAGGGGGTGTCTGATGGATCGACAGAGACGGGAGGAAGCCCGGAGGAAGCCTCTTCTGCGATGGCAGGAGGAAGCCTTCTGGGACAGCGGAAGGAAGCCTCTTTTGGGACGGCGGGAGGAAGCAGGAGGGGGGCGATGGTGGATCCTTTCGCGGGAGGAAGCCTCTTCTGCGACAACGGGGGGAAGCAGGAGGGGAGCGATGGTGGAAACTTTCGCGGGAGGAAGCCTCTTCTGCGACGACGGGAGGAAGCAGGAGGGACAATCGCTGCAGCTTTTTCAGGAGAACGCGTACGGGAGGGGTAAATGGGGTAGGTTAGGGGTGGGTTAACTATAGTCAACCCTCG
Organism: Colocasia esculenta; assembly: GCA_014218235.1. NCBI lineage: Eukaryota > Viridiplantae > Streptophyta > Magnoliopsida > Alismatales > Araceae > Colocasia > Colocasia esculenta. The sequence continues at coordinate 23,076,344 of CM024766.1, forward strand.
GAGGTGGGTTGAGAAAACATGGCTTAACTCAGAGTTAACCCTCATCTAACTTAGTTAAATCTAGGTTAAATTGTATACACTACCAAAGCACTTTTTGAGTTAACTCTGAGTTAAATAAAGTTAACTCTGAGTTAACCCATTACCAAAGTGGCGATAATTGAGGACCTGGAAATGTAATTCAGTGGTCTCGTACATCGTTGTCCTCCTTTCACAAGCGAAGAATAGTAAGAAGTTGTTTAACGGTCGCTGTAGAAGACCGGCGTTCAGCTGCCAATTTGGTGAGAACTAGAGAGGAAGCTTCGCCCAAACATTCTATGCTTCTCGCCGGGCCTCTCCACCGCTACTAACCGCCTTTCAGGAGGGAACAGCTGGTGTGGGTTGCCAGGAGAGGGAATGCATAACAACTGGGACCCTAAAGGCATCATGTTCGTCACTAGAGACAGCAACAGGCGTCGCGGTGCTGCTGGACTCGAACTCCCCTGGTCCCCCCTCAGAGATGGAGGAAGTGAAGACCGTTCAGATCAGTGGCCTAATCGACACAACTGTTAGTGACGTGGCCATGCCAGCACCGCGGACTGTCATGTCCATAAGAACCCCCTATAGAGTTGCCGCAAAACTGCCAAGTCCATGAGCGCACGGTCTCTGGTCAATGAGTTACGGCTGCCACAGATGCTCTATTGCTCCAGCTTCAAGAAGAAGTGGATAAATAGGCAAAAAGAGACAGAGAGAGCAGCAGCAATGATATGGGCTCGTTCTTCCTCATCTCCACCTTTATTGTCTTGTAATCATCTTCGCACTTGCTATCATTAATTTTGTGTTGCCGGTGATAGACTAGCCGTAGGGCTGTCCATATCTGTGAACTAGGACTCATTCGTCAACCAAAAGGTGCCACTCTTGCACGTACAAGCAGCTTCTTGCATTCTCATGACTTTTCGAATGTTGCATTCCCTTTTGTGCTCTTCTCTTTTACGTGTTGAATGAAGCGATGAGACCAACATTTTCATCTTGATCTAGGCTGGCAACATGCGAAGCGAGACATGTGGAGGCGCCCCTCGTCTCATCAATTAGCACCATTCACACCTTGCATGGCTTACCCAGCTATAAGCTTCTCATTAAAAAATGAATAAATGACAATACTTCAATTAATCTACAAAGTGTTATTTTCAAACATATGTAATGATCTTCAATTGATCCCTTCCTAGATGCAAATGCAATGATCCAACTATATAAACATTTTTCCTTTGTAGATCCATTCATGGTGAGCGAAGAATGTTTATTTTTTTTCAAGATCTCAAGATTATCAGATGGTCTGCAATCAAAGTTCGAGATTGACCCTCTTCAATGAAGAATAAAATGCACACTAATAATTAAAGTCTGTTACATTCTCTGGGAGTTAAAGGATACAAGAGTATTTGTTTATCCACGTATTTGGAGAATTTGAAAGAGAAGAACCGTTCATTTCTCACCGGTCCATAAAATAAAATCCAATCACATACCCAACTTATTGCTACCCTTATTAACTTCAATCTCACACCTCACCTAACTCAGAAGTAGATATTATTTGTGTGAGGTAGCTGGTAACAATTTGATACCTTAGTTATACTCAAAATAATTTGTAAGAGACATACTGACTGCAAGAAGGATCTTACAATGAAATTGATCAGTTAGATTGTAAGAAAGTAATTTTATAAAAAATCCATCCTTCCCGCGTCTAACATCATTCTTTGGCCTAGATGTCTTCGTACATGTTGGATCGCTGGTTCTGCGTACAACACGATGACAAGAGTGATGCTTGTCTCGTTATCGACATGTGCTTAATACATCCCATGTACCTACACAACAAGATTGAGAGCTGCATGATGGTAGTATATATAGTTGAAGTATCACAAGAGTAGGGGAGTAGAAAACCACCTCCCAATACTGAAACATGCATATATGATGGTAGTATATATAGTTACCATTGCTAGTACCCAATTTTGGCACCACATATATCCTAGAAAAGCTTATTGGAAGAAGACAGTAAACTCTAATTAAGACAAGGAACATATATATGCTTGTGGACGTATGATTTTGAGGCAACATGAATGAAAGAGAGGTGAATTGGATGTCCCTTGCTGAAGATGATATGCAAAAGCTTGAATTGAAGGAGCCTTTATAGCCTCTGTACAGTCTCATGTACGAGAACGAGATGTGCACAGAATCCTAGAATGCACCCAAGGCTGCCACGTGTTCAAAAGTCATTTTCCTTATTGCCACTTGAATGAAAGGGCATTTTGGTAATAATAGAATCCCCCAAACAGTCTTCAGAGATGAATCACAACAGTTGGATATCATACTCTGCTTGTTTCTGAGTTTTCACAAAATGTAAGTCGACTCCAGTTTCCATGTGAGTCGACACTACTGACCAAATGTCAGTTCAGACTAATTGGCAGGACACTAGAGTTGACCTCATAAGCAGCTAGAGTCGACCTCATCAACATCTAGAGTCGACCTCATCAGCAGCTAGAGTCGACTTCATCAGCAGCTAGAGTCGACCTCATCAGCTGCTAGAGTCGACCTCATCAGCAGCTAGAGTCGATCTGATCAACAGCTAGAGTCGACCTCATCAGCAGCTAGAGTCGACCTCATCAGCATCTAGAGTCGACCTCATCAGTGGCTAAAGTCGACCTCATTATCCGCTAGAGTCGACTTCATCAGCAGCTAGAGTCGATCTGATCAACAGCTAGAGTCGACCTCATCAGCAGCTAGAGTCGACCTCATCAGCCGCTAGAGTCAACCTCATCAGCAGCTAGAGTCGACCTCATTAGCGGCTAGAGTCGACCTCATCAGCGGCTAGAGTCGACCTCATCAGCCGCTAGAGTCGACCTCATCAGTAGCTTCAACAACAACTAGAGTCGACCTCATCAGTAGCTAGAGTCGACCTCATCAGCCGCTAGAGTCGACCTCATTAGTAGCTAGAGTCGACCTCATCAACTGCTAGAGTCGACCTCATCAGTATCTAGAGTCGACCTCATCAACAGCTAGAGTCGACCTCATCAGCCGCTAGAGTCGACCTCATCAGTAGCTAGAGTCGACCACATCAGCCGCTAGAGTCGACCTATTGGAGGACACAGGTCGACGCACATTTCTTATGAGGTCGACACACATCTCTCGTGAGGTCGATGCACATCTCTCGTGAGGTCAACACACATTTCTTATGAGGTTGACACACATTTCTTACGAGGTCGATAGACATCTCTCATGAGGTCGATGCAAGTCCACTTGCTTCGACACATATTCTTTACGAGGATGACACAAATCTGATGGGTGTCGACACGCATGCAACATGGGACCTAACAGAAATGGCGGTCGAGTACACCCAGCCGTCCCACATGAGACCCAAGAGAAACGGCGAACAAGTACACTCACGCCGTTAACACATGAGACCCAAGAGAAATGACGGACAAGTACACCCCCTCCATTAACACATGAGACCCATGGGAAATGGCGGACAAGTACACCCCCGCCGTTAACACATAAGACCCAAGAGAAATGGAGGACAAGTACACCCCCGCCATTAGCACATGAGACCTAAGAGAAACGGTGGACATGTACACCCGCGCCGTTAACACATGAGACCCAAGAGAAACAGCGGACAAGTACACCCCTGCCGTTAACACATGAGACCCAAGAGAAACGGCGGACAAGTACACCCCTGCCGTTAACACTTGAGACCCATGGGAAATGGCGGATAAGTACACCCCCACCGTTAACACATGAGACCCAAGTGAAACGGTGGACAAGTACACCCCCGCCATTAATACATGAGACCCAAGAGAAATGGCGGACAAGTACACCCCCGCCGTTAACACACCCAAAATAAACTGCAGATAAGTACACCCTCGCCGTTAACACATGAGGCCCAACATAAACGGCAGGTAAGTACACCCCCGCCGTTACCATACTCCGCCCGGTTCAAAGAAAAGGCCCTTCTCACATCCATGTCTATAAAAGGAGAGCCCTGGTCCAAGAGAAGGGGGGTCGGCTAGAAGAGAGCTGTAGAAGAAGAGAAGGGCTTTGAGAAGGCTGAAGCTTGCGGTGCAAGTTTTCCCAGGAGAAGGAGCTTTTATTTCCTCTTTCTTGTCTTTCTTGTGTGTGGGAGACCGTGAGAAGGAAGGGGAGGGTGAGTCATGAGAGCTTAGTAGTAGAATCCTCTTTCCCCCATTTATGAGTTTTCTTTCCCTTCTGGTTGTTTCTCTGTATCATGGATGTTTATTTTACTCATTGGGATTTGTGCCCATGAGGATATGCATATGAATATACGGAACGACTTGTTGTCTAGTCTCTTTCATGCTCCCACTCCCTTTCCTTTCTTTTTATGGATGTGTGCCATTTCTAACCTCCTCCTCGGGGTTCATCTCCTTGCTCACTAGAAGAGCATTTCTGGGGGTCTCCATATGCCCCTTGGTGCCATGAGCAGAGACCCAATCCTCTCCTCTCCTCCCTCTCCTTCTTCTTCATTGTTCTCTTTTTCAAGGTTTAGAATGATGAAGGAGTGAGATGAGGTGACAAGGCCCAGTGAGAGATCTCCCACCTCTATGCTGGCATTGCTAGAACCTCTCACAACTATTCTCTCCTCTTGCCCCATTTATGTTTCTGGGTAATGTTTTCTATGAGATGTTTTACCTTGTGGTTCTGGGTTACATCAACTCCTTTGTAGGCATGCCTTAGGATTGATGTCAGATACCATCCTTTCATGGTGCAGCGCACCCTAAAGTTAGTGATGTCTCCATTTTTAGTGGACAGTGATCATGCCCCTCCTACATCCTTGTATAGAGGGGAGGTGTTGCCAAATTTTGTGTGTGAAAGTGAGTCGACACATGAGAATGTTTTGATATAGTGTTGTACCCACGCCGTTTCTAATGGCTCCGTATGTTAACGGCAGGGTCTCGTATCCATGCCATTTCTAATGGCTTTGTGTGTTAATGGCAGGTATCGTACTCGTGCCGTTTCTAATGGCTTTGTATGTTAGCGGTAGGGTCTCGTACCCTAGCAGTGGACATGTAACAATGATGAGAACACGTCGTGTGACGAAAAAAAAAGGGAAATAATAATAATAAAAGGAATAGACAAATGATCTTTACTTGACCAAGTTGGCACAACTTTGACTGAGTCGGCATGGGAGTCCGCCCTGCAGATCCACTTCCTTCCAAATAGAAACGACATGGGAGCACCCCCTGCCGATCCACTTCCTTCCAAATAGAAATGGCACAGGAGCCCCTGGTGCCGACCCACTTCATTCCAAATAGAAACTGCATGGGAGCCCCCCTTTTGATCCACTTCTTTTCAACGGCATGCTCCACCCATGCCGTTTCACCTCTCTTCATACCTGACTAATAGAAACGGCATGGAAGCCTCCCCTGCCGATTCACTTTCTTCATGCTTAACCCATGAGAAATAACAAACCTTTCTCCTGCCGACCCACTTGGGCCATTCCCTCCTTTCTATGTGATGACTCCCCTCTGTGCCATTGGTCACCAAAACAATACATATAATAATAGCGCTATCAGCAAACAATATGATATTTAACATAATAGAATGATTTCTATCAAATATATATTTTGTTGCTTTACATTCTTTATCGGATGTTTCCTTCTCAGGCCACAAGCTCTTTTATTCTGGCGATTAATCAAGGGTTTTCTATCTCTGAGAGATGTAATTAACGTTCTTGTGCTTAGGCAATGGCAGGATTTTTGTCCTGGACCGATACTCACTTTCGTTTGACGAAGTCAAACGGTATGCAAAGAGACCTAAAGTCCTTTGACTCTCAGAGGCAGAACATGTTGTCACTCACGTGACTGGCACGCTTGCGCTATGCGATTGCCGATTCATCTCTCGTCATCACCGCTCGAGTAGCATTCGACGGGACTTGAATTTGCAATATGCATCCATACACATGAGAGCATGATAAAAAAGATCCAAATAATACCACTAGATTTTCGTGATGAATTATGCCAAATCCATTTCCACATCGTGGCATGACCGGTGGGACCAAACATCCCTTCATCTCTTCGCCAGAATAGAAAGCCTTGTGGCCTCCATATCCAGCACTAATTGCTGGTTTGAACTGACTTGCAGGTGACTAACATTTCTCATGGCCGAAGTGCATTTTGGATCGCAGATCGTATAGGACCATGCTCGGTATGGCTATCTAGCCGTGCCGACCCACTTTGGAGACTTTCCTCCAGTTGTCAAATTCCCCAACTTCTTAGGGGTTGCCTTTGTCGATGTGGTGCACCAGGAGGATGAAGCTGAGGCTAAAGAGATCACAAAGGAGCTGAGTTGTCAGGTTCACCAAGTGGACCATGGCAACAAAATCAAAGGCAAGAGAGCAAGGAGGCATCGTCAGCATGCGATGGCAGACGATGAGATTATTTCTCGCCACGCACCCGTCTCCAATTCTGGGAGAAGAGTGCTAATAGGCAAGGTAAGGATCCACCTGCAAGGTGGACGTGCTAATGTGGAGACAGAGCAAGTGATACCAGTAGTACTGGTGAAGAACTCATTCCAAGCCATAGCTAGAAAGAGACAAATGTACAACACTTTTAAGAGCAAGCTGCCTCCAAAACCCATTAAGTTCAAGTAGGTCTAGAGACCGAAGAAGACCAGAATCCCTGAAGAAAAGGAGCCCATAGTGCAGGGGGCAACACTAGAGAAAATGCCTGAGGCAAGGGTTTCGAGCAGATGGTACCCGCGATAGGCCCTAAAATCTAAGGTTGGACAAGGAGACGCACTTGCATATGGCCGTTTCCACAACAAGAGAGCGGAGCTACGTCGATCTGGCGGTCCGCTAAATTTCTCTTCAAGGCGGTTGAAGCCCTCAAGAGATGCAGAAGTTCTACCTGTTGAGCTAGAAAGCAGCACGGGTGAAAATGAAGAGCCTCATGAGTCCGCGCCTACTCCGCCTTTAAGGGTCAAACCAAGAATCTCAGTCTTCGAGAGGTTGTCGTTTCCTTCTAGGCCATCTCGAAGAATTGAGAGAAACAAAGATGGATCATTGAAAGTTTTTGCTTGCCATATGGCTGGCGTCTCGGGTCGCTATGGAGCCTTGCTGACCGAGGAGGAGAAACTAGTAGGATTGGTAGAAAGGGCCGGCCCTGTCACTAGAAGAAGAGCAGCCACAACAGCCATGACCGCCGCATTCAGGAGCGCCAGTGTCCATGCAATGGGGATGGTGGCAGTTACGGCTAATGTGATCACTACTTAGGGCAGCAGCGATAGTGATGAAATACCTCTGCCACCACCCGAGATAACACAAGAAGGAACAGTTCTAGAAACTCCTGGCACTCATGCCTTAGATCCAGCAGTTTTGGCTTTACTACAACGATACCAGACAGAGATTGAAGCACTTAAGAGGCAATTGGCAGGCAAAGGCATTTTAGGAAATGTGACACGAGAAGTTGAAATTTTTGGAGAAACCTCTCAAGGAGCTTTAGGATCAACGGGGACAACACCCCAACTTGTTGTCGCACAACCAGCGAGTGATCAACTCCAACACTCGCCTGCAGCCCTGACTCCCCAACAACAACAACATTTCCAACAACAACATTCCCAGCAACAACAATAGTATCATTACATGCAACAACAATGGTCAACACTTGCTCAGGCTCCTAAGTAGCAAGTGGAGAATCCCGTGCCAACTCCACTACCACCGGTGACCATCATAAACACACCGGACAATCAACAAGCACACTTCTATCCTCGGCCCATGGATCTCACGGCTATCAACAAGCTCATGGTGGAGCAACTAATTGAGATGAAACTTGCTGAGCGAGGCGACTCGGATCATACACATTTTGATGTGTATCGGGTACCCTACCCCGCACACCACGCCACAAAGAGACTCTCATCGGGAATAACTAAATCCCCAAAGTTCTACAAGTTTAATGGGCAAGGGTCACCAAAGGAGCACATAGCCTATTATATTAATGTGATGGGCAACCTCGCATCTCATGAGTCGTACCTACTCAAGTTCTTTGGGTCCTCTTTGACGGGTTTAGTGTTTGAGTGGTACTCTAGCCTGCCTACAGGGTCTGTGGCTGACTGGGCTGACATGCAGAAGAGGTTCAGGGAAAGATTCTACATTGCAGAAAGGGAGGTCACGGTTGCTGAGCTCTATGCGGCCAAGCAAAGAAATGATGAGTCTGCACTGGACTATATTCAGAGGTGGAGGAACCTAAGAATGAGATGCAAGCGCCCTCCCCACCAAGAGGATGCAGTGCAAATCTGCAAGCAGAATCTGAAAAGAAAATTGCTAGAAAGAATGATTGCAATGGAAATCCGATCATTCGATAGACTAAACAATGTGGTGGCGGAAATCGAAGCCTTCTTGGCGAGGAACTCCACTAATTCATTTACGAGTCAAAAGAGCAAACAACCTGACAAGAAGCCTGCTGGAAAAGAGGTACACACTGTTGACCTCAAAACCTTCGAACAACAAAGAGGTGGGGGCAAGGTAGTAGCTGGGACTTCCAGCAATAAACCTGAGTCTCAAAGAAGAATTATTCCTTTTCAAGACAAGTTATAAAAACCATATTCCTTTCCTAAGGAAAAGATAATAGTGTTGTTTGAATGGGCCATGAAATACAACAAAATTACAATACCAACCCCCAAGAGACCTGATGAAGCTACAAAGAAGGATGACCCCCGATACTGTCCATGCCATCAAGTCCTGGGACATCCCCTAGAAGACTGCTATGTGTTTAAAGAAATTATGGAGACCTTAGTCAGAAAAGGGGAGTTACGAATGGGCGAATACAGGGTGGACCCACCCCAGCCACTTGAGGCTCCTGCTCGACCAGCTGCAACCAATATGGTTTCTCTGTATCAGCAACTGCCAGAGGAGATCTATGAGACAAGCACTCAGAGGACATATGAGAGCTATGTTCTTGCCCCAGTCATGGAATAGGAGGGTTGGCAGAAGGTCCCCAAGAAGATAAAGAAAAGGTCAAATGAGAAGCCAGCTCCACAGGTACACATTCGTGGAGTGACACCGCAACCACCTCCACCGGTCGTCACCCCAATATGGTATTCAATAGAGCCCACGGTTGTCATGCAAAGAAATCCCAGCAATAGAAGGCGTGAAACGTCCCTACCTTTGTATAGAGGGGGCAGCCCTTCACTTGACGGATTGAAAGCATTGATTGATGAGCTAGATGAATACGAGCAGCCCGAAAGGCATTCCGTCTAGTTGCAGGAATATGTGCCATGGGAAGAGCTCGAGATGCTAACACTTGAAGCGCCGGCTGAACAAGAGGCACCCTAGCCTCAGGAAAACTTGTTTTGGGGGAAAGAGCCGACAAAACATAAGAAAAAGAAGAGAAGATCCAAGAAGAAGAAGGCAGTTGCAGCTTTCTCATGCAACAACATCTCGTCCTTACTGGGTTTGGTTAAGCATCACGAAGAAGAGGAAACCTACCTTTCTTCTAATGATGTTAATCAGTCGGATCCTCAGGTCTTGAATTCACAACAAGATCCAGAAAAAAATGGGGATGTCCTCCTCCAGCAAATCAAAATATCATTTTTAGAGGGGAGCCATCCTATCAAATCCCTGAACCTGAAGTCCGAGGAGTGCAAGTCCCACCTCCTCCGGGGCTTTATAAGAATGAAGAAACTAGGGACACGGTACCATCTTTTGCTGAGTTTTTGGTGGCAAAGGAGTAAACCAGTAACACCCCATATAAGAATATGTTAAATGGACTAAATCTGTAAGACCCTCGAATTTCTGTCGTATTTTTCGTATTTATGTGTGTATATTGTGTTTGAGTATGTATGTACATATTTACGTACGCATTAAATTAGTATAATTACGTGTATATGTGTTTATATTAAACATAAATAATGTATGTATTGCATGATGATAGTATGGAAACAATACCATGTACATATTGCATGTATAGAAGCTTGGTATACATGGTTTTCTGCATAATTAGGGTTCTGGCCGAAGGCCACCTTGACGTCAAGCCCAAGCCGTTGAGCCAGTGTCAGCGTCCAGCCCTGGACGCCAACACTCATTCCGGCGTCCAGCGATCTGGACGTCAACTTCTCTGGCCTGCATGCGCAGCAGAGCTGCAAGCTTCTGAAACAAGGCATGGCAACCATTGGGGGATGTCCCCCAACGGCTCTAAGGCTGTCTAATCGGTATGGTGAGTGGGTGAGGGGCTCTCCTACATCCTGAACCTGAATTGGCCTCTCCCCACTTCTCATTTTCACCCTTGCAAGAGGAGAGAAGAAGAAAGAAAAACCCTAGAGCATTCTGTGAGAAAACCCCATTTTAGAACCCTCAAATCCGACCCCTTGGAGCTGGATCTGGAGATCTACTGCAACAAGGAGGAAGCTGAAGCAAAGGAGAAGGCTTCCCCATCATCCCCTCGGCGTGGAGATCACCCAGGAGCCCGGAGGAAGGCGATCTTGGAGGCACTTCTGCAACTTCTTGGAACTGCCCAAGGAGGTCTTCTTCGAGCCATAAATCCCTTGGAGGAATTTTAGAGAGGCAAGTGACCTATCTATGGTGTCCTCGTATGAGTCTAGGTGGTTTTTGTGATTTTTATGGAATTTTCCTCGAGTCCTAGACCCTCCATTTCACCCAAGATTTAGAGCTCGGGTCTGTGTTTCTGCACAGACCTGAGTAGACGGCAAGGTCCCTGGACGCCCAGTTCATCCTTGGCGTCCATCGATCATGCCGCTGACCCTGAGTCAGCGGCCAGAGACCGCCGTCGAGTTCTTCTGGACAGAACAGTGAGCTGTTATGTCCCTCTTATACATTAATTTCGGTATGTTTTATGCGATGAGGATATATTGTACACCTTATACTCTATGTATATTGTGCATTGTGGTTGTGGATGAATGTGGTGTGATGGTGAATGTGGGTTAATAATATCTTGTAAACTTGTGAGCATGACTTGTAGACCATTTTGCGAAATCCATGATTCATGATTTAGATTAATATGAATGCCTTAGTTTCAGTTTGATCATGAAGAATAGTGGGTCAGCATATGAGTTTGCAAATTTTAGTAATTTATCCATGCTTGAGAAATTGTAAATAAGTTCGGTTCGATAAAATAAAAACATGCAAAAATGGTTGTGGTAATTGATTAGAGATGTATGAATTAGGGTGATGTTGTATTCTAAAATCATGCATATATTAGTAGTCTCTGTGCAAAACAGTAAGTGGCTAAATTGCAAAATGTGTTAGACCCATGTTAGCTTAAGTTGTGAATAATATGCTAATTAGGTGTTTGATTTTTTGTAAATCCTATTTAGCTCAGAAAACTCTGAAAAATTTAGGGTATGATTTTGAACCCGAAAACAGCATGTGGTTAAAATTTCAGGTCAATTGGAACAGTAAATAAGAAGTTATGTGTTTTCATGCGAAATGTGATAATTCGTGCATATGATTGTAATGTGGTTTGTTATGGTCTAAAACAAGCATGATTAATGTGTTTACTGTGTGTTAAACCTTGAAATTCTGTAGTACCATGTTAGGAAAAACAGAGGTATTAATGTGAGTGAGAAAGTGAATGTGATGAAAAGTGTCAAGTGTAAAACTATGGGTAAAACGGTAAATGTGTAAAAGTGTAATTGTGCCAATGTGATACTGCTTCCGAGAAGGCAGTGGAGCCGTATCAGGGAAAAGTCCCCCTGAGAAAGTTCATTGTGTTAAGTGACCCTAAGGGCATTAGGGGGAAATCCTGGAGTGGACAAGTACCACTGGTTAGGGTGGAGACTTGTTCTCCGGTCTGCGCAGTTCAAGAATCGTCATTGTATTGCCTAGATGGCGTCTATGTGATGTGATGTGTTTGTGTCCTTCTTTGGTGGTTTGGACTATGTGTCACGGCACCTAAAATGTGTAATGTGAAATGTGTAAAGTGTATGTGACCATGTGTAAATGTGTAAGTGACAATGTGAATGTGTATGTGTAAAGTGTAACCATGTGAAAAGAGGAAACTAGTGTAAAGAAAAATGTGAAATTCTATATGTGTAAATGTGTTATTGAAACCCATGTGGGACTAAATCTGAAACCATGTGAATTTAGAAAATGCATGTTATTATTCTCATGTTTATGTGTGCAAAAATGTTTAGAATCCATGTTAGGAGCAACTAATGAATATGTGTGCAAGATAGCATGATGGAATGTTCATATGATATGTTTTAAGCAACGTTGTAGCTCTCATGTGTAGATTTATAGCCATTGAACCATGTGAATTCAGCAACATAAAGCATGTGAAAAAGTTATGTATATGCTTAAGAACATGTGGAATCCATGCTAATTGTGTTCCCCTTTCATGTATGTAAAATTGTCCATGTTGATAACTCTCATGTTTGATTCTTTAAAAGATTAGAGTTCATGAGTAAATTAAATAGAGACCATGTGATAGGTGAATTTTACTTTAGAAATCTGAAAGCATGAGTTATATATAAAAGTGTAGAACTTTCATGTTAGGTTGAAACTTGAATTGACTAGCATGCTTGTGTTGAAAATTTGTAAATGTGCATGTAGAAACCACTAGGACTTGTACGTGAATATCATGTATAGTGTTGCTTGCTGAGTCCCTGGACTCACTCCTTGCTTCGGAGTACAGGTATAGTTGGTGACACGACACCGTTGGAGGAGACGGTGAAGACGGACTCCGAGCGTGGAGACTATCTAGTTTTTGGAGTTCCTTGTGATTGTGTACTTCTTAGTATGTACTTGAACATTGTATTAGAATTATCATGAAGAGAATGTATTATGTGGACATTTTGTAATCCTATTTAGCAATTTAAATTATGTGAGCTCTTAGTTCCTCATTGTTAATTGTGAAAATTCATGTATGGTTAATGTGGATGATGAATGAATGGAGATAGTTCTCTTTTACTTCCGCTACTCTGTTGTATATTTGCGTGTATCTCAGCTGTATGTATCGTTTGGGTAAATGTCCCACTGTGGCAGCGCTCGCTATACCGACGTGGGTTGGTACAACCGTACCGGTGTAACGAGGGCCGTCACAGAGATTGGTATCAGAGAGATCGGTTGAGATTGCACATGAATATACCTAAGTCATCATCCCCATTGCATGCTAAGTATGTCCACATGTGTAGAAAACACTAATAAGTAGCGAAAGATAGATAAGAAAATGGTTAGAAAACTTAGTGACCTAGCTCTAATGGTGGCTGAAATTTTATTGAAGCCATGGCTTCCCGTGGACGACGTGGAGGTGTGCCAGCTCGCGACGACGAGCAGAGGCGTGAGGAGCGGGCAGAGCAGCAGTCCCCGGCCCCACAGGGTCCTATGCTTCCCCCACCACCGCCAGTGGACTATGGAGTATTCATGCAAGGTCTGGTGCAGGCCATGCAGACGCAGGCCCACACCCAGGCAGCACTCCAGGCCCAGTTGGAGGCCCAGGTAAATTAATAAAACAACTAAGTAGCTTGTTATTTAATTTGCATGCTATTGTGTTTATCGCATATTGTTTGTTGTCTAATGTAGCAAGCTAAGCCCTAGATTCATTGGCCCATATGAGATTCTTAGACGTTTGGGCAGCGTGGCGTACGAGCTAGCATTACCCCCAGCCTTGGCTAGCGTTCACCCGGTATTCCACGTATCTATGCTCAGGAAGTATGTCCGAGATCCATCTCATGTGATTAGTCATGAGCCAGTAGAGATTCAGCCAGATCTTTCGTATGTCGAGCAACCAGTAGCCATTCTTGACCGGAAGGTTCAGCATCTCCGGAACAAGAGTATCGTGTCGGTGAAAGTTCTATGGCGGAACTTCTCACGTGAGGAGGCTACGTGGGAGCTTGAGGATGCGATGAAGAAGAAATATCCCCTTTTGTTTGAGTAGTGTCGTTCTAACTTCGAGGACGAAGTTTCTTTAAGGGGGAGAGGGTGTAAGACCCTCGAATTTCCGTCGTATTTTCGTATTTATGTGTGTATATTGTGTTTGAGTATGTATGTACATATTTACGTACGCATTAAATTAGTATAATTACGTGTATATGTGTTTATATTAAACATAAATAATATATGTATTGCATGATGATAGTATGGAAACAATACCATGTACATATTGCATGTATAGAAGCTTGGTATACATGGTTTTCTGCATAATTAGGGTTCTGGCTGAAGGCCACCTTGACGTCAAGCCCAGGCCGTTGAGCCAGTGTCAGTGTCCAGCCCTGGACGCCAACACTCACTCCGGCGTCCAGCGATCTGGACGTCAACTTCTCTGGCCTGCATGCGCAGCAGAGCTGCAAGCTTCTGAAACAAGGCATGGCAACCATTGGGGGATGTCCCCCAACGGCTCTAAGGCTGTCTAATCGGTATGGTGAGTGGGTGAGGGGCTCTCCTACATCCTGAACCCGAATTGGCCTCTCCCCACTTCTCATTTTCACCCTTGCAAGAGGAGAGAAGAAGAAAGAAAAACCCTAGAGCATTCTGTGAGAAAACCCCATTTTAGAACCCTCAAATCCGACCCCTTGGAGCTGGATCTGGAGATCTACTGCAACAAGGAGGAAGCTGAAGCAAAGGAGAAGGCTTCCCCATCATCCCCTCGGCGTGGAGATCACCCAGGAGCCCGAGGAAGGCGATCTTGGAGGCACTTCTGCAACTTCTTGGAACTGCCCAGGAGGTCTTCTTCGAGCCATAAATCCCTTGGAGGAATTTTAGAGAGGCAAGTGACCTATCTATGGTGTCCCCGTATGAGTCTAGGTGGTTTTTGTGATTTTTATGGAATTTTCCTCGAGTCCTAGACCCTCCATTTCACCCAAGATTTAGAGCTCGGGTCTGTGTTTCTACACAGATCTGAGTAGATGGCAAGGTCCCTGGACGCCCAGTTCATCCTTGGCGTCCATCGATCATGCCGCTGACCCTGAGTCAGCGGCCAGAGACTGCCGTCGAGTTCTTCTGGACAGAACAGTGAGCTGTTCTGTCCCTCTTATACATTAATTTCGGTATGTTTTATGCGATGAGGATATATTGTACACCTTATACTCTATGTATATTGTGCATTGTGGTTGTGGATGAATGTGGTGTGATGGTGAATGTGGGTTAATAATATCTTGTAAACTTGTGAGCATGACTTGTAGACCATTTTGCGAAATCCATGATTCATGATTTAGATTAATATGAATGCCTTAGTTTCAGTTTGATCATGAAGAATAGTGGGTCAGCATATGAGTTTGCAAATTTTAGTAATTTATCCATGCTTGAGAAATTGTAAATAAGTTCGGTTCGGTAAAATAAAAACATGCAAAAATGGTTGTGGTAATTGATTTAGAGATGTATGAATTAGGGTGATGTTGTATTCTAAAATCATGCATATATTAGTAGTCTCTGTGCAAAACAGTAAGTGGCTAAATTGCAAAATGTGTTAGACCCATGTTAGCTTAAGTTGTGAATAATATGCTAATTAGGTGTTTGATTTTCTGTAAATCCTATTTAGCTTAGAAAAATCTGAAAATTTGAGGGTATGATTTTGAACTCGAAAACAGCATGTGGTTAAAATTTTAGGTCAATTGGAACAGTAAATAAGAAGTTGTGTTTTCATGCGAAATGTGATAATTTGTGCATATGATTGTAATGTGGTTTGTTATGGTCTAAAACCAGCATGATTAATGTGTTTACTGTGTGTTAAACCTTGAAATTCTGTAGTACCATGTTAGGAAAAACAGAGGTATTAATGTGAGTGAGAAAGTGAATGTGATGAAAAGTGTCAAGTGTAAAACTATGGGTAAAACGGTAAATGTGTAAAAGTGTAATTGTGCCAATGTGATACTGCTTCTGAGAAGGCAGTGGAGCCGTATCAGGGAAAAGTCCCCCTGAGAAAGTTCATTGTGTTAAGTGACCCTAAGGGCATTAGGGGGAAATCCTGGAGGTGGACAAGTACCACTGGTTAGGGTGGAGACTTGTTCTCCCGGTCTGCGCAGTCCAAGAATCGCCATTGTATTGCCTAGATGGCGTCTATGTGATGTGATGTGTTTGTGTCCTTCTTTGGTGGTTTGGACTATGTGTCATGGCACCTAAAATGTGTAATGTGAAATGTGTAAAAGTGTATGTGACCATGTGTAAATGTGTAAGTGACAATGTGAATGTGTATGTGTAAAGTGTAACCATGTGAAAAGAGGAAACTAGTGTAAAGAAAAATGTGAAATTCTAGATGTGTAAATGTGTTATGAAACCCATGTGGGACTAAATCTGAAACCATGTGAATTTAGAAAATGCATGTTATTATTCTCATGTTTATGTGTGCAAAAATGTTTAGAATCCATGTTAGGAGCAACTAATGAATATGTGTGCAAGATAGCATGATGGAATGTTCATATGATATGTTTTAAGCAACGTTGTAGCTCTCATGTGTAGATTTATAGCCATTGAACCATGTGAATTCAGCAACCTAAAGCATGTGAAAAAGTTATGTATATGCTTAAGAATATGTGGAATCCATGCTAATTGTGTTCCCCTTTCATATATGTAAAATTGTCCATGTTGATAACTCTCATGTTTGATTCTTTAAAAGATTAGAGTTCATGAGTAAATTGAATAGAGACCATGTGATAGGTGAATTTTACTTTAGAAATCTGAAAGCATGAGTTATGTATAAAAGTGTAGAACTTTCATGTTAGGTTGAAACTTGAATTGACTAGCATGCTTATGTTGAAAATTTGTAAATATGCATGTAGAAACCACTAGGACTTGTACGTGAATATCATGTATAGTGTTGCTTGCTGAGTCCCTGGACTCACTCCTTGCTTCGGCGTACAGGTATAGTTGGTGACACGACACCGTTGGAGGAGACGGTGGAGACGGACTCCGAGCGTGGAGACTAGCTAGTTTTTGGAGTTCCTTGTGATTGTGTACTTCTTAGTATGTACTTGAAACATTGTATTAGAATTATCATGAAGAGAATGTATTATGTGGACATTTTGTAATCCTATTTCAGCAATTTAAATTATGTGAGCTCTTAGTTCCTCATTGTTAATTGTGAAAATTCATGTATGGTTAATGTGGATGATGAATGAATGGAGATAGTTCTCTTTTACTTCCGCTACTCTGTTGTATATTTGCGTGTATCTCAGCTGTATGTATCGTTTGGGTAAATGTCCCACTGTGGCAGCGCTCGCTATACCGACGTGGGTTGGTACAACCGTACCGGTGTAACGAGGGCCGTCACAAAATCAGTAGACTACCAACAACCCGGACTAGTCATTTTCAGAGCTCGAGCAGGAAAAGAACTCTGAAGTTAAGCGTGCTCAATTGGGAGTAGTCCCAGGATGGGTGATCTTCCTGGGAAGTCTACAACTGGCACGGTTGTTGGGCCAGTTTGCTGGTTGGGTCGTCACAAATGGTATCAGAGCCTTGCCCAGCCAGAAGTGCAGGAACTAAGTGCCACACAGGGCAAAGTGCTACGCTATGGGAGCCACCTCTTGAGGCCATAATGGCGCAAAGTGCTACATAGTGGGAGCCACCTCTTGAGCCTGTGGGGGCCACCTCTAGAATCCTGTCTGCCTGGGGTTTGATTGTGTGCTATATGTGAGCTGCGACGAGGACGTCGCTTATATAAGAGGGGTAGATTGTAACACCCCATATAAGAATATGTTAAATGAACTAAATCAGTAGACTACCAACAACTCGGACTAGTCATTTTTAGAGCTTGAGCAGGAAAAGAACTCTGAAGTTAAGCGTGCTCAGTTGGGAGTAGTCCTAGGATGGGTGACCTTCCTGGGAAGTCTACCAATTAGTACGGTTGTTGGCCAGTTTGCTGGTTAGGTCGTCACAAATGGTATCAGAGCCTTACCCAGCCGGAAGTGCAGGAACTAAGTGCCACACAGGGCAAAGTGCTACGCTATGGGAGCCACCTCTTGAAACCATAATGGCGCAAAGTGCTACATAGTGGGAGCCACCTCTTGAGCTTGTGGGGGCCACCTCTAGAATCCTGCCTGCCTAGGGTTTGATTGTGTGCTATTTGTGAGCAGCGACGAGGACCTCGCTTATATAAGAGGGGTAGATTGTAACACCCCATATAAGAATATGTTAAATGGACTAAATCAGTAGACTACCAACAACCCGGACTAGTCATTTTCAGAGCTCGAGCAGGAATAGAACTCTGAAGTTAAGCGTGCTCAGTTGGGAGTAGTCCTAGGATGGGTGACCTTCCTGGGAAGTCTACCAACAACCCGGACTAGTCATTTTCAGAGCTCGAGCAGGAATAGAAAGAACTCTGAAGTTAAGCGTGCTCAGTTGGGAGTAGTCCCAGGATGGGTGACCTTCCTGGGAAGTCTACCAACTGGCACGGTTGTTGGGCCAGTTTGCTGGTTGGGTCGTCACAAATGGTATCAGAGCCTTGCCCAGCCGGAAGTGCAGGAACTAAGTGTCACATAGGGCAAAGTGCTACGCTATGGGAGCCACCTCTTGAGGCCATAATGGCGCAAAGTGCTACATAGTGGGAGCCACCTCTTGAGCCTGTGGGGGCCACCTCTAGAATCCTGTCTACCTAGGGTTTGATTGTGTGCTATATGTGAGCAGCGACGAGGACGTCGCTTATATAAGAGGGGTAGATTGTAACACCCCATATAAGAATATGTTAAATGAATTAAATCAGTAGACTACCAACAACCCGGACTAGTCATTTTCAGAGCTCGAGCAGGAAAAGAACTCTGAAGTTAAGCGTGCTTAGTTGGGAGTAGTCCCAGGATGGGTGAGCTTCCTGGGAACTCTACCAATTAGTACGGTTGTTGGGCCAGTTTGCTGGTTGGGTCGTCACAAAACCAAATCATTGCCCACACCTCTAGTAGCATGAGACAGGGTTGACCATGAGCAGGATAGTCCAACTATTGTGGTTCAAACCAGAAATTGTACAAGTGATAATGAGAAGTTGAAATTGGATGATGTCAATACAGACAACAGAATTTTCAAGCTACTCAAGAGAATCCCTACACGATTCAGTGTCTAGGAGATCTTGTCACTAAGTGAGGAGACTAGAAAGGCGTTGATCACGGCCCTTCAAACTCCAGCGCAATATGAAGCATGCTTAACAGAAATGTAGGTAGAGGCTGTTGTTTCCAATGCAGAATCTATCACATTCACTCCAGAGGATATGCTCCTCCCTATGACAATACACAATAGGCCGTTGTACATGAGGGGGCAATTGAATGGACTGCCCCTGAATAGAATTTTTGTAGATCCGGGAGCGGCAGTCAACATATTGTCATATAAAATCTATCAAAAGTATCACTTCGATGTGCACCTTGCTGCAGTACATGATGTGAGGATAGCGGGCTTTAATAAAAAAATTGAAGTTCCTCTGGGAGTCGTAGAGTTCGATCTGGTGCTGGGGGACTTCAGGACAAAAGTCCAATTCCATGTGATTAATGCTAACACATATTATAAAGCTCTATTAGGCTGACTATGGCTTCATCAGAATGAAATAGTTCCATCTACCCTACATCAATGTATCAAGTATGTCAAAGGGGGAGAAGAGCATAGGGTCTTTGCTGATGCACATCCATTCGAGGTATATGAATGTCACCTCTTTGATGCCAATCTATACCTAGAGCAGTCAGAAGATCGAGTCTCCCCAAAAGATGAAGAGGAAGAGGTCTCAATCACTGATGGATGCTTTCCATCACCGCCACCAGAATTTGGTGTCAGCTCTGTAGAGTCTTCACTACCAAAAGAAGTGGGTGCACGAACATGCATTGCCCCAGTCTGCCGACATGAGTCCACAATGCAAGAAGAAAATGAAGAGAGGGGACTAATCTTGGTCCCAGAAGACCTCACAAATCCAACTATCGAAGTTGATTGTCAAACTGTGAAAGCATTGATGACCATGGTGATATCTCATTCCTGTGGCTGCTTCACAGTCTTCCACGATGTTGAAGAGCAATCAAGAAGATGGGATGTTGATTGTAGAATCCCTGAAGAGATTGGAGACCCCTTGGTGCCAATTATGGGGCTCTCAGATATGTCCAACACAGTCGCTCGACTGGTCGAAAGACAACAGATCCCTTCTTGTCAGTGCCACAGTCAGAGGGAAATGTTCAGAAAACTATGGTACCCTCCAAATATGGATAGGGAGTTGTTAAAGGTTACACAATACCTAGGACTCGGCCTATCACTGGGAGGAAGCTACACTATTGGCATGATTAGCATGACCAACCAAATCAAGAAGAGCTGATCAAGGGTGGTTTACGATGACTAGCCCGAAGAAAGAGACGCAGTTGAGGCAGCTATGACCACAAATGATGAACCTCCCCAGGGATTGACAACATCTCCAACATGTACCTCCTCGGAGCTCTCCATCGCCTAAGTGTTGTCGGCAGCTGGAGGAAATAAAAATGATGAGATTGCACAGCTAGTTTCCACAAACTCAAAAGAGGCAAGAGACCAAGAAGTAACAATAGGCATATTGTCAAAGCAGAGCCAAGTGACATAAGAGCCTGAAGAAAGCATGCTAGTTGAAGGCCAGCAAAGAGAATATGTGGAGGTGCTAGAAGCAGAAGCTGATGATGAGGGATTCATAGAACCTCCAGCCAGCACCAGAAGAACTAGAGGATGGTGTCCAAGCCATAGTTGATGAGTTGATAGAGGTGAACCTCGGTACGAAGGAGGATTACAGGCCAACCTTCCTAAGTGCCCTCCTCCCAGAAGAAGAAAAACAACAGTACATCTAGCTGCTGCAGGAGTTCCGGGACTGCTTCACTTGAAACTACAAAGAGATGCCTGGACTTAGCCCTTAGGTGGCACAACATGTCTTGGCAATAGACAAAGCCCCGAGCTAACAACCTGGCTCACAGAGAACCTGGGGCACCCAACTGGAGAGGTAACCATGGTAGGCGTCGTACTACTTACCATGTACACAAAACCACGTGCACGCCACCCACAAACCACGTGAACTCTCGTGTAAACCACGTGCACTAATAGTCCACTACACGTGAACACCACGTGAACATATAAAGAACTGACTAACTGTGTACCCAGTATGCTAGTCTCAGAAATCACGTGCACCCTGTGCACCGCAAGTACCAACACACCACTTATTATCGATAAACACCCTGCATGACAATATTTAAATAAACACATGTTGGCGGCAACATCGACTGCCGTCGATGGAATATAGACGGCAAGGGATCTGGCCGTCTAGTTCCCAGCTGAAGAACCTGGCGTCAATCGATGTTGACGCCAAGCTCCTCAACTCCAGTTCCTGCAGAAACCCTAAACCGATTCTACAGGCATTCTTAGTCCTGAAACCATCAAGAAAACATGAGGAAATACTTCCTCTAACATCCACACACTATAACCAAACCGGTACTTGTGTTGTACCGTCGAGGTCTGTGTCGTCTGACCTGGACACCCTCACTCCTTTGCTTGAGTTGTATGTCCGGCTGAGGAAAAGACGACAGTGGGACAGTGACTGTTGTACTTGTCTTTTGGTCACTTGTAGCGCGCTCATAGTTGGGGGTACGGACGCCAGTAGTCGACGTTGGTCCCCAGCTAGTCCTTCTCCAGTGCCTCACTCTAGCGAGCCCAGGCCAGGGTCTCTGGAGGTGCCAGGCATGGGCCTGCGACCGTGTGGTCCGCAGGTGGTAGTGTTTAGTTGGTCTCCACAGTTGCTTGGCCTTTTCATGTGGAGCGGCAGCTGGACCTTTGTCCGTGGCTGTAAGACTGAGAGGTAGACCTGTGTGTGTTGTCCGAGTCAGTCACTGGTGTTGCGAACCAGTTCACGTGGCTCGAGTGTGGCAGACTCTACTTTAGCTCGTACACCTGTTTGGTTTTGCTGTTTATTTATTAAATTGCTTTACCTAGTCGGCAGACGGTGAGTATATTTACAGCTTTAATATCCTACTTAGTTGTTCTATAAACTGCTAGTATAGTTTATCGCCATCGTACCTGTGTTTTTGGTTTGCTCGGTGTTGGGGGAGTTTCCTACTGAGCCAGTGACTAGCGAGGCTCACCCCTACCCCCACAGGTGAAGGCGAAGAGGACGTTTCTCGGCCATCGTCCAGTTCGGAGCCGCGTTGTAGCAGTGCAGGGTCAGTACCTTTAGCAGTGTAGTGTAGCTAGAGTAGCTAGTTGTTTACTTCTTCCAGTTGTACCCCGGGGTATGCCCCAGGCTCTTGTACTTTCTTTCAGTTTTGTGGAAATATGGCTATGTAAGATTGTGATATAAATATATATGGAATGGTGTGTTCCTTTGTGTTTTCATGGACTAGAGTGTGGTATCCCTTGCGAGGCTTCGACCCGTTCGCGGGAGACGGACTCGGGTCAGGCACGTTATCTGTTTAACGGGCTTGGACGAGGTGTTCCGTCACACTTGGTATCAGAGCAAGGCCTGTGTTAATATAAGGGAACTAGAAAGATACATAGCCTTATTTCGGTCTTTGTACACTGCTGGTAGGGGCCCTGGTTTATGATAATTTGTTGTTTCATTTTTGTTTGATGTTTTATTTATGTAGAAATTTGAAATGGCTGATAGAAGAGATTGGGGTGGTGGAGGAGATGATCCAGAGGAGAGCACTCAGCGTATGATAGAGAGGATCTGGGAGAGCCTCACTGATATTAGGAGGAGGATGGATCAGCAGGCACCGGTACCACCAGTTTTCGTGTAGCGACCCTCATTATATCGGTACGGTTATACCAACCCACGTCGATATAGTGAACGTTGCCACAGTGGGACATTTATACAACAATAACATTCAGCTGAGATACACATGAATATAAGAACAGAGTATCGGAAGTAAAAGAACCACTGTCTTCATTTAATTCATCATCCACATTTAACATACATGATTCGATAACATTTATAGAACTAAAAGTCCACATAATTAAATTGCTGAAAATCAAATACATAATCATCCATACATAAACATTTCTTTCCATGATAGTGCTAATACAATGTTTCAATTACATACATCAAAATGCCAAAATGTCACGAGTACGCTCCACCAAACTAGCTACTCCCCGCGCTCGGAGTCGCTTTCCACGGTCTCTTCCAAAGGTATGTCACCTACTACACCTGTACGCCGAAGCAAGTAATGAGTCTAAAAGACTCAGCAAATAACTCTACACATACCATACATGTACATATCATAGCAGGTTTTACACACACACTTACAAGACACAACATATAGCATGCGTGACATTGAAATAACAACCTTATTTGGAATTCTACTAAAGAAACACATGATTCATGCTTTCAGATTTTCTAAATCAAAATCTCCTATCACATGCTCCCTAATCATTCCTACACATGAAAGTTCTACTTACAATTAAACTAAACATGAGAGCAATCTAGCATGACTAGCTTACATACATGAAAGGAAACATTGCTAACATGGTTACTACTTATTCATACACCTACACATAACCAATTTACATACTTTAAGCTTTCTGCTTTCACATGGACTAGGAAGCATAACCAACACATGGGAGCTACTTAATTAATTTAAGTTACTTCATGAAGGCACATAAGCATGGGATTACTTACACATCACTAAGAATCATTTCTAACATGAATCTAAGCAATTTGCACATGTAAAGCATGGTTACAAGTACATTTAGTTTGTTGTTTTAACATGATTTCAAATTACTACAACATGGATTACAAATTCACAACCCTCACATTTTGGTTTTACATTTTTACACAAATTCTAATTCACGTACTTCACTTTTTACACATTGCACATTTACACATTGTTCACACTACACAATTTGCACATGATCACAATCACATTTCACATTTCACATTTTACACTTTAGTGTCGTGACACATAGTCCAAACCACCATAAGGACACATCACATCACATACACATAGACGTCACCTAGGCAATGCAGTGATGACTCTTGGACTGCGCAGACCGGGAGAACAAGTCTCCACCCTAACCAGTGGTACTTGTCCACCTCCAGGATTCATCCTAATGCCCTTAGGATCACAACACATTGAACCTTCTCAGGGGGACTTTTTCCTAATACGGTTCCACTGCCCTCTATGGAAGCAGTGTCACACTTGGCACAATTTACACATTTACCGATTTTTAACACATCTTTACACATGTCACTTGTCTCTCATTCATTTTCTCACTCACACAAGGGCTCTATTTTTCCTAACATGATTCTACAGTTAACAAGGATCACATGTTCAGAATTTGCACAAATCAGATCACACACACATGTCACATTATTCCAACATTAGCATGCATTTTTCTTTTCACATTTCTCGCATGGAAAATTCATATTTCACTATATAGTTGTCTAAACGACTTGAAAATTTAACCACATGCTGATCTCAAGTTTATGATTCCACATAATAATTTTCAGATTTTTCTGACTCAAAATGAAGTTACAGAAATTTAACATCGATTTCACATCATTATTCATAATGCAAATTAACATGGAGTTGAACATAATCACAAATCTAACAGCTCACTGTCTGTACCCTAGCATGCACAGGGTTACAGAGTTTATTCCCGAATTTATCGAGCAACATGCAATTTACTGGAAATTTAACACGACCTATGCATGATTTCTATTTTCCAAAACAAAAATTTCCATAATCATACAAGCATGGGGAAAAAAAATGTCAGAAACTCAGAGCACAGATATGATCAAGCATACATGGTCTAACAAATTTGAGCAACAAAACTTTGCCACGAATCATTAGGATCATGGTGAGTACACATTGCCATTCTTTTCGCATACACATTAGATAGACAAATAAACTCAACCACCCCGAAATAGATGTACATTCATTCTCCCATTCATCACATTAGCTAGTGTACATAGCATATAAGAGTTACATTATATCCTCATCGCAAAGCACGTCGAAATTAATCATATAAAAGGGCAAAACAGTTCACTGTTCTGTCCAGACGAACTTGGCGGCGGTCACTGTCCGTTCTAGGAGTGGATGACAAGATCGCTGGACGCACACCTGGATCTCGGCGTCAAGGGCATTGACGCCAAGTTCCTGTCAGTGCAGAAACACAGACCGAACTCCAGAAATCAAGAAGAATGGGGGATCTAGGACACGAGGAAAAATATGTAAAAATCACAAAACCCTACTAGACATCTACATGGACGATAAGGGTAAGTTACTTGCCTCTAGAAAGTACTCCAGACGGATCTAAATGGCGGTGAAGCTCTCCTTATGCAGTCCCAAGAAAGCCTTCCTCCGGGTTCCTAAGCAATCTTCACAGCAAATCGAGGTCGGGGATGCCTTCCTCGATGTTCCAGCTACCTCCTTGTCGTGGTAGATGGCCGGAACAAGCTTCAGATCGCCGGAATGAAGCCTCCAAAGTTGGGTCTTTGCATAGCTCCGAGCTAGGGTTTTTCTTCTCCTTCTTCTCCTCTTGCAAAGAGATCCAAGAGAGGTTTTCTGGGGTTGCAAAAGGCTTGGTAAATAGGAGAGGGGGTTCTCCTTTCACGCAGGCTTGACAAGAAGCCTTTCAGACCGTTGGAGACAGCTCCCCAATGGGTGAGCTAGCTTGCTCCCAGAATTCTGGGCTCTGCAACGCATGCAGGTCAGAGAAGTTGGCGTCCACATCTCTGGACGTTGGACTTAGTGTTGGCATCCATAGGGTTGACACTGACACAACATCGACGTCTATTGATATTGACACCAATCTGGCCTTCGGCCAGAACTCTAAAACATGCAGAAACCATGCACATCTTATACCTATATATGTGCAATATGTATACGTTATCATGTACACACTACCATCATACCATTATACATTATTTACATCTAATTTATACACATGCAATAGTATACATAGTATACTAAATAGTACTTACGTAGATATTTACATACGTACATACACGACAAGAATTATTTAGATGCAACCACAAATGCAACAAAATTCGAGGGCCTTACACCCTCTCCCCCTTAAAGAAACTTCGTCCTCGAAGTTAGAACGACACTACTCAAACAAAAGGGGATACTTCTTCTTCATCGCATCCTCATGCTCCCACGTAGCCTCCTCTTATGAGAAGTTCCGCCATAGGACCTTCACCGACGCAATACTCTTGTTCCTGAGATGCTGAACCTTTCTGTCAAGAATAGCTACTGGTTGCTCGACATACGACAGATCTGGCTAAATCTCCACTGGCTCATGACTAATCACATGAGACGGATCTCGGACGTACTTCCTGAGCATTGAAACGTGAAAAACGGGATGAACACTAGCCAAAGATGGGGGTAATGCTAGCTCATAAGCCACGCTGCCCAATCGTCTGAGAATCTCATATAGGCCAATGAACCTAGGGCTCAACTTACTATGCCTGCCAAATCTGACAACACCTCGAGTAGGCGATATCTTCAAGAAGGCATGATCACCTACCTCGAACTCAAGATCCTTCCTCCTGCTGTCGGCATAGCTCTTCTGCCTATCCTGAGCCGCAACAAGCCTCTTTCTGATAAGCTGGATCTTATCTGAAGTCTCCTGAACCAACTCCGGACCGATCGGCTGCCTATCACCAGTCTCCTCCCAACATAAAGGAGATCTGCAGG
This sequence comes from Colocasia esculenta, assembly GCA_014218235.1. NCBI lineage: Eukaryota > Viridiplantae > Streptophyta > Magnoliopsida > Alismatales > Araceae > Colocasia > Colocasia esculenta. The sequence continues at coordinate 23,102,867 of CM024766.1, forward strand.
GCCTACCATACAACGCCTCGAATGGAGCCATACCAATACTTGCATGAAAGCTGTTGTTGTATGCGAACTCCACTAGAGGTAAATGACGCTCCCAATCATCCTTCCAATCCAATACACACGCTCTCAGCATATCCTCGAGCGTCTGGATAGTCCTTTCGGACTGTCCATCAGTCTGGGGATGAAACGCCGAACTGAGCTTCAGCTCCGAACCTAAAGCATCCTGAAGACCCTTCCACAACCTCGAAGTAAATCTCGGATCTTGATCCGAAATGATTGACTTCGGCACACCATGCAATCTAATGACACTACTAACATACAATCTAGCTAAACTCTCTACTGACTGCTTCTTCTTTATAGGCAAGAAATGAGCAGTCTTCGAGAATCTATCTACAACTACCCAAATCGAGTCATTGCCCCTTCTAGATCGAGGCAAACCCGAAACAAAGTCCATAGTGACAACTTCCCACTTCCACACTGGGATGTCCATCCTTTGCATAAGGCCGGATGGTCGCTGTCGCTTGGCCTTCACCTGCTGGCATACTAAACACCGAGATACATAATCCGCTACATCCCTCTTCATGCCAGACCACCAAAAGGATCTCTTCAAATCTTGGTACATCTTCGTGTTACCGGATGAATAGAGAATCACGATCTGTGAGCCTCCGCAAACACATGCTCACGGACATCTACCAAATCAGGGACACAAACACGGTGCTGAAATCTAATCACACCGTCCTCATCACGAGCAATGCCTGCCTTGCCCACTAACTCTAAGAGTCTAGGGTCGGCTCCCTGTTGCTCGATCACCTCATCCAAAACCGAGGACCTAAGGGATAACTAAGCTACAAAATCCTGACATAGCGATGGCTCTAACTCAGTCTACGCGCAAGCCACATCTTCCAATCCTGCTGGAGAGATGGCCTCTTTCTACTCAGAGCATCCGCTACGACATTCGCCTTCCCAGGGTGATACTGAAGGTCGAAGTCATAGTCCTTCAAGAACTCAATCCATCTTCTCTGCCTCAGGTTTAATTCCTTTGGGGAGAAAAGATACTTCAAGCTCTTGTGGTCGGTAAACACCTCGAATCTGACACCATAAAGATAGTGCCTCCAGATCTTTAGTGCATGAACCACTGCTGCGAGCTCCAAGTCATGAGTCGGATAGTTCTTCTCATGCTCCTTCAATTGACGAGAAGCATAAGCCACTACCCTTTCTGCTGCATTAGCACACAGCCTAAACCAATCCGAGACGCATCCGTGTAGATAGCAAAACCCTCTACACCGCTCGGTAAGACTAACACCGGGGCTGTCGTGAGCTTAGTCTTCATAATTGAAAACTACTCTCACACTTCTCGGACCAAACAAACTTCACTCCTTCCTGGTAAGCTGAGTCAAAGGGGTGGCGATGGATGAAAATCCCTCAATAAATCGCCGATAGTAACCACTAAACCAATAAAACTACGAATCTCCGAAGGGGTTTGGGAATCTCCCAATCCATAACTGCCTGGACCTTTGCTGGATCAACTGCAACACCAGCACCGGAGATAACATGCCCGAGGAAATGAACCTCGCGCAACCAGAAATCGCACTTGCTGAACTTAGCATACAGCTTGTGCTCACGAAGAACCTCTATTACTACCCTCAAATGCTGACGGTGTGTGGCCTCGTCCGGAGAGTAGACCAACACATCATCAATAAACACTATGACAAAGCTATCTAAATACGGCCTAAACACCCTGTTCATGAGATCCATGAACGTTGCAGGGGCGTTGGTCAATCCGAAAGGAAGGACCAAAAACTCATAATGTCCATAACGGGTTCTAAACGCCGTCTTGGACGCATCCTCACTCCGAATCCTCAACTGATGATAACCAGATCGCAGATCAATCTTAGAAAAGGTTGATGCATCTCGCAACTGGTCAAACAAATCATCAATACGAGGTAAGGGATACCTGTTCTTCACAGTCACTTGGTTCAGCTTTCTGTAGTCAATGCATAACCTAAGTGACCCGTCTTTCTTCTTGACGAATAATACAGGTGCGCCCCAAGGGGAAACACTAGGGCGAATAAATCCCTTATCAAGCAATTCTTACAACTGCCTCCTCAACTCGGCTAACTCCGCAGGTGCCATCCGATATGGAGCCTTCGAGATAGGAGAGGTGCCCGGAAGCAACTCTATGGTAAACTCTATCTCTCTATCCGGTGGCAATCCAAACAAGTCATCAGGAAAGACATCTGGAAAATCCTGCACTACCTCAATCTTCGCAAGAGTAGGTGACTCATCAGCCTCTGGTACTAACACCACGCTGGCAAGAAAAGCGTCACAACCCTTATTTACCATGCGCATCGCCTTCATGGCAGAGATGACTAACTTTCCAGCCAAGTTCCTTGGCAAGGGATGAGAGAACTCGTCCTCACCAGGAATGTGGAAAACAATCCTGTTTTGGCGACAATCCACTAACGCATAGTGCTCCTCTAGCCAATCCAGACCCAGAAAAGCATCATAGTCCTTCATCTTTAGCAAGAAGAAACACCCATCTAGGATTCTATCCTCAATGCACACAGGTAACGACGGAATGCACTTCCTAGTCGATACCGTACCCGCAGGGGTGTGCACAGACAAAGGGACCTCTAAATCCTCAGACTCTACACTTGACTCTAGGGCTAACTGCCTAGCGAACCGCTCGGAAATGAATGAGTGAGTAGCACCCGTATCAAACAAAACCGAGCGTGCACACCTAAAAGTAAAACCGTACCTTCGGTGACATGCTCTGCCTGCTCGGCGTCCTCACGAGCTAAAGCAAACACTCGAGCTGGGGCTCGAGGCCTTCCTGGTCTTCCTGTAGCTGGCGCTGCTGCCGCTACCGCTGGGGCTGGCGCTCCACGCTGAGCTCCCTGCTGAAGTCTTGGGCAATCCTTGATCTTGTGGTCGCTGCTTCCGCACTTCAAGCACTTGCCCGTAATCATCCAACATTCGGTACCACCATGTGTCTTCCCACAGTGGGGACACTCTTTCTTCACACCGGGGGAACGTACAGAAGGTACCTGAGTACTGCCGACTGCTACTGGTCGCTGCTGTTTCGGGTACACCGCTTTCTTCTTGTCTTGCCGTTGGAATGTCGCTGCTGGCCTCTTCTGCGAAGTTTTCTTTTCTTCTAGGTATTGCTCCATCTCTCCCTCCTGCCTACAAGCAGCACTAAGGGCCTCGTCCAACGTGCGGTGGTCAAATGCCACGAGTCTCGTCCACAGTGATGGCTTGAGTCACATCACGAACTTCTTTGTCTTCCTGCGCTCGTCTGCCATGATATGAGGTGCATACTTAGAGAGTTCAGAAAATCTTGCCTCATATTCCAGCACGGTCATGGAGCCTTGAGCCAAAGATAAAAATTCTTGTTCCATCCGATCTTGCACATGCTCGGGGACGAACTTGGCCCGAAAGAGCCTCACGAACTCGTCCCACGCAACATCAATAGCTCCGTCCTCAAATCGGGTACGCAGCATTGAAGCCCACCAAACATCAGCCTGCAATACACCGCTCATAAGCACCATCTAAACAATTCTAACTCAACAAACATACAAGCGTATAAACTAAAGCATACCTGTAGCATGTAGGTGGCTAATGTGACCTTATCCTCATCTGCACACCTGATGGCTCAGAAGATCTTTTCTATCTCCCTCATCCAGCTTTCTGCCAACAACGGATCGCTCTCCCCCTTAAAAGAGGGTGGCAGCATCCTCTTGAATCTCTCCATGGTAGAAGGTCCACCATAGTCCTGAGCTGGTACTTGAGCCTGCTACAGTACACAGCAAGCAATACACAATAAACACAATACCATATAATTAAATAAACAGACTATAAATCATTTTATTAGTCTAACCTGAGCCTCCAACTGTGCCTGGAGTGCTGCCTGGGTATGAGCCTGCGTCTGCATGGCTTGCACCAGACCTTGCATGAATACTCCATAATCCACAGGCGGCGGTGGGGGAAGTACAGGACCTTGCGGTGTCGGGGCCTGCTACTCCGCCCGCTCGTCACGTCTCGGCTCGTCCTCACGGGCCGACGCTCCGCCACGCCTACCTCTCAAAGCCATGGCTGTAATAAATTTCAGCCACCGTTAGAGCTAGGTTACTAAGTTTTCTAACCAGTTTCTTATCTATTTTTCACTTCTTATTAGTGTTTTCTACACATGGGACATACTTAGCATGCAATGGGGATGATGACTTATGTATATTCATGTGCAATATCAACCGGTCGCTCTGATACCAATCTCTGTAGCGACCCTCATTATATCGGTACGGTTATACCAACCCACATCGATATAGTGACGTTGCCACAGTGGGACATTTACCCACAATAACATTCATTCTGAGATACACGTGAATATAAGAACGAGTAAGCGGAAGTAAAAGAACCACTGTCTTCATTTATTCACATCCACATTTAACATACATGATTCGATAACATTTAAAGAACTAAAAGTCCACATAATTAAATTGCTGAAAATCAAATACATAATCGTCCATACTTAACATTTCTTTCCATGATAGTGCTAATACAATGTTTCAATTACATACATCAAAATGCCAAAATGTCACAACTACGCTCCACAACTACTACTACTCCCCGCGCTCGGAGTCGCTTTCCACGGTCTCTTCAAAGGTGTGTCACCTACTACACCTGTACGCCGAAGCAAGTAATGAGTCTAAAAGACTCAGAAAATAACTCTACACATACCATACATGTACATATCATAGCAGGTTTTACACACACACTTACAAGACACAACATATAGCATGCGTGACATTGAAATTAACAACCTTATTTGGAAATTCTACTAAAGAACACATGATTCATGCTTTCAGATTTTCTAAATCAAAATCTCCTATCACATGCTCCCTAATCATTCCTACACATGAAAGTTCTACTTACAATTAAACTAAACATGAGAGCAATCTAGCATGACTAGCTTACATACATGAAAGGAAACATTGCTAACATGGTTACTACTTATTCATACACCTACACATAACCATTTACATGCTTTAAGCTTGCTGGTTTCACATGGACTAGGAAGCAACCCAACACATGGAGCTACTTAATTCATTTAAGTTACACATGAAGGCACATAGCATGGATTACTTCACATCAATAAGAATCATTTCTAACATGAATCTAAGCAATTTGCACATGTAAAGCATGGTTACAAGTACATTTAGTTTGCTGTTTTAACATGATTTCAGATTACTACAACATGGATTACAAATTCACAACCCTCACATTTTGGTTTTACATTTTTACACAAATTCTAATTCACGTACTTCACTTTTACACATTGCACATTTACACATTGTTCACACTACCCATTTGCACATGATCACAATCACATTTCACATTCACATTTTACACTTTACTGCCATGACACATAGTCCAACCACCATAAGAAGGACACATCACATCACATACACATAGACGTCACCTAGACAATGTAGTGACGACTCTTGGACTGCGCAGACCGGGAGAACAAGTCTCCACCCTAACCAGTGGTACTTGTCCACCTCCAGGATTTCATCCTAATGCCCTTAGGATCACAACACATTGAACCTTCTCAGGGGGACTTTTCCCTAATACGGTTCCACTGCCCTCTATGGAAGCAGTGTCACACTTGGCACAATTTACACATTTACCGATTTTTAACACATATCTTTACACATGTCACTTGTCTCTCATTCATTTCTCACTCACACAAGGGCTCTATTTTTCCTAACATGATTCTACAGTTAACAAGGATTACATGTTCAGAATTTGCACAAATCAGATCACACACACATGTCACATTATTCCCACATTGGCATGCATTTTTCTTTTCACATTTCTCGCATGGAAAATTCATATTTCACTATATAGTTGTCCAAACGACTTGAAAATGTAACCACATGCTGATCTCAGGTTTATGATTCCACATAAAAATTTTCAGATTTTTCTGACTCAAAATGAAGTTACAGAAAATTTAACATCGATTTCACATCATTATTCATAATGCAAATTATCATGGAGTTGAACATAATCACAAATCTAACAGCTCACTGTCTGCACCCTAGCATGCACAGGGTTACAGAGTTTATTCCCGAATTTATCGAGCAACATGCAATTTACTGGAAATTTAACACGACCTATGCATGATTTCTATTTCCCAAAACAAAAATTTCCATAATCATACAAGCATGGGGAAAAAAATGTCAGAACTCAGAGCACAGATAGGATCAAGCATACATGGTCTAACAAATTTGAGCAACAAAACTTTGCCATGATCATTAGGATCATGGTGAGTACACATTGCCATTCTTTTCGCATACACATTAGATGGACAAATAAACTCAACCACCTACGAAATAGATGTACATTCATTCTCCCATTCATCACATTAGCTAGTGTACATAGCATATAAGAGTTACATTATATCCTCATCGGAAAACACGTCGAAATTAATCATATAGAAGGGCAGAACAGTTCGCTGTTCTGTCCAGACGAACTTAGCGGCGGTCTCTGGCCGTTCCAGGAGTGGACGGCATGATCGCTGGACGCACACCTGGATCTCGGCGTCAAGGGCATTGACGCCAAGTGCCTGTCTGTACAGAAACACAGACCGAACTCCAAAAATCAAGAAGAATGGGGGATCTAGGACATGAGGAAAAATATGTAAAAATCACAAAACCCTACTAGACATCTACATGGACGATAGGGGTAAGTTACTTGCCCCTAGAAAGTACTCCAGACGGATCTAAATGGCGGTGAAGCTCTCCTTGGGCAGTCCCAAGAAGCTCCCAAGAAAGCCTTCCTCTGGGTTCCTGAGCAATCTTCACAGCAAATCGAGGTCGGGGATGTCTTCCTCGATGTTCCAGCTACCTCCTTGTCGTGGTAGATGGCCGGAACAAGTTTTAGATCACGGAATGAAGCCTCCAAAGTTGGGTCTTTGCACAGCTCCGAGCTAGGTTTTTCTTCTCCTCCTTCTCCTCTTTCAAAGAGAGCCAAGAGAGGTTTCTTCTGGGGTTGCAAAAGGCTTGGTAAATAGGAGAGAGGGGCTCTCCTTTCACGCAGGTTGACAAGAAGCCTTTCAGACCGTTGGAGACAGCTCCCCAATGGGTGAGCTAGCTTGCTCCCAGAATTCTGGGCTCTGCAACGCATGCAGGTCAGAGAAGTTGGCGTCCACATCGCTGGACGCTGGACTTAGTGTTGGCGTCCATAGGGTTGACGCCGACACAACATCGACGTCTATTAATATTGACGCCAATCTGGCCTTTGGCCAGAACTCTAAAACATGCAGAAACCATGCACATCTTATACCTATATATGTGTCATATGTATACGTTATCATGTACACACTACCATCATACCATTCATACATTATTTACATCTAATTTATACACATGCATGCAATAGTATACTAACTAGTACTTACGTAGATATTTACATACGTACATACACGACAAGAATTATTTACATGCAACACAATAATGCAACAAAATTCGAGGGCCTTACATGCCGTGCCACCTGGGGATGGAGAGACTGTACCTATAGCTCCAATTCCACCAGGAGTGGAGGTGCCTTTTGTAGCACCCTTGCCACCACCACCTCCAGTGTTAGTAACAGAAGAACCAGTGATGCAAGTTGAGAAGTTTCTGAGATTGCAGCCGCCTACTTATTAGGAGAGCCGAATCCAGATACAGCAGGACACTGGGTTCATGAGATTGAGAGGGTCTTTACGACCATGAGGTGTCCGGTAACAGATAAAGTCGTGCTAGCTGCCTACCAGTTGCGGGGTTTTGCATTGGAATGGTGGCGATTAAAGATGCAGACCACTTTTGCAGGCAGGACAGAAGAGGCTATCGCTTGGTCAGAATTTCTTGATGTATTTAACAATACATTCTTTCCGATTCAAGTACAGCAATTGAAAAGGGAGCAGTTCCGAACACTCCAGCAAGGTAACTCTTCAGTTTTAGAGTACCAGATGCGATTTATGGCACTCAGCAGATATGCACCTTATGTAGTATCGGATAATAATATGATGGTTGAATATTTTATTCGAGGTTTAAGAGTAGAATTTCAGAATGCAATAGTGCCACTTATGTGTAAAACAGTGGAAGAAGCAGCTTAGAGGGCAGCTACGTTGGAAAGGTCTATTAGAACTCGTCAGGTGGGCGAGTCAGATTCAGGTAGTTCTCAGCTACCGCAGTAGTCAGTGGGTGTGAGTAAGGGTAAAGCACCAACAGGACCTTCTCCATTAGGTTTTGGTAAGTGGGACCAGAAATTGAAGCAAGCATTTAAAGGTAAAGGAAGAGGATGGGAGTCGACAACAATTTCAGCAAGGTTGTGGTAGGCCAGAGGTGGAGGAGTCACCGCAGAGTACTGCCAGACAACCCATTATTCCACCAGGGTATAGATGTTATAATTACAATCAGCCGGGGCATTTGATCTGTAATTGCCCCTATCCGAGAGAGTATGGATATGGAAGAGGTGTGCAGCAGCAACCGCAGCAGTTTCAGCAGCCACAGGTAGGTCGTGGCAGAGGAGTACCGTAGCAGCGGGGAAGGGGTCGGGTTATGGCTATCACCCGAGCCCAGGCGGAGGCATCGAATATGATAGAAGGTACTTTACCTCTTTATGACTATTCAGCAAGAGTTTTATTTGATTCGGGTGCCTCTCATTCTTTTATTTCCGAAGAATTCCTAGATTGTATGATTCATCATTTGAAAGAGGAATCCTGTGAGTTGGTAGTGGAAGTTCTCTCAGGTGAGTTTATGCTTACTTCGAGCTATATAGATGAAGCTCCTGTTGTGATTGAAGGAAACCAGATGCCAGGTCAGTTGTGCCTGCAGTTGACAGATTATGATATTATTTTGGGAATGGATTGGCTTGGACTTATGGATCACTGTTAGATTGTAGAAAGAAGAGGATCAGGTTTTCCATCCTAATGGTTCAGTGTTTGACTATCAAGGTATGCCTTCTGTACTTCTAAATTTATAATTTCTGCAATCAGAGCTAGAAAGCTAATAAATGCAGGGTGCGTGGCTTATTTAGCCTCGTTAGTCTGGTAGAGGCAGTCAGCAGGGGAGGCAGTTCCGTGGTTAGGGAATTTGCTGATGTTTTTCCGGAAGATTTGTTGGTTTAGCTCACGTAGAGAGGTGGACTTTACCATTGAGTTACTGCCAGGTACCATGCCATTTCTAAAGCTCCATATTGAATGGCACCAGCAGAACTTAAAGAATTGAAAAAGTAATTAGAAGAGCTATTGCAGAAAGGGTTTATTAGACCGAGTCATTCCCCATGGGGAGCACGGTATTATTTGTGAAAAAGAAAGATGGAAGTTTTCGTATGTGTATTGATTATAGAAAGTTGAATGATGTGACCATTAAAAATAAGTACCCGTTACTAAGAATAGATGATCTGTTTGATCAGTTGCAATCAGCGAAGGTATTTTCTAAAATTGATTTGAGGTCGGGTACCTTCAGTTAAGAATTAAAGAGGAGATATAGATAAACACATTCAGAACCAGATATGGTCACTATGAATTTGTGGTTATGCCATTTGGGCTGGCCAATGCTCCTGCAGCTTTTATGATCTGATGAATAGAATTTTCCATCCGTATTTAGACCAATTCATTGTGGTCATTATAGATGATATTCTGATTTATTCAGCTTCTGAAGAGGAGCATGCTACTCATTTAAGTTTACTCTTCAGTTATTAAGAGACAATCAGTGTTTGCTAAATTTAGTAAGTGTGAGTTTGTTGAAGGAAATTCAGTTTTTGGGTCATGTCATCTCGGGATGGAGTGGCAGTCGATCCAAGTAAAGTGGAATCGGTGATGAAGTGGGAAGTGCCTAAGACAATCATGAGATTAGAAGCTTTTTGGGGTTAGCAGGTTATATAGGCGCTTCATACAAGATTTTTCTAAGATTGCGGGAACCCATGACTAAATTAACCAAGAAGGGTGTGCCATTTGTGTGGTTTGGTGAATGTCAGAAAAGTTTTATGGAGTTGAAGAAGAGGCTTACATCAGCACCTATATGGGCGTTACGGAAGGAAGTGGTGGTTTTGGGTATATACAGATGCTTCAAGGAAAGGACTTGGCGCAGTGCTTATGCAGCATAATAAAGTGATAGCTTATGCGTCCAGGCAGTTGAAGCCGGAGAAGAGAAATCCCCACCATGATTTAGAATTAGCAGCAGTTGTGTTTGCTTTGAAAATGTGGAGGCATTATCTGTATGGCGAGAGATTTGAAATTTTTACAGATCATAAAAGCTTAAAGTATATCTTCTCGCAGAAAGATTTAAATCTTCGTCAGCGTAGGTGGGGTGAATATTTGAAGGATTATGACTTCAGTTTGCTTATCATCCGGATAAGGCCAATGTGGTAGCGGATGCCTTGAGTAGAAAGTCATATAAAGTCAAATGATGGTCAAGGAATGGAAATTGTATGAGGAAATAGCGGAGAACTCCTTGTATGTGCAAGCAGTCAACGACGGGCAGTACTAGCCAGTAGTGCTGTAGAGCCGTCCTTGTATTGGAGATTGGGAAGCTCAGAAAATAGATGGCGAATTTGGCTGAAATTGTGAAAATGGAAGGAGTTACCATTGATGTAATTATGTGGTTAGGCTCAGAGGCAGGTTGTTTGTTCCAGCAGAGAGAGAGGTAAAGCAGAGCGTGTTGGAAGAGGCTCATAAATCCAGGTACACTATCCATCCAGGTAGTACTAAAATGTACCAGGATTTAAAGAAATATTCTGGTGGCCTCATATGAAAAAGGAAATAGCTGAGTTTGTTTCAAGATGTGCTATATGTCAGCAAATTAAGGCAGAGCTCAGAAGCCTGGAGGTCTATTGCAACCGTGCCCATTCCACAGTGGAAATGAGATGATATTGCCATGGACTTTGTGGCAGGTTACCAAAATCGAGTTCCGGGCATAATGGAATATGGGTATTTTTGATAGATTGACCAAGGTGGTGCAGATTAGTGGCAGTAAGTAGGTCTTGGACAGTGGACAGATTAACAAAGGTTTATGTTGATAGAATTATCCACTGCATAGTATTCCGAAGACTATTGTGTCTGACAGAGATCCAAGATTTACTTGTAGTTTTTGGAGAAGTCTGCAAAAAGTAATTGGTACTGAGCTGAGATATAGCTCCGCTTATCATCCCCAGACAGATGGTCAAACAGAAAGGACCATCCAGACAATTGAAGATATGTTGCGAGCTTGTTGTTTAGTTTGGGGAGGTAACTGGGAGCATCATTTGGGAATGGTTGAGTTTGCCTATAATAATAGTTATCATACCAGTCTTGGGATGGCACCGTATGAAGCTTATATGGAAGGCCATGTAGAACCCCATTAAACTGGCATGAAGTGGGAGAAAGAAGTTAGTGGGTCCTGAATTAATTCAGCAAACCACAGAAATAGTGAAGCTTATTAAGAAAAATTGCAGGCAGCTCAAAGTAGGCAAAAGAGTTATGCTGATAATCGGAGGAGACCACTTTAGTTTGAAGTTGGAGAATTTGTTTTCTTGAGAGTTTCCCCAAGTAAAGGTATCATGAGGTTGGCAAGACTGGAAAGTTGAGCCCAAGGTAGTGTGGGACCTTTCTAGAATTGAAAGGATTGGGGAAAGCAGCTTTAGGCTGGATTTGCCAGCAGATTTTGCGGATGTCCATTGATATATTTCATGTTTCTATGTTAAGAAAAGTGCATTGAAGATCCAGCTCAAATAATCAGTTACCAAGGTGGTGACCTGAGGCCAGATATGACAATGCCAGAATATCCAGTGCAGATCACTGATCGAAAGATAAAGAAGCTGAGAAATAAAGAAATTGAGCTAGTTAAAGTGCGATGGGAAAATAGGTTGGGTGGTGAGGATACCTGGGAATTAGCCGAGGAGATGGCTAAGGGGTATCCCTATCTGTTTGAATAAGGGTTGTATTCTTTAGATGATAGTCCTTGTAAAAATGTGCATATTTAAGTTGTTTTTGCTTGAGTTAAGTTATGAATTTCGAGGTCGACATTTTCT